>RDPX01000023.1:3573771-3632534 GCA_003991215.1 Morbakka virulenta
ATGGGCACTGACCAACCATCAGAAACAAAAGCTTGCAGTAGCACAAAGGAGTATAGAAAGAATAATGTTAAACGTCACAAGGAAAGATAAGATCAGAAATGAAGTCATAAGATCAAACACCAAAGTTAGGAACATTATCGAGAAGGTAGTATATTTGAAAGGCTAATGGGCAGGACATCTATCCTGAATGAACAATAACAGGTTGGCCAAGAAGATAACAGAGTGGCGACCAAGAGAAGGGTGCAGAACAAAGGGAAGACTAAGGAGAAGATGGCGAGATGAAATTAGGAGAGGGCAGGCTAAACATGGATGCAGAAAGCACAAGACCAAGTAGAGTGGAGGAAATTGTGGAGGCCACCCGCCAGTAGTGGCGTGAACCGCTAAAATGATGATGATGATGATATAAATATATATATATATATATATATATATATAGTATTAGGAGTAAATTCTAAAAAGCCAGATGTTAAGGCTTTATTTTGACAAAATAATAACAAAAAAACTCTTACATCACAATCACATTTTACACGACTCGAGACGCAATACATAAACAAAGCCATAGAAGAAGTGCTTCAGAAATTTAGATAAGAGACAGACATAAGAAAGACCATGTGTGTAACAGAGGTCCCGGGCTTCTGACCAGCAGTGGCTGCTTTCCATATGTGTTACGGGTACCCAACTCTTAGCATTCCCTCTGTTACAAAGATCTAAAAAAATATGTTGAAAGAGAAAGAGAGAGAGAGAGATTACGGAAGGAAAAGATGGAAAGTGATCATTTGCCTCAGTTCCATACAGTTAAGTACAGGCTTTCACCGATCAATCAGGAAGAGAATAGAAGGTAAAAAGTCAAGGACAGAAGATTAGACAATAAATTCACAGAGTAGTCAAATCTGAGGTAATGTGGAAACATATTTTTTTCAAAAGAAAAGAAAGCATCAAAATGTTTGCCACAGACTTTACGCACAACATTTCTTAATCTATTTTGGGAAGCTCCTTGTGTCACCATCCTACCAAAAAGGTCTTTGGTCCTGACGATGAAATCATCGTAGAGAAGAGAAGCACGAGCAACAAGTAGAGTTTCGGATAGTATTGGCCCATAGAACACATGACGAGGTAAATGTCCAGATAGATACGGCATTCGGACTATATGGAAAGGAAAAGTATCGCGCCTGTCAAATAGCTTGTAAACGAATAATCCATCTTTGACTGTTATGTCCAAGTCTAAAAAGGTAGCATGTTGGCCTGTGTGTTCGCATTTCAGTACCAGCTCAATATATATATATATATATATATATATATATATATATATATATATGTGTGTGTGTGTGTAATAAAAAATATATATGGAATACAAAGAAAGGCTTTCTTGCTGTCAGGTACTTGAGCATTCATTTCGGTTTCAAAAGCTGGGTGGCAAATCTGTATATTGCTTTCAAAACTAAGGAAATCGTAGACAGCAAAAACATAACAAAAAAAGTCGAAGAAAAGCTTTGCGGTGTAAACAGCGTGAGAAAATGGTTAAGAACAAGGGTTGTAGAGCTCTCAATAGAAAAAAATTAATTTAAAAAGTAGGGGGGGCTATATTTTTAAAATTTGTGAACGAAATAAACCGCCCTTTAATAGAAGCCGCATGCGGGAAGAGATAAAAACACATTGTTTTAATATAACAGAATTTCTATTTCAAATGCTTTTAACATCTTGTTCCTTAAATTGTCAATTATCAACTCCCCCATACTTTTAAGACCCAATCTTCTGTCAAAGGATCACTCATCCAACTATTTCACAGTGGCATCTTTAATTGCAGCAACTTCACATTTTACCCTTTTCCCTGAATGCTCAGCTGTAAAAGCCGTCTGGTTTGACAGCTGAGCATACAACCATGCGCTGGTTTTACTGTCTGGTTGATTTATTTGGAACTGTCTTTAAGCCCTGTTTTTCTACAGTTGTCTCACTCAGCATATCAGCCAAGATTGGTATCTCGTCCACCTCGACCGAGCTCTTGCGCCCATACAGTTATCAATTTACAAGGAACATGATGATGTTTCTCGCGTTCATCGATAATTTTCTCTAATAGTTTCTCTAAGAATTGCCCGAGAACTGGTTTCCGCCCTGCACCAGATAATCTTCTTTTCTTTTTGTTTTGGACTGATGAAAAAGATTCATCACTAACTTCAGATGACTTCTTTCTCCGTGGTCGAACCATATTTTCATCGACAGAACATTTTCTACCAGCACCTCTGTTGCGGTTTTATTCATCATACTTAACAACTTGACTTACTTGACTTAAGCCTGTTCACTCCGACATGGAGCATAGGTTGCTAGCAATCTCCCTTCATCTACGTCTGTCCGGGGCTACGGTCATAATGGTGTGCTAACTATGTCCGCTGTCTTTCATCTCCTGTTCTAGACTTCTACGCAAGGTGGCCCTAGGTCTTCCTCTTTTCCGTCTGTCTTGAGGGTTCCATCGCAAGGCTTGCGGAGTAATGTTGCCCTCGTCTTTCCTTAGGGTATGCCCGATCCATGTCCATTTCCTTTTGCTTACCCGTACTGGTGGAGGAAGCTGGCTTGGTTGTTCCCATAAGTCTTGATTGCTAATACGGTTTGGCTACCAAATTTTCACGATCCGTCGGAGACATCTGTTGATGAATGACTGGATTTGTCTGTCTGTCACCTTTGTAGTGCGCCCAACGAGACATCAAGACAAGAATAGCCAAAGCAAGGACAGCGTTCAGCATCCTCAACAAAGTGTGTCGGTCAAGAGAGATAGCTACTAAAACAAAGCTCAGGATCTTCAACTCAAATGTGAAATCTGTACTGATGTATGGAGCTGAAACTTGGTCCCGTCGGTCTCATCTACTATGCTTCTCAGATAAGTAAATGACGTAACCTCTTTTATATCCCCGCTTGTTAACCTAATGCTGTCATCCTTCTTTGCATTTATTCTCATGACCTTTGTCTTGTCCTTGTTTATTCGCAGTCTAACTTTTAATGCATTGGCTTCCAAGGTTGAAGTCTTGTCTTGAACCTGTTGATGTGTGTGTGATAGTAGAGCAATGTCATCCGCAAAATCTACTTCTTTTTCTTCCCACATGTCTTCACACAGCGGCTGCAGCATGTCTGCTGAAGTGTCCACATCTGCCTTCAGTGTCTCAGCTGGAATCCTATCTGGGTCAGCTGATTTTCCATTTTTCATTGACATTATAAACTTTTTGATTTCCCTGATGGGGCTGTGTAGTGGCATTTGCAACATTTCTTCCACCGGAGCGATATTTAGTCTCTCTTTGGGTGCTGGTCTTTTCAGCAGTTCACTGAAGTGTTCTTTCCATCAGTCTGTCAGACCTTACAATGTTGTTATAGTGACACCATTCTTGTCGTTTTTGGCTTATCTGGAGCCCTTCTATTTTCTGCTAGGATTCTAGTGATGTCATATAACTCCTTCATGTTTCTCTGTCCTGTTGCTGTCTCTGCTCTGGTTCCCAAGTCGTCACCAAAAGCAATCTTGTCCTGCCTAACACTCTGTTTCACTTCTTGGTGCTTTTGTCGATATTCTTCTTCAAGCCTCGCCTTTGTTGCTCTTGTCCGGGCACTATTTAGTGTGTTCTTCACCTTCATCCGCTCACCCATCTTATCTAAAGTTGCCTGTGGTATCCACGGTTTTGTGATGCTTTTTTCTTCTACCCAGTTCTTCTTCACATGTTGCCTTCCAGTTCTCCTTGACCCTGCTCCAATATCCCTCTAAAGTTTCCTCTTCTGTAACCACTTCCTGTAGAACCTCAAATCTGTTTCTCAAAGTCAACCGGTATTGTTGCACATGCTCCTGCTCCTTTAATTTCTCTGTGTTAAATTTCACCCTTGTGAATGAATTAGTGCACCTTTTAAGCTTCAGTTGTAGCTTTCCTTCCAACAGGTGATGATCTGAAGCTGCATCTGCTCCTCTCTTACTGCGAACGTCAAGGAGCGATCTTCTGAATTTTTTGCTTACACATATGTGGTCAATCTGGTTTTCAGTATTTCCGTCCGGTGACACCCATGTTATCTTGTGGACATCCTTGTGAGGGAAGACTGATCCACCAATGACTAGGTTGTTTCAGGTGCAGAAGTCTGCAAACATCTGGCCGTTCTCATGTATGGTATCCAGTCCATGTCTCCGCATGACTGCTGTGTAGCCGTGGTTGCCCTGTCCAATCTTTNTCACTTCTTGGTGCTTTTGTCGATATTCTTCTTCAAGCCTCGCCTTTGTTGCTCTTGTCCGGGCACTATTTAGTGTGTTCTTCACCTTCATCCGCTCACCCATCTTATCTAAAGTTGCCTGTGGTATCCACGGGTTTGTGATGCTTTTTTCTTCTACCCAGTTCTTCTTCACATGTTGCCTTCCAGTTCTCCTTGACCCTGCTCCAATATCCCTCTAAAGTTTCCTCTTCTGTAACCACTTCCTGTAGAACCTCAAATCTGTTTCTCAAAGTCAACCGGTATTGTTGCACATGCTCCTGCTCCTTTAATTTCTCTGTGTTAAATTTCACCCTTGTGGATGAATTAGTGCACCTTTTAAGCTTCAGTTGTAGTTTTCCTTCCACCAGGTGATGATCTGAAGCTGCATCTGCTCCTCTCTTACTGCGAACTTCAAGGAGAGATCTTCTGAATTTTTTGTTTACACATATGTGGTCAATTTGGTTTTCAGTATTTCCGTCCGGTGACACCCATGTTATCTTGTGGACATCCTTGTGAGGGAAGACTGATCCACCAATGACTAGGTTGTTTTCTGTGCAGAAGTCGGCAAACATTTGGCCGTTCTCATTCATGGTACCCAGTCCATGTCTTCCCATGACTGCTGTGTAGCCGTGGTTGTCCTGTCCAATCTTTCCGTTGAAATCCTCCATAAGAATAATCATCTCTCTCATGGACACCATTTACCACTATCTGAAGCCTGTCATAAAATTCCTCCTTGACATCTACATCTGCATCATTTGTTGGGGTATAACACATTATGGTTTTAAGTGTGATTCCCTTGTTTGATGTCCCTAATTTAGCAGCTAGCATCCTTGAGTTGATTGGCTCCCATCCTATAAGGGGTTGTGCTGCTTCTCTTGACAACATGATTCCGACTCCTTCCGTGTGTGGTGCATTTTCTTCTTTATGACCTGCATAGAGCAAGGTCTCTCCTGTGCTCGGTTTGGTTTCCGTAGAGTTTGTCCACCTGGTCTCATATAGACCTAGCACTTGCAATTTATAGCTCCCCGTCTCCTTTGCTACATTCCCACTCTTTCCACCTTCGTACATAGTTCGCACATTCCATGTTCCAAATCTGATTGGCTTCCTCGTCGAAAGGAGATTCCGTCTTCTAACTTCCTTTATCCTTTAGGCTCTCACTAGCTGACATCATATTTCCTCTTGGAGGAGCTTCTCGACGACGGTTGCCGGTAGTGTTGTTGATTGTTCGCTTTCTGTAATCCATTTTATCCACTGATGGGGGATTGGCCCACCAGCTTCACCAGAGCCCTGTTAGCCAGCATTACCTGTTTCCACCTCCCACGACGGGGACGTAGGGTTGGACTTTGGGAGGCACAATTAACAACACTTAGTTTTAATTTTAATTTTTTCTTTTCTCTGCAATGATCCCTTGCGATATTTTCTCTCGATTTTGAAAACCTTGTGTGATAAGGCTTTTTTATAAAACTGTTTAACAATGCAACAGCTTTAATTCTTTTTTAGCAATGTAATTGCTTCACAAATTCACAGAAATGTAATTCCCAGTTTACAAACAAATCTATTCCTAAATTCCTCCTAATGTGGACGATAAAAGCCGTCCTTGAAAAGCAGCCGCAAAACCTTGCCTCTAAAACTATAGAAACCACGTCTTCTATTCAAGAAAATACGGTAACCGTAAAGTAAACTTTTTATCTTTTGATAAACTAAACCCATAACCTTGCTAGTGCTGAAAAAGAGACAAGTCATGTGACATAAAAATTTTTTCCCAACGTTTCGGTCGTCACTTCGACCATTAAATAAAACTTAACATTTTTAACGGCCTACACATATTTATACAAGAATGTAAACACGTTACAAAGCCACACTGTTAAAGCAACGAAAGAACAGCCAGAAAAATAAAATAAAATAAATCTTTTTTCTTATTAATCAATCATTACTAAACAAAAAATAGGTCTTGATGTAGTGTCCAAATTTTTAGCTAGGATTGTCACGTGTTTAAAAAAGTGCTGCTCATGCAGATACTATAATGGCGGAACAGATCCAGCACACGTGGACCTTTTTTATTCATCTTTCCAGGGTCAAACTGACACAAGCAAGTAGGCCGTGAACTGGGATCCACACCACCTCTAGCATTAAAGTCACAGAAAGTGAATAGTGACTCTCTCACGGGGACGTTTCTTTATGGTGTCAGGCAGATCATGATAGAACTTGTCATTACCTTCTACTTGCGGATCAGGGTAGGAGCATAGGCACTGATAAGGGTAATGGGTTCTGCTGAAGAGTGGAGCTGAAGGGATAAGATTTTCTCGCTGCCCTCCATAGGTGAGATATTGACGCCAGAAGTGCATTTCTGACCGCAAAGCAAACACCACGTTATCTGACCTCGGCTGCTGGTTTTCCCTGTCAGAGGAAGAAATTTCTCTCCTTCACAGATCCTAAATCTGGCAGCCTCGTCTCTTGTAAAGCAATTATGTCTACCTGCACTCTCCTCAGTTCTAAATCATTGACTGCTGTCTTGCTTGCATCATTATTTTTCACCAGGTCGTTAGAAAAACCAGGTGTCAATGTTATGGCATTCCAGGTCCCCAATTTAAGAGCAGACGTTTTCTTTCTTCTGTTTTTTGGTGCAAAGTTATAGATTTGTTTGTCGTTTTCACACTAAACCCTGCCTAACCTGTACGGTTAAAAGACCGTGGCGATGGAGCACCTAACTGGCTGACAGCTGCCTATTTAACGCGAGTGGTAGCTGCCTAATGACATGTGATGACCTCTCCCACCGTCGGAAGCAGACACTGGGATCACACACTAGGCTAATCGAGCTGAGACTTATCACCGGTAGACTGCTGCTTGCTGTGTTGAGCCGACATTTAGGCAAAGTTGGAGTGTCTTATGAACACCAACTCCGGATTTTTCCTAGAAGTTGACTCCTGTACCCTTCTCTATGTCTTGAAACCTGAGTTTTTCTTCTCCTAGATGAGCTTTCTTTGCCCCTTCTCCTGTCACTGAAAACGATCTTTATAGATTGTGGGAGGTTATTTCCACTTCCATTCCCGGCAATTACAACGTTTGAACCGTTGGATAACTACTTTTGAATAAAATGTGGCCGAAACGCTGTCTTCCTAGGTGAATTTGCTAAAATCCAAAACAATGCTAAATGTGTGACATAATAACGTATGTACTAGTCCACGTTTCTATTTTACAAGAAGCAAACTACACAAATTACTTTAAACACCACTAAAAGTTAGTTTCCTATAAAAATCAGTAGTAAATTTATCACCTTCTCGATTAACTTTTGTCTAAGAATCTTCCTCAAAAGTAAAAGAAATATTAAGATGTCTACCATTCATATGCGATTGGAATAAAAAAAGGTGTTCTGGCAACGAGAATAAAACCAAGATATCGTCGACGTATTTCCAGTAGCAGACAGGTTTAAAGTCGGCAAGGAATTGAAGGATGCAAAGTTAGTCCATAATAGAAAGTTTAGGACATTTTAGAAAGGAAATGGTACAAGTTCTTTTATCTCTTAAGAGCTAGTGAGAGAATAAAAGTAAAAAGAATGGAACTAATGAAAAACAAACTGACCAAGAAATCTAAGCTAGATATGGAATTATAAACGAGAACATCAAAAATATTGTGAAGCAATAAAAAAAGTTCTCAATAAAAGTAACTGAAATACAATATGATCATCCTTGTAATAATCACTTTAGAGTTCTTAATACGAGGAGAATTTTAAAGGTAAGAGTAGCAGTACACTGAATATTGTTCAAAACAAAAAGAATGTCGAACATGCAGATGATGGAAATAAACTTGTTAGTTAAGAATAGTACGTTAAACTCCATCATTTTAAACAGATTTCAAATGATGCAGGTACTCTTTTACAGTTGACAAATCCTCCGCAAGATGTTGATTTTGTCCAAAAATATTGCATGAAGAAGTATCTGAAGCTATCAAAAGAATCAAGCTAAGACAGAAACCGTGTGTTGCCAAAATTATTACTGAAGTACTTTATGCTGAAGGAGACACAAAGGTTCAAACTTTCCTTATTTTTACCCAGGTGAAGGGTGATAGTCAATCTCAAGAAGATTTTTTAAAAATGCTTGTAAACTCCATCTATAAAAAAAAATTATGCCTAGATTCAAAAATAGTACGCATCCAACAAACAAGTAAAAAATAGAGGACTTTTGTTTTTCTTGGAAGCTTAATTTCAGTGATAACAAAAGACACGGCATCGAAAAGTGAGCTGATTTTTCTGCAGCTAATTTTGAAGTTTGGAGAAAGCAATTTGGAGTAATAAAGACACCAATATGGATCTGAACTTTAGGTTCTGAAAAATCCCTATTCTCTCCATTTCAGTTTATGCAAGATGAGCATAAACTTTAAAGAAATCAGGTGAGCGTGTACAACCTATATTTTTAATTGGGTATCTAAGAGAACTTCTATTGATTTCTCTGAGAGACTTTATTAGAAATGGAAACCGTAGCCCCACACTTTTCAATTTAATTGCTCTCAAAACCCAGGAAAACCAAGAGAGATGATGCTAAACTGTTTGAACTCTGTACGATGACTTACTTAAAGCGATTAAAGCTATTTTATTACAGTAGAGCTGGAAAAAATAGATTTTATACACTCAAAATACAATTTACGTTAGGACGTGGACAAAATAACAAGCTTCCTTTCTTAGATGTGTACATTGAACATTGTGACAATGCTTTCATCGTCGTGTTATTGTTAATCTAGATATACAGAATTGTTTTCAAACTTTCATTTAAGGGCTGGCGAAGGATACAAGCGATCCGTCATTCAAGAGTTGGTGTACAGGGTATACAGGGTATTTAGTTTATGGAGAAAATTTCACAATGGTAAGTTTAATCAAGGCAGATATACTTTGAAAAAAACAACAATATCTGCCTCACTTCTATGATTCAGTCATATATGCCACATTTGAAAGGATAATAAGATTTTATAACTTGTAATGAGAGAGAAAATACTGGTGAAACCAACGTAATTAATTTAACATTACTATATAGAAGGAAAAATACCACAATGCTGGCATACTTTGCTTGCATAAACATTTTACACTACCTGACAAACAGCCGGTCAAAATAGGTGATTTTTTCAAATCCTTATAGCAAGCCAATGATGAATAGCAAATAAATGCTTTACCTCTTTCCCAGACAGTTCAAAATTTGTTCGTTTTTCTTAAAAATAGGAATTCGAGGTATTACAAGGGGTTATCTTTGAATTAAATTACCCTGATGGTAGCATCCTCCCTCCCTGCTTTCACGAGATAAATAAATAAGAAACATGAATAGATTATGTATGCTATGAGTAGTTTTGTTAATTTTGGTCCAAAAATTGTAAATGATATTTGCATTGTCAGCATTTCATTAACCAGTAACTCTGATGAAAATGAGTCGGATATTATTCAGTTNCATTGTGACAATGCTTTCATCGTCGTGTTATTGTTAATCTAGATATACAGAATTGTTTTCAAACTTTCATTTAAGGGCTGGCGAAGGATACAAGCGATCCGTCATTCAAGAGTTGGTGTACAGGGTATACAGGGTATTTAGTTTATGGAGAAAAATTTACAATAGTAAGTTTAATCAAGGCAGATATACTTTGAAAAAAACAACAATATCTGCCTCACTTCTATGATTCAGTCATATATGCCACATTTGAAAGGATAATAAGATTTTATCATGATTCGATAACTTGTAATGAGAGATTGTCAGCATTTCATTAACCAGTAACTCTGATGAAAATGAGTCAGATATTATTCAGTTCCTAATAACCAGCCAAAAACAAATCACAAATTTTTGTTTGATAACGCCTCAGGAAACTAAAACCTAGTTCTGTTTTAAGGTTTAGAGGTGATATGAGAACCCTGGTTTTAATTCTTATAATAATGTAAGCAAGTTTTATGAGTACTTTTTACATCTTTCTTATATTTTTGGCTTTAAATATTTTATTAATTTGAATATTCTTTGCATATTTTATTTCCATTTTCAGTTATGATCCTTGTAACTTGCAACAATCATCGAATCTTTACTGTGTTTTTGTTGACAACAGTCTGACTGTTTTAAGGAGAAAAGTTAGAAAGTGTAAGAATTTCTTAGAACCTCCGCTTCCTTGAATTATTTAATCTTTAGCTTACTAAAAATATCGTAGCAAATATTCTTTGTGATTTCACATGAATCTTACAATCAAATTTGCCCATTTTGATCATTTTCACTTTAACTTCTTGTTCATCTCTCTCTCAAACTTGTAGACGTCCAGAAACTTTCTGAATCTCAAAGACATGAAGATTTTGTTCACAATAACAAAATAAAGGCTTTTTCATGCATCTTTAAGAACATCATTGGATGCAAGGAAGCATAAGCAATTTTCAATAGCCTAAGTGAATTTACAATTGGTGAGATTAGTATTGTTATTTTTAAGAATATGGCGTTGGATTTAAAAACAAGTCTTATGTTTTGTCTTGGTGATACACATAGACTGACTTTTCCTCCCTGTTGTTTTACTGCCTTCAACTCCATGATATTCCTTCTCTATCGTTGCCTGTGGTTCCAACGATCGCGCTTTTTTCTAACACCTTTGAAAAGGATACTGACCTGTAGTATCTGTTCATGGAAATGTTGGACCCCAAAATGCCATTTTAATCGGTAAACTTGTTCACACAACACTTCGTAAGTTCGTCTGTGATGATAACATAGTTTTTTGCTCCATAACGGTCAATCACTTCTGGCTTTTAAGCATCAGACAAAGTGAAATACATTCGTGTTGTTATGGTATTGCAGAGGCTGCCATTCATTAAATAATACTGTGACCGATTATTGGAGTTGTATTTAATCCTCTGTAAGAGTAGAATGTTTTATCGATAACTAATAAATAAGGTGGATATCTCCATTGTAACCTTGACTTTATTGTGATTCCATGCTCATTTCATGAATTCTTTCTTACTTGCTCCCCATGATTGCCGATGCCTGTTGTTGGCGAGCTTTACGATTGATGCCCAAGAGTAATCTCATTCTTTTATTTCGCCCTCCATCTTTCTCTATGTGTGCTTCAGCCTGCAGCACTTCCTCTTCCCCTCAGCTATTCAGTAGAGGGCAATTCTGGGTATCGAGTCTGGCTGCATCCTCAAAACAACTTCAATCCATTTACATATTCTTCTAGTAATCAGAGTATGCTTACTCTTTTTTCTGCATTGTTGGGCCAAAATATACGTAGAATTCTCCTCTGGTAGGCTGCTTAAATAGCTTTCAGTTGGTTAAAATCAGTTTTTACCATGCTCTAACACCCAGAATCGTACACATATTTGGTGGTTACAGTTGTTGTACAATTTCACTTTTGTATGTTTTGAATACTCTGTTGATTTCCAGATGTTAAATAGTGATTGCATCACATTTCTTCCTTTGTTTAGTCTGCTTTTGATATTAGCATCCCCAACTCCATTTCCCCCGAAAATACTACTTGAATAGGTAAATTGGTTGGTGACAGGCACCTCACCAGCACCATAGCCCTCCGCTGTGTTGATATTGTCAACATTCAATACCATAGGTTTAGTCTTCTTCTGGTTCACTTTGAGCCCAAGCTGTCCTCCAGATGTAAACAGACCGTCAATCTTCTCTTTGATGTGGTTGTGTTTAGGTGATGTCGAAGCCAAGTCATTATCCAAGTGTTTCAATAATGAGAAAAGCGTCCAGCGAATTCCTTTGTTTGAATAATCTGTTGTTCATCTCATTACCAGTCTCCAACAGAAAAGGAAAAGTTTTTGCAGAAGTTCTTGACGAGGTTGACCATTTTAAAGGAACTTCCACAGTGCCTTAAGATCTTCAGTAGGCTATCTTAATGAATGCTGTCAGGTGCTTTTTGAAATCTAATAAAAATTCAAGTAAAGTTTCCTGTACCATTCTGTGCATTGTTTGATAATGTTCCATATAGCAAAAAATTTGTCTGCACAGCCCTTTTTTATCATAAATCTAGCCCGCCTTTTTCCACACTTCTGATCCACAATCCACACTTCTGATCCACAAACAAGGACTTCTTGTTATAATTGTCTTGGGCAAAATTTTACTTGGTACTGACAACAGCGTAGCCCTGTTTAGGTCTCCCATAACCAGCACATGGCATGAGAGTACCTTTACTTCACTCTGGAGCAGCTCATAGAAAATGTCCCTCTCTTCGTCCACATTATTGGTAGGTGAATAGCACTGTATGATAGAGAAATTAGCTTACTAATCCTTCAATCGGATTTCGATTAACCTGATGCTAATCGGCTTCTATTCCAGCAGGCATTTTGTAGCTCCCTTCTTCATGATTACAAGCACTTCTTCATATTGTTGATCATCATTCCTTCTTAAGTATAAGACGGAAACTTCAGTGACGGTTTTAAGTCTGCTGCTGCCTGCCTAAGGGCTTTCACTGACTCCCGTGATATGCAGATTGTATTATCACAGTTCAGATACTACTTAAGAAAGTTTGCCAGTAGTATATTGTTCGATCGTTCCAAAAGCCAATTTTTATTTTCAGTTTAAATTTGTTTAGAGAATGCATGGTGGTGTCAGCACCGTCATGATCAGCTACTTTCACCCATACAGCAGACATTCTAGGTTGGGACTCAACCTCAAGTTTGTGGGTTTGTCTTCATTCCTGGTTCTGTAACAAAGATTTTTTTACATGATTTGATTCTTAGTCAAATGCTCAAGCTCCAACCTGGAGGACCATGGACTATCATTAGTCTGGTTGGACGGCATGCAAGGCCCCTCACCCCGACAAAGCCTAATCTATGATGGGGGATTTGATAACTTTATCACAACGCAAATGCCTCTTGGAAATGCAAAATGGCATTTTTAATGTTGTGGAATTGAAAACTGCAAACAAATCAGCCGTCGGATAGAATTTTAGGAATTACGTCATGTGGTGTCAAACACTATGTTATAATGAAGTCACATGAAAGTGATGACTTCATGACCCATACAAATTTAATATTTTGTAATAAGTTGTTTGGTAAATAATAACTTGGTAAAGAATAACAGAATAATTAACAGAATAAAATCGACTATGACGAAAATTAAATATAAAACCCTTTAATAAGCTATAAAAGCCTGCTGTAAATTTCAGCAAACGTGAACCACCTGTGACAAAAATGTTGTAATTTGGGATAAAGCAGTGATAAATTTTTATTTTTCAGAAAACATTTAAAAGTAAATTTTGTTTACCGAAATGTCCAGACGAGCTAAAGGCATGGCTTTTTTAAAGGTCTTTTACAAGGGATAGTTTTTATCCCTAATTTAAGTTGGTTTAAGGTACGTGCCTAAAATCATAGGACTTCAAAACAAAGTCAGAAAATGAGAAAATTCACCTTTACCTATATACCTAACTGGTGGTAAAGCGAAATGCACGTACATCAGCTCATTTATTCACATTTTATCCCACACCCAACCATATATCGAGATGGAACAAATGGAAGAAGCAAGAGTGTAAGTCTTTTAAAAGGTAAACTCAATAAATGCTCAGTTAGTTAAACATGTGCGAGTTGTCAAATTATAGGTAGACGTGGTTAGATAAGTGCATAATCTTACCTGAATAGAAGCAATAGTTTTTTATAAAATAAAAAGTTGAAATATACCAAACACGCCATACACCATCCGATAAAGGGTCTAAAAATACAAGCGGGTCGACAGAAAGACGCAACAAAGAAAGTTTTATAGAACGAAGATCAAACTAAAAAGGTCACTGGATTTACAAATTGAAATTCTTTAAAAGTCTTTTACCCTAGACAAGGCTTGAAGCCACTTGAGCGCAGAAGATTACTTTTCTTATTTAAGATAACTTTTTTCTTTGTACTTTTTAAGTTATTTATTTCTTCTCTGTCCCAATTTTATCTCAGAAACTCAGAAACTCTGCACAAACTCGGCCGTGTGCCACTTATAACGGAGAAATAATTTGAGCGCAGTGTTTCCAATGACGTGGCCGGGGTTCCAACCGCGAGCCTCTTGCAAGGTAATCTGTTTGTGTAAACACTCGTCCACTACTGCGCTTACTCCGGGAAAAGTCCCTAAAATATACTTTCTGTGAAATAATAAAATAAGGAAAAATCTGATTCATTTCTCTTAAGAAAGTATAGGGAGTTTGGATCCAAACAAAATCTACGTTAGTTAGAATATAATTTGAATTGTAAGGCACTATACTGAGATGAGAGAGTATCTGAAGGTATGGACAACTTTGATAGAATGCCACAAAGAAAACAAGAATATCAAATATTAGTCTAAAATGTTTGTACATTTTCATTAACAGTTCACAAAGAGCATTGCTTGCGGCAATTGTTAAAAAGCTGCAGGGAGGATATACAAACATTTTTGTGACTTCTGCAGAACTCATTTTTGAAAACCATACGAAATTGACCAATTCAGTAGTAGGCCAGTACAGTGGACCATATATTTTCTTCGGTAATATTTTATAGACTACCAAATATTTAAAGGCAACTCAAGGAATTTTTTAGCCTAGGTGCAGTGGTTATCATAATTCCTAAAGAGTGGTCGGACTGCTCTTTAATTATTTTTAAAGACATTTTGATTTAGCTATTTTCAAGAGTCGCACAGCGATGCATTTAAGTAAGGAATAAAAAAATGTTCATGAAATGCCTTACAAAATGATCAGCGTTTAAATAAAAACGCAAAATTACTTTTGTCTAATTTCCTATGTGAGCTTGCCCTTAAATCAACCATTTTTTTAATGGTTATCCTTCTTGAATAAAGAGAATGGTCTTAATCTGAGAGCATCATTTGTTAAATGCTTTTTAATAAAATGTCTTACAAATTTGAAAAATGTGTTTATTCTAGAGGGGGGGGGGGCGTTATTCAAAGACCATGTCAATGCTTGGGGTTTTTGTTGTTGTTTTAACGAAAGTGATCGTAACAATGCGTCAAAGCCTTTTAAAAGTTATAAGCTACAGTACAAGAAGACATTGACAAGACAGTGTGGAAGTGGAAAACCTTGCTGCAACATCACTGTTACTAGAACCTTCAACCGAATAAATGAAGGGAATTAAAGAGAATGGCAGTTAAAAAGCAGTTCTTAGGAACAGCAAATGTGCTGTTTTGAAAACGCGTACAAGTCAATAAATGTACCAGTTATACAAAATGAAATGATGGCTTTGCTGTCGCAAGGAAACTTGGACCTGTGGAAGTAGCGTCTCACAGAAGACTTTGCAATCAACAATGTAACTGTTGGTATTTTTGTTAAATAATTGAATAGTTTAACAAATAGTTGTCTTTTGCTTGAATTACCCGTCCACGCTTCGCCCACGAAGAAATCACGATCTGGAAATGAAACACTTTTTCAGTTGTGATACTGAGTCTTCTGACCTCGAATTGGAATGTGAAACAACAAATACTGTCTAGTCAATTCGTTGGTTGCTTTACTCTTTTATTGTTTCCTATTTTCTAAATGTTTGAAAATTAATGGCAACGCGGCTCTCAATCGGTCTAATTTCTGCCCCTCCAATGGTGCTAACCCAAGAAACTGCCTCAGTTTTACTTTGAGGATTTCAAAATAAGTGCTTTTCAATTGTTGTTGCAGTACATATGACGTCATACACAACCTAATGTAAAGGGCATCGAGTTGGCATGAAAAGGTGTTTTGGTGTCTTTCTTGTGCTTTGTGGCAAAGTCGCTTGTTTCCAAAACTTGTCACTGATCAAAGATAATTCAAACGTGTATAAGAAAATATAGTACCAATTTTTGAGGTTTAACCAGACCCCGTCATAGCAGGGGCATTCTGGTCGCCACGGCTTCCAACTGGTAATATAGATAAGGCTGTTTGTCTTGCTATTTGGTAATGATTAGTTGAGGTTGTTGGTTCAGAACTTTTGATGAAAGCAAGAGCCAACGGTAATCCGAATGAATTTGCTTCATTTCTTGACTGAAAACTGCTATTCGTTTAGGATTTTTGATGGATGATTATCTCCTTGCTTCAGACGAGGAATCAGAATTCCAAAGAAACCAAACAATGCGTCCAAAGAATAGAGTCTTCACGTTCGTATGTTTAAGACGTTATTTGATGCTGATAAATGCCCTCTACATGGTAAGTACCTAGGTATTTTACCTTTCAAATTTTTTTCAAACGAGTTTGTAGCTGTGTTTTTTATTTTGAATGGGAATTGGAAACGATGTGGGGAAAATCGTGTTGTATTTTGTGTAATACTGTTACTTAAGCAGTACAATACGACAGAGTCAATTCATTACATTGCCTACCCTCTACTCTACCTGGTTCAATGTAAACACAATCAACGTTTGCAATCTGCGAAGGACTGAATCATATTTTACGAGCTTGTGAGTGTTCGAATAGCTGAACCGGAAATTTCGCAACTTGCATTTTTTTTCTCCCGATTAACAATGAGGGTATTGAAACAGGCCGTATAGTTATTGATTGTAATAGGGAAAAAGTGAAAGGCAGTGTATCCAAAAGTTATTTTTTAAACATTGAATGAGAATTATGACAGCTGTACCACGAACAGGACATTTGCAGGTACGATATGACAAGTATTTCTTATTTGGCATCAATGGAGCAGATATGTTCGTGTTGCATTAAGGACTGAGCATGAAAGGTGTGCATTGGTATACTTCATTTCAGTGTTATCTTTCTTTGCACGTAATTTTCATTCTGAAGGTATGTGACTAACAGGACATTTTAGGAACGTAGACATGCACACATTAGAAGAATAATCTTTTCCATGATTCTGTTCAAACTTTACATAATAATGAAAATTTTACTTATATATATTTATTCCCTGTTGGTATCTTTGAGGAATATACAATAAATTATTACCAGTAGGCATCTCCCTTTAGCTACAGTGCCCAGACACTTGTGTGACGAACTGGCCAAGAGATTTGTGACTGAGAAACATTGCACTTTATTGAGAAACTTGAAAAATCACAGCTCTTTTCTTCCAACTATCACACTTTAAATTTGAATACAAGATATGTTATAAAAATTGTTCTAAATATAAAAATAAATGCAATTGTTCTCATAGGTTTATATACATTTAAGAACAGAGTTGATAATAATTACGACTGGATTTGAATGGCTTGTTACAAATTTTATTTTTACAGAAGGCATGAATTTGGCCTTCCTTGATATATTTGATGATTGTAAGGAGATGCTTTGTTTTACTTTTTTGCATGGATGATGGTACAAGAAACCATATGTAACAAAAAACAAGGGGTTTTATGTGATCTTGTAGAAATGCAAATCTTTTTTATCAAATACTCTGTCCAGCATTCATAGATTGTTAATGCATTCTTGAAATCTTAGGTATAGCTAAAGGAGTTTGAAGAAGCTGAAATTGGGTCAATTATCTTTCACCTAATTTTGTATTTGAAACAGAAAACACACTGATCCATTTGTGTTCAAGGCACAACTTTTTTTTATCCTAGCAGCAACTTGTCGTTTGACTGTTACTCCAATATCATTGACTGGTCCCCATTTATAGAAAGCAGTCAAAAAGTTTGAAATAATCTTCAGGTTAACTCTCTTTTCAAATTCTGGTAGAACATTAGCCATGTTTTAATTTTTAAGCTGGGTTAATGGTCCATCACACAAGATGCAAAGAATCTTTGTATTAGGACTTACCATGATAAAATCAGATGGTAAAGGAATATAATCATGGAGTTTTTTTATGGTCAGTATTTTCTGAAATAATAATTGAAGATAGATTAGATAGATAGATAGATTAGTGTGCCAATACACAACAATCTTAAAAGCTCACTGGTTTACTAAACTTCATCTTGGCACTGTTAATAAAATTCTCTGCAAAAGATATTTGTAGCATTTCAATGTTAAGATAAAATGGTAACAGACTTTAACTTTTTAGCTGCTGCTTATGGTGATGCATCTTTTGAAAAAACTTGAATAAGGCTTGAATAAAGTAGACCAAATGATCCTACTTTGTGGTCCTTTTGTCAATTTGTCATCCTTGCTTCTTTTTTTTCATTTCATTGTTACAAGCTGATGAAAAGACTGTGAAAGGCAATATATTGTTCCAACCAGTTTCCCAGCTTTGCATATTTGGTATTAATTAAACCAGCAATCAACAGAGTATTCCCTTTATACCTTTAGCAATGTTAGATATGAATTCTGCTATAAAAACCCTGAATAATACTTGTAGAGCCTCTAGTAGTAGCATCAGGTTGGCACCTCAGGCATCAGAAGAATTTGTTGGACACAGAGTAGCAAATGTGGACTTTTTTGCCTTTAATTTTAGATTTTCCATGTGGAAAAGAAATTATTGTTCNTTAGCAGTGTTAGATATGAATTCTGCTATAAAAACCTTGAATAATACTTGTAGAGCCTCTAGTAGTAGCATCAGGTTGGCACCTCAGGCATCAGAAGAATTTGTTGGACACAGAGTAGCAAATGTGGACTTTTTTGCCTTTAATTTTAGATTTTCCATGTGGAAAAGAAATTATTGTTCTTACAAACATCAGTGGAGATTTGCAGTATCCAGAAGTAATAATGAGAAGACAAAGCAAGGAATAGTTGTAAAAAAGTAATATAATATGCAGACCAACTTGACAAAGCCATATCTGAAATTTATTCATAATGATAGACTTACCATCCACATGGTAAAATTCAGGAAAGAAAATGCCAGTGCTTTTAATTGTCTTTGCCGATAAAGGCTTAATAAGTAAAAAAGTCAGCAAGTCTTTCAAATCTTTCAAATTTTTATACACTACTTCTCTTTCCCCATTTGAGTTGGGGGGTTTTAACTAATAACTCATATAACAATCAACATAACAGTAATATTCTATTGAGGTGTACTACCCAATAGTAATAACAGTTGCTTTGTGAAAGGAATTATTTTGCATTTAATTAATGTAGCCACAATTTTGAAGAGATATGTGATATTCTCTCTGACCTTATAACTTTTTTGTCAGAATCACTAATTTGCTTTCAGTGTTCCCTTTAATGTTTTGTACAGCACTCATTACTGTTTATCATAGGATTTTCAGAGGTGCCAAGTGTTCATTTTTTAACATAGTTTTTCAAATGTGTTGAATTCTTTGTATAATGAATTATTTCCTCTCATTGAACTTTAACTCCACTTCCATTTCTTTGAGTCACAGGTACTCATTTTCACTGAATTTTGTAAGCAATTAATTTTGCTTTGTATGCTTGATTAACACTTGGTCTCCAACTTCCATTTTTCAGTCTTGCATTTTCTATCTTGTCTGCATAACCTTTTTATTTGTGTTGTGTTCAGAGGAATGCTCACATACATGAATTTTCTAATCAAAACTATTGCATTGCTGGTTGCTTTGCCTGCGGTGGTCTTCCATATAATAATTGTGCTGGGCCCACATCTGTCATAGTATGAGATGTGCTGTGGTACATCAGATAATAATTAAGAGAAGACTTCCACTGACTTCCCTCAGCTTAAACAATATACAGTCTTTTCAAAATGGATCTGTTCTACCCTTCTACATCTCCATTGGCTTGAGGAGTTGTTAATGGATGAAATATTCCATTCATATATAAAATCTAATAAATTCTTCACTAATGTACTGTGGATCATTATCTCTGCATATTGATAACAGTAACCCAAGTGTAACAAACATGTTTGACATGAGTTTTGTGATTCTCTCAGTTCTCACCTTCATCAGTGTAATTTAAAAAAAATCTGCTTTGTTATTCCACAACAACTAGTAAAAGGTCTGCATATGTAAAGGTCAAGTAAATCTGTAGCTAATTGTTGCCATGGTGGTGTAGTAATTTGTTCCTACTCTTAGCTATGGAAGGATTCATGTGTGATACCTGTTGACATCCTTAACATGATTTACAACAATATTCTGCATTATTATGAATTTTGGACCATCGTACCTTAAAACAAAGATGCTGTTTCATCCCCACGTTGCCCAGATGCCCATTTTATCCTAATTTAAGCATCTGTTTCATTAGTTCTTCATGCATCACAATACACATCCCTTAAAATATCAACTGCCCCACAACTAATCATTCATTTCTAGCTGCCAAGTACTGTTTTTGCTGTAGAGAGGTCCATTTTCCACCAAGAATAGAAGTCCTTACAATACTGAGCTCCCTATCAACAGCTGACTTATGCTCAATTTTTTCACATTTTAAGAGCTGTGGGTTTAGCTTTGCTTGCTATGAATTCGATACAGCCCCCAGTTTCATTGAAATCAATTGAACTCGAAATTCCCATTCCCAGCCGTGATAGTGAATCCACAATGTTGTTTGTGTTAGGGATATATTTCACCTTGTACCTGTAGGGCTGCAATCTGAGTTTCCAGCCCTCGATTCTCCTGCTGGGCTTTGATTTTACTAAATACATAAATTCTAGTAGCATGTGATAAGTAACTAGTTGAAATTCTACACCATATAGACACATGTTCACATGCACATACTAATACTGACACCACCATTTCTGCCCAAGATTTTTGATGTTCCTCTGAGGTAAGACTTTGACTGATATTGTTTAATACTCCAAATTCTCCATGCTGCTATTGGACAAGTAGTGGTAACTGCCTACTGCTGCTTCTTTCTGGTGAGCTGATGCATTGGTATTGACAATATAACTAAGTCCTTGATTTACCATTGACTAAAATCCACCATTCCGAGGTAACTACAAAACTCAGTGGTACATGTGTCTTGGATCACTGCCTTTATACTGGCATGACTGGTTCTGATACTGCTCTCAAAAATTATGTGCCCCATGTTATCTTATCCCTCAGAATCGAACTGGCATTTCTCATGGTTTGGGGTAACACCGTTTCTCTCCAGAGTGCTTAGTAATTTCTTAAATCACTGTTGTTCCTGCATTGTTGTTCACTATATTAACATTCATAATGTTATGCATGCAGTGTACTATTCATAATGTACATCAAGGATCTGCACAGAGCCCATTACTTTTTATCTGTGTCCTGGAGGCATTGTCAAGAGAGTTCCAGAGTTGGTGCCCAGACGAAGTGCTTTGTGCTGATGAGATCACGTGAGGTTTTGGCAACTGATACTGTTTAAATAACTACAAGTCCTTGTATCCCAACATGATTACTTTATTCTTCCACAATGAGGAAGTAGGTCCAATGTAGGTATCTGTGAACACACAAACAAGAGAGCAGTAAATATAACCTAATATGTAACATGGATTATAACATATAACATTGAACATGGAACTAGGAAAGTCTTAATTCATGTAGAACATCAAAATTCATTTGTTCCTTAACCATTTTTCAGGTAGTGAGGTCCCCTTCAGACCAGGTTTGTTGAATGGCTGTAGAGCTCTTTAAGCATGAGGCATGTGGGTTATCTTTTTGGCTGACTACTTATCCTCTACTCTGGTTGGAGCCTTTGGTATGTTGGGTTGTTCAGGATAAACCACAGGGTTGTTGATGAAGCTTTCATTAGGTGGTTTGTCAGGTGGTGGAGTTCCAGATTGTGGAATCTCTGGAGTCTTGATTGTTTCATTGTCGTTGGTGTTGACAAGACCATGGGCATACTCTTTGCCATACTTGGAGCAGGTGAGGGTAGTGGGGCTAGTGGGGCACTGGCAGCTACTGCATGATATAGTTGCAGTAATTTCCTGTTTTGCAGTCACCCTTCTCTATCCATCTACTCTCACCACATATTGGTTGAATTGATGGACCTCTATGACAATTCCAGTTTGCCCCACTTTATGGGGTATGGTCCAGTTTGGCTCTGTGTACATACACAGTCTCCAACTGCCAGAGGGGGTAAGATGTGAGTGTTAGCTGGTAGTCTTTCAGCACCCCTCTTGTGGCAATTCCTAAGAGCCTCTTCTCTCTTGATCCAAGTCTCTTGCCACAGCTTGTGGAGAAGGTATTTGTCTTGGTGGATTGGGATGAAGTCCTGGGTNTGCAGTCACCCTTCTCTAGCCATCTACTCTCACCACATATTGGTTGAATTGATGGACCTCTATGACAATTCCAGTTTGCCCCACTTTATGGGGTATGGTCCAGTTTGGCTCTGTGTACATACACAGTCTCCAACTGCCAGAGGGGGTAAGATGTGAGTGTTAGCTGGTAGTCTTTCAGCACCCCTCTTGTGGCAATTCCTAAGAGCCTCTTCTCTCTTGATCCAAGTCTCTTGCCACAGCTTGTGGAGAAGGTATTTGTCTTGGTGGATTGGGATGAAGTCCTGGGTTGGTGGCCCAAAGATGTACATTGCTGAGGATAACTGCATGTCTCTGTCTGGTGTGTTGCGGTATTTGAGGATGGCATGTTGAAATGCATCTGTGTCAAGGCATGACCAGTTTTGTCGATGATCATCCTCTGTATGGTCTTCACACCAATTTCCACCCTACTGTTGCTGTGAGGGAATGCTATAGATGAGAGGTGGTGATGAACTCCCCAGTCGTACAGGAATGCCAATGTGGCTATGGATGTAAACTCTGGATGAGAAGCTGACACTGATGCAAAATGTAGTGAATGTGCAGCTTTGGCTGGATATGAGCCCTGTGGATCCCCTGTTTGCTCTTTCCATGATGGGCCAGTTGATGTGCCAGTCGATGATCACCAAGTAGTGGTGTTTAGCATATTGGAAGAAGTCTGCACAGATATGTTGGAGTGGTATTGGGGTTGCACTGGTGGGTTTGGAAGAGCACTTGATTGTGATGGAGCTATACATTTGCAAGGGTGGCACCACATATGCATTTCACTGATTGATGAGGTTATCCTTGGCCAGAAGAATCATGCATCAGCCCAAGAGCACATTTGGGAGACACCTTGATTGGCTGAGTGGAGTGCTTTGAGAACATTGTTACATAGGCTGGGAGGGGTGATTATACAGTTGTTGTACAGAACCACACCATCAAAACTGGTCAATTTGTTTCTGTATTCAAAATAGAGTCTGAGTTCTGTTGGTAGGTTGTACTTTGCCTCAGGGAATCCATTTTCATTCAGGTCAATCAGTTTGATCATTGAGTTGTCAGTGTTGGTGGCCACAGATACACTGTTCCATGTGATGGAGCTGACACCCCCTAGAGAGTCTTCTTCTCTAGGGTGCAGTGTAGGGTCATCTGGTTGTGCTCTGATCGTCATGAGGAAGCTGTGAGGCAGGGTTGGTTGGTTGATGTCAGTGGAGATTGGGGCTGCATCATTGGGCAGGTGAAGGTGATTGGCAGCTCTGACTGGCTTCTGTGAGATAGTATCTGCAGCAACATGACAGATTCCTGAAAAGTGAGTGATATGGAATCTGTATTTCAGTGCTTTTTCTTTTAGGATCCACAGTCATGGTTTTGGGATTGCATCCAAATTTCTATTGCCTAACACCTTGAGGAGGGGTTTATGATTGACTGCAATGATCAGATTGAGACATCCCAGCATGAAATGACGAGTTTTTTCAAGGGCATCCACCACAGGTAGTGCCTCTCCTTCAATGGGGTCATACCTTGATTCAGCTGATGATGTAAAGCTGCTGTCCACTAGTGTGACTTTCCAGCCTAAGTGGCAGCAGAATGGCTTGCTTGATGTGCATGCACAATGTTTTTGAAGTAGCCAGAAGCCAATGCCATTTTTGCTTAAGTCTGTTGCAAGGCAGGTTGTCTTTCTTTTGTCAAATATTTCCACACCTCTTTGAATTACCTGGATTATGATGGTCTTGGTTTCTTTAAAGAGTTTGTCCATATTTTCAGTCCACTTTAATGGTGTGTTGGGTTGTAGCAGGGTACAAAAGGTTGCATTCTCTCTGCTGATGCAAAAGCATATGCTACTTGGTTGCCAAGTCCAAGTCTTTCCACATCAGTGGTAGTGCAAGGTTTTGGGAACCTCTTGATTTCCTCTAGGACCTGTAGGCATGGACAATCAGTTGTTGGGGTGATTTCAAAGCCTGCAAAATTGGTTGTTTCCTTGGGAAACGAAAATTTTGATGGGTTAAGGATGATACCATTTTGGCCACAAATGCCAAAAAAAAATTTGCCCCTTGGAAGAAGCTGTCCTCAATGGAAGGAGACCACATGATTATTTCGTCAATGGCCTTTGTTTTGTTGACAATGCCACTAATGATTCCATCAAACCACCTAGTGTATGCATCCCCAGGTGCTATTTATCCCTGAAGGCACACTCAATATCTGTACCAACCCCAGGGCATTATGAAGGTTGTCAGGTGTCTGTCCTTATGGTCAAGTGCGATACTGTAGTAGCTATTCAAAAGTACTTTTTCTGGTGTTATACTGGACCATGTGGGCTTGGTGGAATGGCAATTGGGTGTGGTGTGTCTCTCTCATCCCATGGTGATTTAAAGCTTGGAAGTCAATGGTCTGCCAAGGTTTACCAGATTTCTTGGCACAGACAAGCATTCGATGACAGCATGAAACAGGGTTTCTGACTGGGACTGGTTCCAAGACACCTAGCTGATTATCCTGGTCGAGGCCAGCCTGTACCTGTTCATGGCAGTGGACAGGTACTGGAATTGGTGTGTGGTGTGCTACAGGTGTGGCATCATCATCTACAAGGAGTCTCATTGGGGGTCCAGACATCATGAGCAGCTTTTGATATTCACAGACGTGGAATGTGCTATTGTTCTAATTTTTCTTTGGTCTCTCCAATGTCTGGAAAGGGTAGAGATGTAGGGAGGGGGTGAGTTTTGGTGGAGGCGACATCAGGGCTATTGTCAGTGTCACTGTGCAAGGCAGATTGTAGGATTATTATATAGTCTGTCATCATGGATGATTCATTGGAGAGGATTGAGAGGGATATAATGCCTAGATCCTTGCAGGCCTCCATGGATCAGAAGAACTTGTCTGCTGATTGGAAAATGTACACAATTTGATGTATTGTTTTTGACTTCATAGACTTTGTAAAGCCAAAGATGCATAGGGTTAGGGTGCATACAATTCTACTTGTGTCCTGGATTGCAGCCATAATCTTCATTGAGGTGGGAGTGAGGTGGGGGGTGTTCAAACCTAGCTGAGGCAGGAGAGAAGTGCCAACAAGACATGATTGGCAGCCTGTGTCTGTGATTGCCACCAGCAGTTCTAGTGGGACTGCATAGAGTGGAGCCAATTCCCAAGTCTTTGGTATCTGATGGAAGGGCCTGAATTGTGACGTTGATAGTTGGTTGAAGTGTGGGTGCACACTTTTCCCACATGTCACACAGGGAATCATATACATGGTGGTCTAGCGTGATTGTGTTGGCCAGTTGTTCAATTAAGCAGAGAGCTTTTAAGACTGCCATCGCAGAGTCATTTTGATTGGTGTGTGGTCTCTGTCTTGGTTTATGGCAGACACTTTCAAAGTGGTATGGGATGTTACAGTTGGTACAAGTATGGTTGAAGGCAGGGAAATTATTCATACAGTCTTGCTTTCTGCTGCAGTGTCCTTCTTTGTGGCAGTAGCTGCATAGTTGAGAGTCTGTTTTTAGGTCTGGAGCTCGGCCCTGAAGTCGTTTTCTCTCCATCAGCCTGTATTTGCTGCTTGCTGCATTGATCGCTACAGGCACAGCTGTGGGATGTGGGTTGATTCATCTGGCCAAGCACGTTGAGGCGGATATCATCATCTGGAAGGGCGACTATGAGGGTGTCTCTGGTCATTTGATCACTATATGATAGCTGGGNCTTGGTTTATGGCTGACACTTTCAAAGTGGTATGGGATGTTGCAGTTGGTACAAGTATGGTTGAAGGCAGGGAAATTATTCATACAGTCTTGCTTTCTGCTGCAGTGTCCTTCTTTGTGGCAGTAGCTGCATAGTTGAGAGTCTGTTTTTAGGTCTGGAGCTCGGCCCTGAAGTCGTTTTCTCTCTATCAGCCTGTATTTGCTGCTTGCTGCATTGATCGCTACAGGCACAGCTGTGGGATGTGGGTTGATTCATCTGGCCAAGCACGTCGAGGCGGATATCATCATATTTGATCACTATATGATAGCTGGGCCCCACACTCACATGAAATGTTGTACTGACACACATTTGCTTGGCCTTTAATGCATGCAGAGAAGGTTCTCGGTGGTTTATCACTGCCTTGCCGCATCTGCTGAAGTCGTAATTGGCCACCATCACATTCTCCTGATGTGACTTGATGTGACCAAGAAGAGTGGTTTCGTCATATGGTGTGAGGTTGTTGAAGCTCCTGGATAGATCTTTGCAGAGGGTCTCATCGTAGCATTCAAGGAGTTGAAAGATAATGCCCCGACCAGTGAGGCATGTGGCTTGTTTTTTTATTTTGACCATTGTTGGATGAAATATGCCCATTGTTCACTTGTTCCAGATGCAGAGATGACTGGGCATTTCACTTTCTCGGCTTTGATCCTTGTGGCCATGCCCACTGTTTTAGGGGCAGGAGCTGGATGAGGAGTCCTCTCAGGAATGTCGAGGAGTCTGAGAAGAACCTTGGGAGCTGTGGTTAAGGGCCATGAGACTTCACACTGTAGTTTGGGACATCTGATGTCAGTCATTTTATTTCCTTATAAATGACTACATGTCTTTGTATCCGAACTGGATTACTTTATTCTTCTACAATGAGAAAACAAGTCCAATGTAGGTATCTGTGAACGCACAAACAAGAGAGCGGTGAATATAACATCATAACATACATTATAACATATAATGTAAAACAGTTGAATATCCTCTACAGTCGAGGGACTTGTGGAAAAGCTGAGAATCTGGGAAAAGGGTATGCAAAGCAAAGGCTTGAGAATTAACTTGGAAAATACTAAAGTGATAGCTGCTGTGATTTTGGTAAGCTTAAAACAAAGGGGAAATTTCCGTGCTCGGATTTTGGGAAGGAAGTGGAGAACAACTCAATTTTTTGTGCTATACGCAAGCACTAGGTGCATGTGGCACAAAAATTGCAAGCACTGGGTGCAAAAGGTGTAGCAGTATGAAAGGAAGGTTGTCAGAAAAATCCCCTTTTAACTGCAAGAAATGTGTTAGTGGAGATCTAAGTGCCAATCTTGAGATTTCAAATGTGCTTTTTGATGGTGAAGAATATTGTAGTGGTGGAGACATTCTGTTACCTTGGTTACACCATAAATGCTAGGGATGAAGGGATGAATACAAGTGTGACTGCAAGGGCGAGGAGTTGATGGAGTAAGTTCCGTGAACTATTGCCACTGCTAACCAGTAGAGCTATATCTTTTCCAACCAAAGGCAGGGTCTACCAAGCATGTGTACGGAGTGTCATGATGTATGGCAGCAAAACATGGTTAGTAAAAGCTGAAGATCTGAGCTGCTTGGAAAGAAATGATATGAGAATGATTCGGTGGATGTGTAATATACCCTGAGGGACAGGCTAAGCTCCATGGATCTCAGGAAAAGATTAAGTTAGACAGGATCCGTGAATGCATGGAGAAAAGATGTCTTTGTTGGTTTAGTCACGTGGTTAGAAAGATGACGATGATTGGGTGAAGAAGTGCATCTCAATGAAAGTTGAAGGTGCTGTTATGAAGGGGAGACCAAAGAAAACATGGGAGGAAGTAATCAAATCAGATTTGAAGCAAACGGATGTCACCAAAGATCTAGTAAAGGACAGACTGGTCTGGAAGGCCATTTTATTGAACCGTCCAGGACATGCTAGCATGTAAAACAGACGTAAAACCGAATATGATGATGGTGATGATGGTGATGATGATGATGCAATCATTACCCCATCAGTGTTCTATTTAGGGGGTATTTTCTTTTCTTTGACAATTTGATTGAAGAGGATAGTCTTTCGGTTTATACCAGCTTCACTTGTAGTTAGCACCATTTACGTTACAACACCCAATGTAACAGACGTTTACACTTTTTTTAGAGCTGTTATCACACTGTTTATTGTGTCCGAGGTCTATTGACGGACTAAGGAAGCACTGTCTTTTTCAAGCTGTGTGTTCTTCAGCATGAGTAGCTGCGATTTTCATTCATCACACAACTACCGCCAAACATATCACAATTTGCTGTTTTGATTCGTTTTTTGATCTTGAATCGTCATTCTGCCTTATAACGTTTCCAAATCTTTCTTCCTCTGCAGTTTTCATTGCTTCTTTAACATACTGCTTTCTTTGGGGTTTTTTGGAAGGTTTTTTTGCTGTCACCTTGTTTTCTACTCTCTCCACCACTGACGCTGTCGCATTGTTGCCATAGCTACGTTGTTGCTCCGCGACTATGTCACACTGTACCTTGTAGGAATTTTGGTCCAGCCACAAGCTCTGTCTGCAGCTGTGAGTAAATCATTCTTCGTCATCTTCCTTTGGTCTTCAACATGCTACTCAATATTTAACCTCTGTTTCATTTTCAGCAGAAAACCTTTATTAACACTTCCTTTTAATTGGCAGGCCTGGCTGTTTGGAATAATAGTATGACAGAGCATTGTGAATTTTTTTATCAGAAAATCGTACATTAGGTACAATGTTGAAAAGAATGTTTTTCCAGGTATTTCCTTTGCATCCTTGACAAATTATTTTCCCTTTTCCACAGCAACATATAATCAAACTCTATTGGATAACCACCAGATGTTTATGGAAAGAGGCTACTGTCGTTTGTTAAACTATATGATACAGACTATCAAGCCTACTGTTGACGCCATCTCTAGAATACGTTTAGCCTCAACGTTCTTCACACCCTAACCATAGCTTCCATGGACATCTTCATATGCACATATTTTATTAACCCCACGACGATCTCTAACTTCGTTAAAGATCGCCGTGATTAACCCCAATAATAATGAGCTGGTTCTCATCTTTTACACCAGCTGTATCAGGTTCCATAAAAGCCAGCCATGTCATCCTTACCAAAACCTTGTGCATATGTAGACACAACAGCCACTCTTTTCTTGCCTACAAGTAAATTGATCATCATCAATCACTGGCACGTTTGACTTCAATGAACTTTTCAATTCAGTTATTAACGACAACAGAGTAGCGTGTACTGGTTATTGCCCTTGTTGATGGTCTTCTCCTGTGTTACCACGTAATGCCCCAACAATCTAAACTGCCCCCATTTGTAGTTTTTTTCATTGCTTGAAGACGGTCTTGCAGTGCAGAGGATAGCCAATCAATCTACCATACATGTAACCTAAACCCGTGTACACAATTTTGATTAAACTCTAATTAAACCACCAAGAAATTGTTTGGAAAAGAGCTTAACAGCTGTATTCCGTTACTAAAGCCAACCAATTTGGAAATTGGACGTTTAGCTACCTGCAACTGTATAATACTCTGCATTGCTAATTTTTATTTAGGTTTACTTTTGTCATTTCTTCAAAATTTTATCATTTCAGGTACTTGGGTTGATATTAATGACCTTGCCAGTATATTTCAAAATGAATGCAATGTTGCAAAGTTGGCCAATCAATGGTGGTATTATTTCTGTTGGAGTGTTTTTGGCATTATTGTCCTTTGCTGGCCTGTATGGTGCATGGAAACATAATCAAATTGTTCTCTTTTTTGTATCCTTTTCGTGAATTTTCTTTGCGAAGTAACTGTTGCAGGTACTTTTTACATGACGAAAATCGTGTACAGTCATACTCTTTGACTTACTGGTAGAACGTTCGACTTATTACTTTTTTTAATGGGTGGTGAAGTGTTACTGGAAAACCTTTAAAGTTTACATTGTTTATTCAGATTAAAAAGTATTATTGGGATGTGTTTAAGGTAGCTAAGGTGTAATTTGCCATACCTTTGTCTTCAGTATTGTCAAGAGCATCGTATTAAAAATTTGTTGTATACATGTTTTATCTGAATCAACATCTCATTAAAACTATTTTTTTGGATAGAATTGTAACAAAAATGTCTTTTGTGCTCGCATTAAATAAGAGTTTTGAATACCTAGTCAATGGCTTGCTTTTAACTTAATTCTCAGATATTTCACCCCAGTTTTATTAACTGCTGTTTACTTTTTGGGTTACGAGTTGTTGTTGGGTTTTTTTTTAATTTTGGGCTAATCCAGAAAACGGTTACGAATTGTTAGAGCTGGATATCTAAAGATTATGATAAAAGTTGCCACCCATTTAGTCATAATTGATATGATATCTTGATGGTGGATATATATATATATATATATATTATGTGTGTATATATAAATATATATATAGCATGTTTCGCACCTTGCTTGGTTAAATGATCTGTTATGGACCAAGTTTTTCATGGCTGGATGTGAGATGAGATCTTCCAGAACACTACTATTGTATCCTACAAGTTATCATTGACCATACACAAAAGAAGGACCCTTTCAGAAATTAGAAGTTGTTATACTAAAATAGCACAACAGCCACTTAGCCAAGAAAATTTGGACTAATGTTCTCCAGGAAATATCTAAAAAAATATAGCAATTTTTTCATGTAAAATATAGGCCAACCTATTTGGAACAGTCTGCTTGTCCAATAAATAAGGCACAAACAAACCAAGGACTTGGAGATCATTGGCTGAGTGCATACAAAACCAAGTAGGAGGTCGAGGAACCACTTTAAATTAATTTGCATTTGACAAGTGCAACACTACTGTGAGATGTAAAGCATGACAACCACAACATGGTAGGAATGTTAGTTTTTCCTAACCCCCTTGTTTTAAGGCGGAATGCTTTTTTTTCCAATTTTGTTTATTAACTTCATTCTCCATATTATTATATTTTAAATATTAAGTATTTTTATTTTTCTTAACTACAAAAATAGTATATGATATTTTTAGTAATACTATTTATACTGCTTTTTGCATTTGCTCTTGGTGCACTTGCGATCACACAGGGACAACAACGAACAGTCTTGACAAAAGGTTGGGGTTCTCTTTCAACAGCAACAAAGAAGGATATTCAGAAATTCGGAGATTGTTGTGGCTTTGATACCAAAAACATTACAGGGACTCCATTGGAAATAAGCTGCAAGAAGGTATTTTGCCAGCTGTTAGGTTTAATACTTGCGTTATAACTTGGTAGTTTCCTTGTGAACTTGAAACATAGCAAGCAATAATACAAATTTTTAATGCTTTTTGTTGTTGTTATCTCCATGATCTTTTTAAGATTCTATACACTTGTACTGCGCCAGATTTTAAATCATGTTCATAGAATGTCATTTGATATTGCGTAAAGAGGTGCGTTTGTTTGTTTTTTTATATTTAAGCTTCAGGGTGATATTTTTGTACCGCTATTTTCAGTCATGTTCTTTATCTTAGCTAATATTAATACGCCCCTAATCTTTTACAAGCACCTTATGTGACATTCACCTGTTGCAAGATCACGCGCTTGGTCTTCGATTATTAAGGTTGCCAAGCATGGTTTGTACCATTATTTGATATACATCTAGAAGGTCTTTATTTACTCATCATCTGATAGATAAAGCGGAGTATTTGTCGTCATCACCATCTGTTGCCAACTTATTAGCATATTGAGTACCAAGTCTTACCACGCGTCGTTGTTTCATGTAAGTCCTGTCACGGTCCCTGTGGGAATTTTAATTATTTTACCCAATCACAATTTCACCCTGCAGTCTTTTTGCTACACGCTATTATTCTGTTTCTGATAGAGAGAGACAGAGAGAGAGGGTAAGTGAATGAATGAGAGTGAGTTAGTGAGTGAATTTTGAATGCAATTACTGGGTTTGCCCATGGCAAGACCAGAATGCACTTCATTACAGGCAATTGATTTGTGCTTCAAAATGTGTAGACACATTTACCAAATTGTTTGGTGTATTTCCCATTTGTTGTTATGGTTGTTGGATTGTTATTAACGTTGGCTTTCTAGTTATGAATATATATTTTGTTTTCCTAACGTGTTTATAGGCAGTCCGTATTCTGTTGCAGCTTAGACAAATATGACTACAACGTCTTGCAGTTTTACGATGTTGGATTAATTTATGACCGTGCCGTCATTCTGAGACATTTGTATTTGCCTTGACTGACTGGACTTTATGGTACTCAGTGCTGGAGTCAAAATCAACTATTAGTTTTGGGTTTGGTTGGTGCATAATACTTTGAATCCTTGCTCTATTCCCGCTTTGTGTCATTTATTAAAATGACTAGTTGAGCGTCGTGTGGAACTTGTAGTGGACAGGTGACAGTTAAGATTTTACCTGGACGGCGTAAAACGGTACCTATTATATAACCTGTTCTATTACAGTACCTTTGATACAGACCATTACAATTGACAGGACAATTAGAGACACGAACTAGTTGTGGGACAGTGGGAACTTAATTACTTTAGGAGATATTCGTGACGCATGAGTTTTTTCTCTAATCTAGGTTTTTGTCTGCCATGATGAAATGCATCGTTAGAAATCTTTTTCAATAGATTTGGCGGGAAAGAGTTCTTGTGAAGGTTGAAATTTATTCACCGTTGCATGAATATCCAGAAACAAAAAATACACCTTAGTGACAAAAGTTCTTTGGTGTAATATTTCGTGCAGGATTTACAATAAATTTTTTATGCTAACAGTTGGGCAATCAGCCCCACCTCAAGTACAAATCTCGAGGCGCAGAAATGTGATTTTATCATTGCATTTTAAAGATATCTTTGCTCACAAATCAAAAATGTGCAGCGAGGGGATGGGAACAAGTCAGAGATATATGTATATCTGTATATGCAGAGAAAGAGACAGAGACATGCAGAGACACACACACACACTACACAGAGACAGTGAGAGACAGGTGGGGGGAGGGAGGGAGTGAGAGTTTTTTTGTGAAGTAGACTTAAAAGAATTGTTTTCTGAATATGCCGGTATTTGAATTCAAGGTACCTGCCTTGGATATCCTATGTTCATAAAATTGCCCAATTTATATTTTACAATATTTATTTGCAAGCTTCAGAAGCCTTGGCATATAAACTTGACAGTTGGAAAATACAGAATAATTTAAAGAGTGCTCTCGTCATTCTGAATTGTGTTTCTTTACGTGTTGTCCTAAGAATAAGAGCAGTGTGAATATCTTTCATCGATAAAGGCTTTTCAGAAATGTCGGTCACTGTATTTGTTGGTATCGTTGTGGTGATATGCTTTCACCCACCTGTAATTTATGGTAGACTATTTCTTTGACATTTGCACAGTTTTCTACAAGCCGTTTGTTGATTTACTTAATATTGATAAGACCTACTAACTTTACATGTTATTGTTATGGTTTTATAAATAATTGCCTTTGCAGAATTCAATGATTTTTCCATTAGTTTATGAACGGTTATACCTTTTGTAGTAACATTAACAATTGACACAGTGGGAGCATAGAAGGTAACTTGTTGAACCTGTTTGTTCAGTGGATTGGCAGCTGTTATGCGCGAATGATCTAGTTAAAGTAACTCTTAAAATCACCCTTTTAATATCTTTTAAGCTCCTATGTTCTTTTATTACATTAACTTTGTTGTTTGCCACGATTTTTTTCCCTTCCAAGCTATTATGCTGTAAAACCACCATTTCAGCTGGTTGCACAGGTTGTCAGACATGCTTGAGACGCCTGGAGAGTACCAAGTTCAAGACATTTAGACAGGCCTTAGGAGGAGTGTCATTGTTTTTTAGTTTTACAATGGTAAGTTAAATTTTTTGGTTAGAATACCATTTTAGATTGTGATAAAGATTAAACACCTAACATATCAACTCTGCCTAGAGCCTCTTATGAGTATCATGCTGCTTTCGAGCCCGGGTAAAGGAGGAAGCTTGAGCATGGGGCCGCCAACCCCACCTCGTATCAAAGCTCCGTTCACAGAAACCAACACCGTAGATAGAATTTTAACTCATAATAACGGGAAAGAAGTATGCCAGGAGACTGGACAGATGGTGGATGACTGCCAAACTCAACAGGGAGCTGGCAGTCAGAACGTGGAATGCCTAAAGCCGAATAATGGAACAAGAGTGGCATGCTGTTAGTTCAAACATTGTATCAGACAGGAAAGCTGACCCAGGTAGTGAAAGAGCTCGATGCTTATGGGTCAGACATTTCGGGAATTAGAGATGCAAGATGAACAGGAGATGGAAAAAGGAAGCTAGCATATGGCCACACAATACTCCACTCAGGAAGACCAGACAGCCAGTGTACAGAGGGAGTTGCCCTGATCGTTAGCAGTAAGATGGGAAGGACCTTGTTAGAGTGGAAGCCAATTAGACGTCGACTTTTGAAGGCTAGATTCAACAACCCTAAATACAACAAGCAAACTGTAATTGTGTGTTCTACCCTTACTGAAGATACGGAAAAGAATGACAGAGACATTTTTACAGACAACTTCGAAGGTGCAACAGATAGAGTCAAGATGCATGACACGATGTTAGTTATTGAAAACATGAATGCAAAAGTTGACGATATAAACAGAGGAAGAGAACGTTTCATGTGCAGACTGTTGTGAAGATATCAACAAGAATAAAAAACACACGTATGACTTCTATCAATAAAATGACCTGGTCATAGGAGAAACATTATTGCAACACCGAGATATCGTTAAGACAAAGTGGACAGGTGGGACAAGCAAGAACCACACTGACCACATTTTGCTTAACAGAAAGTGGCGGAGTTCACTACAGGATGTGAGAGTCTGCAGAGGAGCTGGCGTTGCCAATGATCACATCCTTCTTGTAACAAGCGTCACACGTAAGCTGCGCAAGATAAAAAAGGGACAGAGGAAAAAACGGCATTATTCTGTAAAGCTAAAGGAAGAAACGACTAAACAAGCCTTCAGTCAGATTAGAAAACGCTTCAGAATTCTAGGGGAAGAACAAGAGATGGATATTTACCGATTCAATAAAGACCTAAGAGAAACCAGTGGCAAAGTTTTGGGATTCAAAGAAAAAAAAGGAAAGAGGAGTTGATCCAACCAAAAACATGTCATAAAATCAACGAAAGGAAAGATCTGAAACAGAACATCACGTCTACAAGATCTGAAAGGATTAAAGGGGGGGGGGGGGATACTCTTCAGCTGGACAAAAGGATAAAAACGATAAGAAGCAGTATGTAGAGAAACTGGCAGACGAGGTTGAAGAGACGGTGGCAAAACAGGGCCTGAAAGCTTTGTACCGAATTACTAAGGAACTGCAAGTAAACTTTGGCACTAATAAACGCCTAAAAAAAGACAGGTGCAGCATCGGCATTTCTAGTGAAGAGGAGAAGATTAGGCAATGGAAAGAGTGCTTTAAAGGTGTTTTGAAGAGAGCAGAGCTTATAGAAATTCTGGATATACCACCAGCGGAAGATTTGAACATCAGCCTCAAGCTGCCAACGGTTAAAGAGGTTAAGAAAGCAATCAAGACAATAAAAAATAAAAAGGTGAACGAGATGGACGGAGTAGCAGCTGAGATGTTAAGAGAGGAGGAGAAAGAGATCCCAGTACTGCTAAGTGAGATTTTCAAGCAGATATGGGAGGAATCATTACATATATATATATATGTATATGTGTGTGTGTCACTTCTTTGTGTCTGGCACTGTTTTGATTAGTATCAAATCAGTGCCAGATTTATAAGAGGCGTTGCACTGGCTTTTGGAAGTATCGTTTTACTACTTGGCCTTGTTTGATGAGCACTGACTTTTTTCAGATATTTTGAAGGTTCTTTTTGAATTCTGAAATACAAATATTGGTACATGCATACCTAAACGGATACATTCCAACGCAATGCACTGAAGCTTTGGCTTATGCATTGTTTTTATCCTTTTACAACACTGCAAATGCGCTAATTGCAATGAAATTTCGTTTTAACAGGCAACCTATAACCAGAATAATCATAATAACCATACAGAATATACTAAGACCATTTGAATAGTTGCATAGTGATTCAAAGATTGTTACAGGAAAATTTACACGAAAAGGTACTTCCTTCTGTCAAAAATGAACGTAATTGGGATCTTTTAACACTGAGAAAATAACCCGCTACACATATTTTTCATGTCCCTGTAGTACTTCTAAATATCTCCCGTGTTTTTTTGTTGTTGTAATTTTCTATCAAAACCTGCACATGGCATAAAAAGGATGATAGAAAAGACGTTGTTAATAAAGATCAGATCCCAAGATAAAACTTCTGCATCACATTTAAATACCGTCATGGGACCTAAATATAACTTGAGGAGAACTTCCAAGTACAGCATCACCTACACCGCATGTACTCTATATGGGCGTGTTATTAGTGTGTATATATATATATACAGAGAGAGAGAGAGAGAGAGAGAGAGAGAGAGAGAGAGAGAGAGAGAGAGAGAGAGAGAGAGCTTGTTTATTTATTTGGGTTTTTTTGTTTTCTTTCTTTTTCTTCACTGTCTCACAGCGTATTTTTCTCGTTTAGTTTTTAGGTGTGTACTTTGCATTCAGATTCAGGCATTTAAGAAACCCCTCCGCAAATCCAAATGAATATCTTTAGAAAAGAACATTGCACTCTTCATGATCGAAGTATGGAAGAATTATCTCTGCGAAGATACATTAAACTGTGTCACTCACCTTCTGTTGAATAACATTTATTTATGTTAGTCAAAGTAATTTGCTTATTTTTGTAGATATGTTTAAACGTTTTAATTTTCCTTAATTTTTAATTCTGATACTGCTGCTTAACTTCGGCATTAGTGTATTTGAAGTGTATTAAACTGTTGAGTTATAGTTCATCTAAAGTACTTTATTAAAGAACATTTTTGTTGTTGTTATTGTTTCGAGACTGTTAATTGTGCATCATTTTTTTCAGGCATAACGAAAAGATATTTGTAATAGTCATTATCGCATGGAATTGACGCCCGTTCTTGTATGTCTCACTTTAAATGAGTGGGCCACCCTGTATGATCGCTGCTAAACTAGCGCCTCCCTTAGACAAATAGATTCTATTAACACTGCCGCGAATCAGTGCACTTTTTACAAGAAATGCTGCACTTCATCGGTTGCTTTTCTGCAATGTAAAAGACCGGAAGTATTGGTGTGTTGATATTTTAATGTTACATTTCTATTTGACGTAACTGACGTATATATTTCATCCGCTGGATCTAATCGGATTGTTAGGTAACTTTAAGAAATAGCTACAATAAATTTTTATTTTACCGTAAATTTGGTACACCACTTTTCTCCCTCTCCTCCGGAGATGTTTTTTCTATGAAAAGCGAAACCCATTTAACTCATTTTGTTAAATTCATGCTACGTGTAAACGAAGCTCGACTTTGTTGGAAGATTTCTTTGGTTTTTTCAAGTCAGCTTTGAGGCCCAGTTAATTATAAATTATTTTTAGACCAACGTCGAACACTGGAGGCAATACAGTTGTCATCGTTTTATTCAAATGCAACTGATAAAAGGCAAGAGATATTTGTTTCCCATGTGTTATAATTAACAACTCCATTTATACAAGTGGTCACGTACAATTGCAAAGGGTTGGGTGTTTTTTGAAAAGGTCTTGGTTTAATTTTTGTGACTACTGGCTTTTTAAAGCACGTGTACATTTAGTAATCCAGTAACCAACTCTGTAAGGATGCCAGTACAAGCATTGTTTTTTTTTTGTCCAGCGTCCTGTATTCCACAATATCAAAGAGTTTGTGAGTTGTGTAGAAGGCGTAATATTAAGTATCTTGATTGTGACCGAGGACCGAAGGCCCGAGGGAACACTAAGGCAAGCGGTGGTTGGATTGACTTTTGTGAGGGGGAAAAACCCATTGTTATGGTTTGACCTACTCGGGCCACGACAAAGAAGAGCCTTGAAATTGTTTGAAAACGTGATCACTACCTCGACTGAAACCGAAGTTTATCTGGGAGCTTAGTATGATTATTGGAAACACCACGCAAAGTTGGAGGCGGTAATTCCCGTGATTTAGCAAGAAGATACGTAATTGCTGTGTTTTTTTCATTTCCCAATGAATAGTGAAGATGGCTGTTTCGGCAGGCTGGGCCTGAATGAAGAATGCTGCTTGCAGCGACGCATTCAATCATGAAACCAAATTGACCTTCTCTCAGAAGCTACGTAAGTGAGAGAGAAGGAGAAATTATTGCAATTGGGTAGCTGATTTGCTGGTTAATCACGGCCTTTTAATCGCCTCACTCGCACATGCCTTCCTACCCGTGCCGCTAGGTTGAAGAGAAAGAGCTCAAACATGGTAATTCGTGCAGCAAATTTTTTTCCCGAGGAATTGGCTTCTTCCAAGCGTTAGAAGGGTTTCAATCCCTACTCAAATTGCGCAGAGGTGACGGGTGACAAACTTTTAACAAAAGCCGAAAGGAACTTGTCAAGAGCAAAAGTAGGCTTGTGTTTCCATTTTAATTTCTTTTCCAAGCTGAGGAGCCAACACTGCACATATCCACGTGTGTATGTGGGGAATAATCATCCCTTAGCGCAATAGATAAAATAGTAAATTTCTTCATGGGGTGGTCAAAAAAAATTTCCGGACGACCTTTTTCTTTTGAACCTAATGACAATACAACCTTTAGAAAAGCCCATCGCTGTCAGAGGGGGAGGGTCATAAAGACTTTTTCTCAGAGAGGATTGCCAATATTTTTTGTAGGGGTTCATTTTTTCTGAGGGGGGTAAAAATGTTTAGGCAAAATTCCCCACTGCCCCCATTCTTCACCTGTGCTTTACATCATAGATGAAGTTTGGGTATGGCCAGAGGGGACAGTCACCTCAGGGGGATTAAATCGTGAGACGTGAAAGCCCTGACGACAAAGGTGGGAAACAGGGAGGAAAGAGGTGTCTAACCTGAAACTATTTTTCTGACCCTCTCCTCTATAAAAAAAAATGACCCCCTACAAGAGATTTAACATTCTTGAGACTTTCTGAATAGAGTATTCCAGGAAAATTTTTGAACCCCTCTCCTAGAAAGCATTTTCTCTCTTCCCCCCTTACAAAAACCCCAACCTTTTAATTCTTTACCTATCCATGTACGTCAGAAGAGGAGAGTTATACATAATGTTGCTTGAAAGACTGGAAGAAGAATTTTGAAAGGAAGAAAGGAGAGGGGTGCCACTAAGGTGGAGAAATCAATAAGAGAGAACGGGATGCTATGTAAATATTTACTGCTCAGAGAAAGGATTCCTCACAACTTTATGCAACTGAAAAAGCTATGAAAACGAAAAAGGAAACTCGTGAGGGAAGGACCAAAGCCCCCGATGGTGATGGGAGTGCTAACACAGATCAACATCTCTTGAAATTTCTTTTTTGCTGTGGCACCACCCCTTTTTAATGTGAAGGAGGCAAGCCCGCAGGAGAGTATTTGTAACCACCAATTAATTGTGGAGAAAGTACTGGGTAGACTTGACCATTAAATTCTGGTTGTCAGGCAAAAGGTTGGTTGATACCCGAAATCATACAGACCACAAATGCTCCAGTGATGGAGTAGTGCAATGGTTGCCTAATTTCCTATTGTAATTGGTAATATTTTCCTACACAAGCTGCATTGGCGTGGATTTTAGTCCATGGAGTAATACAGCAAGATGTGTCTTTAATATATCTTGGCCTTAATTTAGAGTGGATATCTAATGGAAAAATCAGTCCTTTTCTCTTTAAGAGAGAACCTTATGCTAAGTCTGCCCATTGTTAGCCCCTTGATTGTTGGAGTTCCATGACACTTGATTGCTTAGGTAAGTAAAGCAGGAAATTGTTGTGTTCGTTTGGTGTATATTTTGATGTTCACTGATGGCTCTTGTTTCTCAGCTGTTATGCGTTGACTTTTTGATATTTTGAACTTTAGACTAACCTTGGCACCAGTGGCTGAGAAGTTGTGTATGAAACATTGCAGATGATGAATATTAAATTACCATGTCTGCATAACTGAAGTTTGATACCATTTGCTAGTGTTATGTCTTTAAGGAAGTTTCAGTGTTGTATATTAATGCTGGGATGACAATGCAGAATATATTCTTGTTCTATTTTTTTTAGGATTTAAATTTTCTTGTCACATTCATGTTATTGTTGAGGTTGTTGAGTCCCAAGTGTGACCGTCTGCAGATTGAAATCGCTACTCTCAAATGATGTTTTTTTCAATACCTTGCCTACCATACACGAGAACCTCGTAGAGCCAAACGCTGTAGTAAAGCCAATGAACACTACGTGAAAAAGATGGTTAAATTCCACTGATTTTTCAGTCATCTGTTCCAGGCATATGATCTGTTCAATTATGCTTGGATTTGTTTGTTAGGTAGCCTTCGTTTCTCAACCGGTCTGTCATAGTACAGGTAAAGAGCTTCCAGTAGTTGGAAAACTTTGAACTGTCACCTCTTTTGGATATCACCACAATTAGGGCTTCTTTAAAGGATGATGGTATGTGCCCGCGTTAAAGGTTCGTGGTGAAGGGTTTGATGTTAATGACGTCACAATCGGTCTGCAAAAAAATTCTGCTTGTATCATGTCAGGGCCTTGGCTTTCATTTGTTTTTAAAGCGTTGATTTTGATTTGTATTTCTTCCGTAGTGATGAGCAACATGCTCTTGAAAATTGTCTTAACAAATTTTGTACTTATTTCTGTATTATTGTATAGCATTTGGAAGAACTTATCCAATTGGTCAAGTATATTATTACGATTTGTTAGGATGTTATCATTGTCGTTTGTTATACTCAAGCATATGCAACGTTTGTTTGAAAAAAAATTTATATCAGTATAGAATGCTTCTGTTGGTAGACGCATGAATTTATCGCATTCTGACTCAACCTTGACTAGGTTTTCTTTCTTCATTATGTTCTTACGTTTCGTATTAATGATTTTTAATCGGATTGAATTGTCACCATCTTCCTTAAGAAGCAATTTCTTGTTGTTGCTTTGTCATTTGTTTGTTTGTTCCTTTTTTTATTTGTTTTGTTTATTCAAAAAATCTTTTACGCATTCTCTCTATCTTGGTAAAATTTTGCTAGCAGCGGTAATGCATGTTCTGCGTATTGAAGTGAGGATAGATTTTTACATTCCGTACTTGTTGCATAAGTAGATCAGATCTTCCATTTAATTGAGGGTCGTATTCAGAGGCGACTTAAGCCATTTTCAGAGGATTTTTATTTCTTTTGCGGAGTTTTTTAGGTTCAGACAGACGAAAGCTAACTTTCAGTATGACTCTTCTGAAGCGATGATCAGAGATATCTATTGCGTTTAGAACCTATGCATTTGTGATGCGTTTTCTGTGACACTCCTTGCCTGGTCGATATAAATGCAATTTATTTTAAGGCTTTATTATTTGGATGAGCTGAAGTGTACATTCAGCGTTGGAATGTAGTGATTGTGGAAAATAGCTTGCTTTGAGAGCAGAAATGTGCAAGTTTTTATCCATCAGTTGTTATTGAAACAAAAGTTATGTTTTTATTTCACAGGAAATGTTGTTACAAAGACGTAGTTTCTTTTTGGTATGTTATTTAAGCTGTTAGAAATTTGCAGGTTGACATCTAGTACAACAAAGTAATGCTTTGATAAGAAAGCACAGATAATTATTGTTAAGCCATTCCTATGCAGAGTAACGGTTCCAAGCCGTTCTGTTTCCTTCAAAATCAGTACATACTTTAATAAGATTTGTTTGTAAGTTTGATACATTGGTGTTTGTAGAATGATATGTTAAGATAAAAAGAAACCTTTATTTAAGTAAATCGGTCTTTTTTTCAGTGAATTTGAATAACCATACCCTTTGGAACAGAAACGATATATTTATTCTTCAAAAAAGTTGAGTTTGGAGTTAATTTGCATTTTTAAATTCTTTAAGCAACTTTTGTTTAGCCCCGTCGCTTATTGTTAACACACTTCTGTATCAGTGGCATACTTTACTAAAATTCGGAGGACAGCAGTATTCATTGTTTTATATCATGCCATGGTATGACATATGTCTGTGGTCTGCCTTACCAATAAATTTGGCGTATCTTTTCTAAAATAAAGGCTGAGTAAGAAATAGACAAAGTAAATGAAATAGATTTTGAAATCCACCAGTTTTAAAACCAATGCCATTGACAATATAGGATCTTAAGGTGTCTCTGACTATACCTGCTCTCTCAAGATAGAGTGTGCCAAACTTGTCTTCCAAGTTGTCCAAAGGATAAAGCATGTTTAGCCGTCCAAACTAATAGCATGAGGGCCAAATCGCACAGTATTCTGTCTGCACAAATGAAACAACTAATTGTCTTCTTGACATATCGTCTGCCTGTGGTTACCCAAAACCTTGCTCTGAGGTCTGCCAATGTAGCCCTGTCTTTGCAGTAATAGGCAACCGATGACAGTCAAGTTATAATATCTCTGTAAATTTATAGTTTTTGGGCAATAAAAATTGGCACCTTGCCCTGTAACCAAAACTTGCGTTATTTAAGTCACCCTTGGAACTCAAAACACCGTTCTCTTGTACTGTCTTTAAGGCTTGCTATCATGAAAAATGCCGTTAAGCCAGTTTGCTACTTTGGGGTTTAACTCGTTGTCTGATATATATATATATTTCTATGAAAGAAAGTTTCCTCTCACCAGAGTTGACAATCCTAACAGCTGGATTGATCCTCTTGAACCTATCATATTTAAAAATCCACTTTTCAGGCGATATGTATGACCCGTCTTTATTTTAAAAGGTATTCATGATCAAGATTAAAGTATCTTAGTTAATGAGGGGTTACATGTTTCGAAGAGAAAAAGTATCATTAAACTTTACATTCTTTTCCTAGAAGCAATAAATCCGTGGAGGTAGCCACATAGTATTTGTCCATTATTAAAGTTAACGAAAATTCAAAGAAAAGACATTTTGTTCCATTTTTAAGATATTGCATTTGTCATTTCAATCCACAATAATTCTCGTCATTCAAGGACTCATCTCCCTCAAAGGACTTTTATCCACTCCTTTAGACCAGGAGTCTAAAGATTCTTTATGACCGTTGAGCCCGTCATGGAATCCTTGATCCATCATCGACTCACAAGCATGTTCAAAAATAAATAACTATTATTACTTTATTATTATTTTTTGTAATTTACCATTAAACCACATTGTATTTTAATGATCCCAATTGGCATTAAAGGAACACAAGAATGTCGTCTTGATGGAGGAGCTGAAATAATCTCTTGGGAATTATACAAGAAACGTGGACTGGATTGCACTGCAAACAGTTATGAGCACCATTTTGGTGCTGAGGCTCCTCTACTTGAAATTGAAAGAGTAAAAATTTTATTAGAGGTTCCATGCAAACAATATAATACACAAAGATGGATCACAACAAACCAGACAGTTCTTGCAGACAAGGGAGAAGAGGGTTGCTATACCATTGAAGTATCCTGCCTCTTCGACATTTTTTCAACTTCGAAAGAAAGGAAAGAGAGAAGTTGGAAAAGTGTAATCCCGCAAGGTATGAGATCACCAACTGCAGTCCAAAAAATTCAAGAAAAGTTGCAACTTTAATGAAAACAATAAGTAATTGAAGTGTTCGGGATCAATGCTTGGAGGCTGAAAATACTAATTAATTGTTTCTCATTCCAGAAGTCATGCTTACCTGACATAACACACAAACATCCCGTACGCCAAACAAAACATTTACAAATTTTTATCTTTTCTTACAGTAAGTAATACTCTCCAATTCGGACATGTTACTCAAGACGTTTGAAACATTTTTCATCAGCTTAAAAGTTATGGATTTTTCCATTCTTTATTACGTATACAAAATATATAATAGGCTGTTCTTATGGATACGTTTATTATCCTTTTAAATATGAAATTCATAATCTCATTAGTTAAAATAAAAGGTTTTCATTTTTAAAAGATCTAAGCTATCGCTATCTATTACACTAATAGCACCACCGCTTAACTTAACGAAATAAACCTTGTACTTTCTTGATAGATTAACAAGTGATTATTTATAACGTTTAGCTTTACGATCACAATTTTCTTAATATTTGTTTCAAGGCCAACGGTGAGTTCCTACAATAACAAATTACCACATTTAAGCATGGAAAAGTCAGGTCGTTCTTCGCCGGTTATGATTGACCGGTTTGGGAAAGTATCTATGTCTACAAAAACCTTTAACCCTTTTGATTTTATTGTTTTGTAAGTCTTTTGTAAAATTGAATTATTCCTCCCCTTTTATCTGAACTCTAACAGTGCAGTTTTACATCCTGATGATATGACTCAGTGTTTGTTGTTCGTCATAAAAATTGCAGGTAGAGCAGTTCAAAAAATTCCATGTGATAACATTTGTTCCACTTCCCAGGTTGTTGTTGGGATATCGTATAGTAAAGTAAAATGTAAATATTTCTTGGGAGATGATTTATGAGCCACGACCATTAATTTATGAAGTTATTGTCAACGTATTCCCAGATCGATTTAATGACTAAGCTTTTTGTTGTCGTATTTTCGAGTAGATAGATTTCATCAGAAAGAAATATCTGCTTTAACGCTTCACAAGTTGAATTGAATTGCTCGTATTGTATATTAACTGCTGCTGTTTATTTTTTAACCTCACGAATAATATGATTGAGAGATTTGCTGAGTTTATTTCCAAATGTCATTTGTCATTGGGTGTGTCTGGTAGATGGTAGCTTAAGCCCAAGTCCAAATGTACGTTTGGACTGGATAACAATGTTTAGTGCTCCATTTACAGGTATTTCGAGCCATAGGCCTATGTAACTTGATGCGATATTGTCAATATTGTTTTTCATCCAACTATTCGATATTTTGCTTACTGTCAGTTAACTTGTTCTTTGGATGGAGAAGCAGTTTTTGTCAATGATTTCGATTTTCTCAATAACAGTTTCTAATAATGTTGTTTTATGTTTATCGTCTGTCATTCTCAAATCAAAGTGACGACCAAGGCAGGCAAAATAGTCATAACATTTTAGTGGCGAAGGAGCACATTACCTGAAACAATTCTAGGTTGGTACTGTCATAACGAGGTACTTTTCTTACAGCTACTAAGTGAATGACACTTGCTAGCTTTAATTCCCTTTTCTGACCGCCTGCACCATTTACTAAAAAGGTTTAATAAAATCAGATTTTCGTTTTTCAATGAAGTTAGCGTAACCTCATCATCGGCGAACTGAAACCAGTTGCATGGAGGAAATCCTTTAATTTTTTGGAACCTAAAGTTGGTGTATTTATCTTCCTTGATGCATTGAATGACGGTGTTTAATAATAACAATAATAATAATAATAAATAAATGAATGAAAAATTATAATAATAGACATGATTGGGTAGGGAGAATAATTCATTGGGACATAAGCAGAAAATTGAGATACATAAAAGCGAGAAGCGGTGCAATCATGAACCGGAAAGTGTTGTTCAAAACGATACTTGCAAGGTATTTTGAAACTTCAATAATAAGGCTGGCCAGGTAATTAAATCTAGAGAGCAAGATTTATTTCTAATTAAAAAAATTGAAAATAATTGTATTATCGTTGGCTTAACCATCCCATATGATCCCCATATAGAGCAGGAAGAGAATGAGAAAATTTGATCAATGTTAAGCTTTATAGACAGAACTCCACAAACCATGGAGTACAAAAGCAAAGGTAGTTCCTATTTTCACTGGTGCATCAGGGACATCAAGGAAAGATAATTATAGGAGAGTGAAAGAAATGGGGGATTGAGATGGTAATTGAAGAGATGCAATAAAATTTTATCTTGCATTCTGCAGGGATCCTGAGAAAAGTCTGAAAATTAAGAAGACTTAGCTATTACTAATATCAAGGAGGTGTAACCACTGCATGAAATCAATGTGCGATATTTATAATGATATTAATAATGAAAAAAATAATAATGAAATTTAACATTTAAAATCATTTCTTTTTCAAGTAATGAATTTATACAATGGTCAAAATACCAATTTTTGACAGTTCGAAACTATATCCTTTGTCCATCAAAATAACTTTCAACCATACGAATTGTAATAGTTAAGGGTTTTCCCAGCTTTCACCTTTCCTAGCATATATGAAATATGATGCACTAGTTACTACTTCCATAGCTTTATAAAATGTTTTTATCAGATGAACATTTTTCTTACTTGATCAAGTTGCTTAAACAACTATAAATCGGTGTGATTTCTAAGTAGATAATTGGACGGTGTGATTTCTAAGTAGAACAGTTAAAAATTTGTACATGGGATTAATATATGTTCTCAAAAAGTTTCATGTCGGCTTTTTTTGGACTCTCCCTCTTTTTGATGGATAACTAAGAGCATCACAGTCAACGTATAACATTGCATCATGATCTCTGATTACGATATTGAAGTGATGACTCCGAGGTACCAGTACCGAGTCATGTCTTCATTTACAACTGTCAAGGCTGCGCTCACAATTCGCTAACACGTGGCATTTGGTCTCGTTATTGGAACAAAGCAAGCAATTATATCGTTAATTATTTTCCAACGACTTAAGTTACTTCTTGTGGGTAAGCAAAGAACCAAGCTCTTTTTACAGAAGTTATGTTACCAGGAACGTTCATAGCAAATGTTTGCTTGTAGCGATNAGCGTTTTTCTCAAAGCAACAAATAAGTTCCAATACAAAAGCATTCGTACCGTTAACAATGACTAAATCAAGTCCTTGACTCTCAAACAATGTTTCTGGTGATGGATAACTAAGAGCATCACAGTCAACGTATAACATTGCATCATGATCTCTGATTACGATATTGAAGTGATGACTCCGAGGTACCAGTACCGAGTCATGTCTTCATTTACAACTGTCAAGGCTGCGCTCACAATTCGCTAACACGTGGCATTTGGTCTCGTTATTGGAACAAAGCAAGCAATTATATCGTTAATTATTTTCCAACGACTTAAGTTACTTCTTGTGGGTAAGCAAAGAACCAAGCTCTTTTTACAGAAGTTATGTTACCAGGAACGTTCATAGCAAATGTTTGCTTGTAGCGATAACTGTGCCCAAACAACAACCCAACATGCGCCCACAAATGTATTTAGAGATAGATTTGTGGATGTTGTGTTTTAACAAAAGTTTACCAAAGTCATAAATAGATCGAGTCCAACGAATTTTACTGTACACACACTGTGATACTATAATACCTTATGAAGTGCTCGAAGTAGTGCTTTGTCAATTTCGACGATTTAATTGTTGACACTTTTTAAAGCTCTCTTTTATATTGTCTATGTTATTTCCAATTATTTTGTTCTTTGCCGAGATAAATGAAACCAGGATTTAATGGAAGACAATTGCTCGCCTTGAATGAATATGCGAAGCCGATACTATAGCAGACCTTTTAGTACCAAAAAGTGGCATGTATCTAGACGGATAATTAGGTCAGCCCTGCTCGTCTGTTGAGTGAATGCATTGCAGAGTAGAAGGTTTTTTATCTTATAGAGCAGTTAAAATTGCTGTGTCGTCACCAAATTGACATCAGTGACATTGTGATGCTGATGTATTATTCACTTAACCAAGACATTTTTTCTTCTCATCTTTGATGGTATATATACGATTCTTCACACGGAGATTGAATCATAATGGGGTTAAACAATCAACTTGCAGAACAATTCTTGAAAATTTTATAGAATTTGTTGTGAAATTTTGAGTTCTAACAGATATATTATAGTCATTATATAAATCATTAATTATTTAACAAATGTCCGGAGGCTATGATGATATCGTAGAACTGACTGAATTAGACTGTGATGAACTTCACCAAACGCATTTTCCAGATCACTGAGTGTTACAACCAGATCCTTTTGTTTATTCTTCGATTGGCTCATTTTATGCGACAATAGTTCAACATTTTCGATCGTATCGGACATTTTGTAACAGAAGTCCATTTGAATGCTTGTTTCAACTACATTATTTTATATTAAAAAGGTAAGCATTCTGTTTCGAATAGGCGATGTCATTACTTTTGATAAGATCGGCTCCATCGGTTATTGGTCGAAAGTAGGCTGCATATCTCGAGATCCCTTTTTGTGAATCAGTATAGTAGCGCTATTTTTCCACGCTTTCGGGAAGCACTTATGCATCCAAGAGTATAAGTATATGCCATAATTGTATAGGTAGGATTGGACGATATCTTCTTAGTAATAGGCTGATCTGATTAAAAGAGCAATGTTAACCTCCAGGTTTCATTCGATTGATAATCTTGACGATTTCTAGGTACTTCGGTGCTTCCAGGTTGAACTGTTGTTTTGGTTGTTCAAGATTATTTATCCAAGGTGGAATACCGAAGTTTCTCTTATGTTGTTTTTTGTTCAAGGTTATAAGAAAGTGATTAAAACCCTTTTCGTCGTTAAAAGACGGTAGTGGACCATTGTCTTTTTTCATATATTTATTACAATATTTCAAAAGGTTTTACGTATCTCTTGGTGGCCATCGTATGAGTCCGGGCTAGATGTAAGTTCTACTTTGATCCGTAAAAGTTTACCGAGGTAGAAAGTAATAGTAAACTACAGTACATTGTTGGATTGTTTGTTCGACACCAATTATCTATGATTCATAATCTAAGTAGTATTTGAAATAGTCGTTAGGTTTGGTCAAATCGTCTTTAGATTTAGGAAGTTTAAGACCGTTTTCCGTCTTATTTTGGGCAATATATCAAACTTATCTTAAACATTAAATTCGGCATTGTATCTTGAGTTGTCAAATGTAATTAGGTCGTTAAGATCATTGTGTTGCATTGCCAAACATTAACGTCGATAACTATTTAATGCCCTTTGTGAATTGAATTATTGCCCACAATAACACTGAGAATAATTATTATTTGGAAGTTCATGTGGATCGTATTGTAAGTTGGAATTTGTGTTCTCGTTGTTTGTTGAGTTAATAGTTGGATCAATATTAGATTTATCGATAGAAGAAGCCCCTTGAGTATTAACTCTAAGCTTGATCAATCAATTCGTCTATATTTACACTGTCAAGGTGTCGAACTGCGAAAGCATCTGCACCATCATGGCGCAGGATGGAGCCTATCAAGGAGACAGCTGCGTTTAGCATCTTGCAACTGAACACCGAAGACTTCACCAACTTCAAATCAGCTGTGCTAGAGCAACTCACAGAAACCCACACGTCATGCTACAGGAGACACATTGTGACAATCCCGAGAAACTGAAGCTCAAAGGCTATACCCCTGCAGACTACACGCTAAGCAAAATCCCTGGCCTTGCTACTTTCTGCTGCTCGGCCATACAAACAGAGAACTCTACACCATCTCCTGTTAACCATGCACTAGAATGGGTACAAATTGTCATCGAAGGGTATACACTTATCAACGTGTACAAGTTCCCAAACGAGAAGCTCAAGCCTCTGGAACTCCAATCACCAACATCTCCAGCTGTGTACACTGGCGATTTTAATTCACTGATTCGGGGTACGGCTCATGTAACAGAGATGGTATTGAACTTGTTCAATGGGCTTAAATGAATGAATGACCTTACACTAGTGTTTGATCCGAAACAACCTAGGTCTTTCCTTTCTGGAAGATGGGGCACTGAAGGCACTTCGCCCCTGATCTGAAAAACATCGACAATGANCTCTACACCATCTCCTGTTAACCATGCACTAGAATGGGTACAAATTGTCATCGAAGGGTATACACTTATCAACGTGTACAAGTTCCCAAACGAGAAGCTCAAGCCTCTGGAACTCCAATCACCAACATCTCCAGCTGTGTACACTGGCGATTTTAATTCACTGATTCGGGGTACGGCTCATGTAACAGAGATGGTATTGAACTTGTTCAATGGGCTTAAATGAATGAATGACCTTACACTAGTGTTTGATCCGAAACAACCTAGGTCTTTCCTTTCTGGAAGATGGGGCACTGAAGGCACTTCGCCCCTGATCTGAAAAACATCGACAATGAAACACCAAGTCACCAGGAAAACCTCAGGAAACTTTCCTAAATCGTAACACAATCTTTGATAACAATTATAGATCACATCCAGACATACGTGAAAAGCCGCCCAAAGTCCCGGTGGAATTTTAGGAAATTTGATTGGCCCAACGTCACTGAACTTACCGCCAAAGTTTGCTAGGGAGCTGAAAGAACCAACTGCGGCCAACTTCGACTCCATAAACACCATCTTCACCAGGGGATTAATTGTCGCAGCTAAAAACATCATACCACGTGGACATCGGAGTAAATGCTCCCCGTGCTGAGACAGAAAATGTACCAGCCTTCTCCATGCCATCGAACAGACCAATGACAAAGAAACTCTCTTGCAATCCACCTTGGACTTGGAAACACATTTGGACACGCTAAAAAGAGAACGGTGGGAAGAGACCATCAAAGAAACAGACCACCAGCTTAAGCAGAAAAGCGGTCTGCAGTTAAACGTCTGCCGAGAAAGAAAACCAAAAAAAACATGTCCAGGTGGTGCCAATGCTATTGCTTCAAAACTAGTTAGCAACAGAAAATACATCCATAGCAGACAAAGCAGCATCACAGAATATTTCCCATGAGATAATTGCACTCCAAAAGTCTCCCTTTGTCAATCTTGGACTGACCCAACCCTTTAAGAATGATGAGGTAAGATCAGGAATCTATTCCGAATTCTTGAAAAATATGAGTACGGAGTGTCACGAGTGGCTGCAAAAGTTCTTCAATATCTGCATGTCAAATACAAAGACCCCGAAGACATGTAAGAAAGCTTACGTAATAGCTATCACCAAGCCAGGAAAGTACTCAAAAGAGGAAGCAAGCTACAATCCCACATCGCTCATCTCTTTGCGCATATTCACTCGTCAATTCAAGGGCGTGATGTCTACGTACTCGGCATCGCATGAAAACTTAAATTTTCCAAAGACTACACTAGTTTATAGCCTAGGGGCGTAAATTCAGCTCTTTGTATAATACACATTAAACAAACATGTTCCATATTATTACTAAGCTCTTTTATTGAGTTTTCGGAAAGTCTATAACAGCAAGTCTATCTACCCCAATATTGTACAATACGTTATAGTAAAAGATAGTATTTTTCTATCACGATCGATGGAGAAATACTACGCAAAAAGCCAAAATGATCAAAATAGACAAAGTGGTAGAATATCCTGTGCATTGCACACAGTCGCTATGTCATTTTACGGGTCAGCCATCACCTGTTTTGATGGTGGAAGCTTAAACTAGATCAGTAATAAATCTCTTTATTTCCATCCATTTCCATTATTGGACCGTTTTTCAACTAAACTGATACTCAACAGTTTTCCGTAGCTCTGTATTTCTAACGTTTTTAATTTTACTTAGAATTAACCAACATTGAGAACCTAAAGTAGCTATTGGAATTACCATGACTTCAAGGATTCTTTTTTCCTTTCTATAGTAATGGACCTATCTTCGCGGATGCTATTGAAAGAGACATCTGGTTTTTTGCAGTATAGGTCCATTTTCTGATTTCGTTGGGGACATTGTTGGTGTTAGCAAAGAAAGCGCTCAAACAACAGAATTTTTTTATGTTTTCGACTATATCATCATCAAGGATAAGGTTTTGTGATTCTTGGTCGTACAGTTTTTTCATCTGTTATTATGTTCAGGACAATTTTTTTCTNATGTGATAATTCTATTCAAAATCATCACTTTACGGTGAACTCATTAACGAGCACCTTTTCCTCTTTCCAATAGATGCCCCTTGGCCTGGATGTCTTGTTTTAGTCTTGTAACGTCTGTCTTGCTCAGCACCCTTTTTTCCTTGTGCCCTTCACATTGTCAGAGAAACATGTGCTTGGTCTCCCTATCTTTATCTTGCTCTATAGACCTCTCAGCTGGAGATCTTTTTTAGGAGTTTTCGCTTTGGTATACTTTTAAACAGACATGCACCACCTACTTTTTCAGTGAGACGATTATTGGACCGTTTTTCAACTAAACTGATACTCAACAGTTTTCCGTAGCTCTGTATTTCTAACTTTTTTAATTTTACTTAGAATTAACCAACATTGAGAACCTAAAGTAGCTATTGGAATTACCATGACTTCAAGGATTTTTTTTTCCTTTCTATAGTAATGGACCTATCTTCGCGGATGCTATTGAAAGAGACATCTGGTTTTTTGCAGTATAGGTCCATTTTCTGATTTCGTTGGGGACATTGTTGGTGTTAGCAAAGAAAGCGCTCAAACAACAGAATTCTTTGATGTTTTCGACTACATCATCATCAAGGATAAGGTTTTGTGATTCTTGGTCGTACAGCTTTTTCATCTGTTATTATGTTCAAGACAATTTTTTTCTTTACGTTTAAATTGAAGCCTATCGATTCACTGTATTTTTTAGTTCTGTTAATTAAGGCATTGATCCAGTAAGAGAGCTGCATCATCAGAGTACCTTAAATTTGTGGTATCTGTCTCCTACTTTGGTTGTACTTTGACATTCATGAAATGCTTCCCTTATAATTTGCTCTAGGTCTGTCCTAAAAAGACGCGTAGATATTATGCATTTCTTTCTTACCGTTTGTGTTATTTCTAAATTATCAGTTTTGCCTTGTCTTGACTGTGGCTCTTTAATTGACAAAAAATATGTCAAATCGATTATATGTACCTGAGCCTATTTTTGCCTTTGTCTGGCAGAAAGCGTCTTTGAGAACTCTATCCAAGACAATTTTGAAGTCAATTAAAGGAAAGTATAGGTTTCCTTTCAATTCTATATTTTTGATGAACAGTTTAAGATTTACAATATGGTCCTTGATGCCTGTATCTGGGCGAAAACCATGTTGTTCTTCACAAATTTCAGGTCTCGTTTTATATTACATTTTGCTATAAATTACCTTAACAGGGATTTTGCTTCAATGGTAAATCACAACAACCGTTCTGTTTGCCTTGCATTCTAGTGTGTAACTTTCTTTTATATGGGAATGAAGGTTGATGGGGGCCACTCTTCGGGTGGATTCTTATTTCAAATCCAGGTCCACAGCTTGTGGGAAATCTTGTTCGTTGCTTTACAACAAGTTTTAATTAGATGGGCGTAAATTTTATTAATACACCAAAACTTTTCGTTTTTCATTTCTTTCATTACCTTTGTGATCTCAGCAGAGAGAAGTGAGAGCAGCTCTGGCTCTGTGTTGATAGGGCGGTAAGCTACGGTTACTGTTACAGTATCATTTTTAAACATTATTTTGCAGAAAAATTTTCATCAAAACTTAATGTCTTTGTCATCGTTGAAAGTGGTTTAATTGCATCTTCTGACGCCTCAATCGCCTTCGTCAAATTTCTGATTCGTTAATATAAATCTTTAGGAGTTGGTAATAAGTTTTAATTGGACTAATTAATATTGCTTATTTAAAGCTTATTTTTGTCTCTCCTTGCAAGCTTTTGCGTTCTGTTTTTTGTAATCTTTTATTTCTTCTACGGAGTTTAATCCTTTGACCTTCATTTTTACCCTCGTTTCGTCATCTTTCAAAGCTCCTTGGAGGTCATAACCTGTTTTCCTTATTTTTTTCGTGATGTTTATTTGTGGCTTTAAGTGTAGACTTTTCCCCCGACATTATTTGCTCCTATTCCTTCTTGGCGCTCTAAAAAGCTTTAAAATCCATTTAAAAGCTCAATTTTGTCTTTGATCCCCATGCTGGTAAATTCTAGCCTCAGGGTTTGAAATGGTTTGTTTGTTGTTTACACTCTAACTTCAAAATACATGCACTTACATTGGTGTCACTTTCCTGATCTACGCCAGGTATTTTTGTAATTTTTGTTGAAGATACCTCGATAATCCAGTTTCCTGTTTGGCTGTTTTGTGAGGCCCAGGTGTAAATTCTTCTACGGTGATATGTAAACAGTAGCAATTTTTACTGAGCTGTTAGCTTCGCAGAATTAAATGAAATCTTTGCCACTGTTTATTCTTTTCTCTGAGTTAAAAGATATCTTGTGTGCAAGTTATGACAATTACTTTTCTGCTTTTTGTACTTGTGTTATCCAGTACAATTGTTACATCACCATTTGATAAAAGATCTACGGTTGTTTATAGCGCCCAATTCCCCATAAAATTCATCTACATCTTCTAATTTGGCAGTAGTGAGTGAATGGTGCTGTACTATACTTAATTTGTATGGTTTATCTCGAATTTTTACCATTGTAATTTTATGAAAAAACTGTTCCTAATAAGTGAAAACTTTAGTTTTTTCAAAACATGATCTTTAATCCACGCCGTTTACATTGTCTATTCCAGAACAGAGAAGAATATGTTTGTCATTTATTTCGGAATATTTTTCCAGTAGATTTTACACATTCCGAGTAAATTGCAAATAGTCTCCAGCTTTCCAGCTTGATTCTTGTTCGGATTTTGTTGTTGTTATCTGAATTATCTAGCTTTCCATTCACCTATTTTTTGTAGCTAGCCTGGTTACTCACTGAACAACTTCTCGCTTCTCGGTAATGGGGGTGACCAGCGAAGTGGTAAGAAAAATACCTGATAGTGAGTTCATAGTAGAAGGTGTAGTCCAGAACGAGTTTGAAAAGAATAGAGATACCCCAACTCCTTCCTGGCCTAGGTTCTTTCTCAACTCGCAGGCCCTGCCTAATAGTAGTGTAATTTCTGCCTCTTTCAGTCCGTGTCAGCCAGGAAATTCAGCCGTACTGGAGTACTTCCTCAGAATTCAATGTCCTACTGTCACCAGTTTTAGCTTAACCCTGTCATGGAGAGCTTGTTGGATACTTTCCTTCGCCAAGAATTCCCAGGCTGTAGTTGAAGGTCATGTGATCATGATTAACAACGACCTTGATAATCATAATTAGGCATAAACTTCATGAGACTAAAATTCTGAGCTGAGCAGCTAAAGTTTTTATTGATTTACAGGGGATTTTACATTTTAAGTTTCACATTTAAAAGATCACACATTTCCAGATACAACCAAACAAGACTATTTATCTTGCCTACGTTCGAATGCATGGTAATCAGCCCAATTTACAACGGCTGGTCTTCGTATATGTAAAATACGGTTTTTACCAGAAATTAAAGTAAGGGAATTTAACCTTACTATTTTGACAGTGAATTCCAGTTTTGCATCTGACAATATAATTTATAATTTGTTAGATAGTTGATCTTTATAACTCTCCTGGTTAACAGTGAGAGACTGATCAGGGAGCCGCAGAGGGCGGTAATCATTAAGATTAACAGAGGTTGTGCATTGGTTTACATGAGATTTTACAACCTAGTGTTGTACAATTAGTACATGATTTTAATTAAATGAAAAAAAATGTGTATTGTATCACTTGAGGAGATGGAATTTGATTGGAGGCATTAAAAGGTGAAATGTACCGCGTTGTTCTGGTTTGTAAGCAAAAGTCCTTGGTTGGACCATGGCGATAAAAGGATGCGTTGCTGTTGTGGGTCTTTGGAGGAGAATGATTGACTGATCCGGGCTTTTATGGTCTCAACTATTTAATAGAGTTTTTGTGGGGTTGTGCTGGTTTGGTTAAAAATGAGGTCGCATCAAGTATAGTATTAAGTTGGTAAGGTCAGTTGCAGTTGGATAGTTGAATAGGAAAATGACCCAAATTTTAGTGCTCAACCATGGTCCACTTTATGCAAATTTTCCTAGGTCCAAGTTTACTTTGAATCTTTTCTCGTTTCAAGGGGATAAACAGCCTAAAAAATCATAGCGTTGTCTGTTGTGTCAAATTTGTTTTGTCTAAATTCTTTCATAAGGTGATTTTTATCTTCGGTTCTTCCCGCGAGAGTCAGACAAGGCCGTCAAAAAACACCGTATTCGATGCACTTTTATCAGGTATTTTGCCTCGTTGTGTGTGTCACAAAAATAAAGGAAGCTTCACTTTTATAAAGCACGCTGTTTACAGTGACTCACGCAATAAATCAATCAATTAAAAAAGAAAAATGTCGGAAAGGGAAACCGTCAGGAGGAAGGTAAAACACGCTATGTTAACAAGCTTTTCAAATCTCTTGTGATGCATGATTTACTGTCACGAACCATGATAAAGAATCCGCAGAGCAAAATATGTTAACTTCTGGCATTCTAGGCTGAAGTTTCAGTTGTAGGAAAGGAAAGTGTCATAGCTACTGTGTGAATGGTATGTCTTCTTTTTCAATTGAAATATCTTATACTTGGCGTCGTTGTCGAGCTCTCAAGACCGATAAGAAAAAGGTAGAGTAAAACATTGGTAAATAATTAAGAGAAAATTAATGGCGTCGAGGATTAAAAGAAATGACCAACGCCAACAGGGAGGTGACAAGTATTAACTTTAGATTAAGATAACAAGGCAGATAATACATACTTAGATACGTACTTTCTGTCAACACCAAGATTTCTTAAGTTTACTATTAAATAGGAAGTCCCTATTTTGATATCCTTCCCAATCATCTTGGTGCAGAGTGGAGCAAAAATATATATAAGGAGTGAATGTAATGATGATTTTTTGACCAGAATACCTACATTAGGTCAAAAGATCAATATTAAAACTTCTGGAAAGCTGCAAGTACACTATTACATTTGATTAAGCTTTGCCTTTCAATATTACTACCTTAAAAATCAGGGGGAAAATATATGACTTTTTCTACGAAAAAAAACAGCAAGTGGTGTCTAGTGAAATAATAAAAGGTTCTACTGTTAAAGACAATGAAAGGTAGCCTCCTAAAAATTAATTCCTATATGCTTTTATGACGTTTTAAGTGCCTGTATTAGATAACATTTACAGATGAATGGCTGTTACCTCTGATATTTATTTACAAGTAGATTTCTCAATCAATATCTAAATGACGGAAACTCTGTGAAACAAAAGAAAACAAACACAGGGGATATCCTTATCGCATGATTTGCACTAATTTATATGAAATTTGGGTAACATATTTAATCAGACTAAAGGCAAATTGTATTTAATACAGCACATACCAAAGAATATTCTCTTTCCCATTTTCATATTATCTTGCTTCTAAGTAAAACACGATGAGTAATATGCACGATAACAAATCGCCAAATCTAAACTCTGAACAATGTGTCAAAACATTCAGTGTTTCGTTCCAGCAAAAATTGAATCTAAACAGCGTTCATATACCAGTTTGGCTTTATACAGTAACTTCAAAGGACTTGTGGCAACTTGGCAGGACCAACCACCTCAGAAGTAACTCAACCATGCTTCCAACGATTGGCACATTCTTAAAGCCCCGAGTTTCTTTGTAATTGCTCACTTCATAAATTGCCTTCAAAGACTAGAACACTACAAATAGCATAGAAATATCTTTGTTTGTGTATTAATATAGCAAAATCTTTACCGACATGAAACTCCCTAACCGCTCTGCAAATGTGTACAGTTAAAATTAAAACTTGTTCTGATGAAGTATTTCCCCACAAGTCAGCACCACCCTATTTAAACAGGTCACTATGAACAGTACTTTAAGGTTTTGAAGATTTAATATAATCAAGTAACCAGAAAATAATTAAATTTGTAGAGAAATAATCGTTTATTGAAAAAAGCTAAAACTTTAACCAAGAAAACCATAGGAGAATGCTCTTTTGAAAATTCGATAAATACCTGAAGATTTTTTTCGTAGTAAAACTCGGTTAATCTTACATAAAGTCAACAATAGTAATGAGTATGGTATTGATAAAAGTCACCTCTGTGTAACTTTTTAATGTTAATTATAGTTAATGTTAACTTCTTCTAAAAATAATCATCTTGCCAAGTTCTTTTGGTGTTTAGTTAATGTTACTTTTACCAAACCTAATAAAATCACTTTCTGTGCGTTGATTTTGGAAAATTGAACCCCACATGTCAAACATTAGATAACACGTCCAGCACTCTTTTAGTTATGAGATCTCTATAATTTATCCTCATGTGTATAAAGTTCTAAACCTTAACTTCCATAATGATATCTGTGTTACCTGCCCTACACCTTTTCCTTGCCAACATTTAGGCTTGTTTATCTTCTTTCCACAGCAAAGTATATGAATAAAAGATAGTTGATTTCCCTGAACTTAATTTTTCTGCCTTTAAATAACCACCTTCCTTTCTTCATTCTTTGCTGCACTCGCAATATTTTCACGATTATTAAGGGACAAAAGGAAATTACATCTTAATGGCAACAGCTTCTAGAGGCAACTGAAATGTTTGATCTTACCGGAGAAAAAAACACCATTTATGTAACTGCACTTAAATATCCACTAAAAGGGCACTGCAATAAGGGCCTGTTTTTAAATAAATCAACATCAGCCTTGAAAATTTTTTTTAAGATTTCATAACCTTGACTATCAAGAATCGAAGGTTAAAGGTCTGAGGGTTAGGAAAAACCAAAGGTTATACTGTTGCACACATCTTTCTGCGGTGCAGGCTTTAAGGAGTATCTTTGTTTCATGAAATTAGACTGTCGGATGTACGTTCTGTAAGCTCAATTATAAGCAGATAGAGAAACTTTCACGTCGAAACTTTGGCTACATTTTGGTTATAGTAATGCAATATTATAAGAATATACTTTTAAAATGTTTGGGAATGACTTAATAAGTAGAATTTCCCATTTCTTTGGACCATTTCGTACGTCCGACAGATTTTAGGGCTAAATTTTAACTAAACTCTTGTCTTACATTGTGTATGAAAGTTATAACACAGTCAAAATATCAACTAAATGTATGAACTTTTCAGAATTGAAACTGTTTTTTCAGCTTTTCTTGACAAACACTTTGAAAGTAGAAGATAAAGGACAGCGTACATCCGACATATTTACATGGGCTATTGTAAGTCCAGAAATTCTTTTTAAAGGTTATCACCTAACCTGCTATCTTAATAGGGATTGCTTATCAACATAATTAAAATACTTATCAACACTAATACATAACATTCATCCCATTTTTTCGATTCTAACAGTCTTTTAAAAAAACTTGATCGTACGTCCGACAGTTTCAACATATATTGC
>RDPX01000023.1:3633179-3693335 GCA_003991215.1 Morbakka virulenta
AAATGGATGAGATAGAAGTAAAGTTTCGATGGATTTAATATTACTAGGCAAAACTTAATTATATCAATTTTTATCGCTGTACGTCCGACAGGAACGTTCTTGAGCTTGTAATTTTTTTATGCAAAGTGCTATGTTGAAAATTTTTTTCCTCGTTTAAAGACATCATTTATGTAATTCTGAAAAACGTAAATCCACACTGTACTGTCTTATTGATCTTCTTTGGCAGACCCTTCAACTATCGATCGTACATCCGACAAAAAAATTAATAAAAAAACAGACAACACTCCTTTTATAAAAGGAGCGTTGTTGTTGACAAATGCATCCTCTGCTCTGGTAGGTTTCTAACCAATCTTCAAAACTTAATAATTCCTAAAGCCCCAACTAAATTAGCAAAGATATTTCTCACATTAAATTAAGTTTGTTTATTAAAGCTACTTCTAATTATCGTTTTTCATGAAAAAAGTAAAGTTTTTCTTCTACAAATTTTGTTTCCATCACTTTGAGCAGATTCTATCTTTTAATGTGCACTCCTTGTGATCTTCGCCATCTTTCTTCAAGCCAATCTGTACCTTTTCAATAAGCTTTTACACGTAAGAAAGAGAGAGAGAGAGAGAGAGAGAGAGAGAGAGAGAAAAAGTGAAAGTCAGAGAGTGAAAAAATGCTGCTGAACTACTTGAAATGTTCTATTACCTGAGCAACAGCGTTATGTTTTAAAAAACAGGTCATTTTGCAACCATATCATTCCTTTCATCATAACCTACATAATATTTTTCCATCGGCATGTACGTGTCTATGTACCTTTTAGGTTACTTGCCACTTTAAATAATTACTATTAAGGCAATTTTCAGTTTATGTCATTATATATATACCGTACATACGCAAACTTCTAACAAAGCCTAAAATCACTTTAAACAGCATATGTCAAAACCGAGTACAACATTAAAAATTACAAGATAACATAAAATGATATATTTACGGGATAAATAGTTTTGAGAGGGAAAGCATAAAGGGACAAAAAAATTTGCCTTCAGATACTTTAAAGCTTTGTAAAATAAGACAAAATGTAAGCCAATTAACAGGTTTTTTCTTGAGTCTGAATAAAATTTAGACATGTTACAGTATAATGAAAAATTAAGTAAACTAAAACGTACAAAAAGATGACACAGAAAAAAATTTTTTTTTCCCCAAATAAAAACTTTATTCAACAATTTATTGTGTGAAGAACTGCTGTTGCTACTGACTCTCTGTGCAAGTTGTTATCTACGACAAAAGCTAAATAATTACCTTTGATATATTGCTCTATAACAACACTACTTCGTATCACTCAAAATACTATTAGAGCTGCATATAAGGTCCCCTTATTAGCTGTTTGGTCCAAGTATCTTACCAGTTCCATGAAGACTCAGGAGATAGGGCTATCCAATTTGATGTAGTGTCGCCTCTTTCTGGCAGGTGATATTACTTTACACCAGTTAAGGTATTGAAAAAAAATGGTAAAGTGGAAAGTTTTATGTTTGTGATCCATAGTAACTCATAGTCCCTTAGGAATGATACTCTTGCGTACAAGCTCACTTTGTTCTCTCCTGGTTTTGCTCTCCTCATTAATCTTGTAGGAATGACTCAGTTTACTGTAAAGAAAAAATGAGCATGCCTCGATATAGAAAGTAGTTGGTGTAGATAGCATGGTACTTTTTTCTATGGTGAAGAACCAAACAAGGCATAAATCCACTAAAAATTTCGAACTGTGAAAACAAAGGTTGACCCTAAACTTCGAAGCATTTAAATTATGTGAAGGAGACAAGCAAGCAAAAGCTCAAGAATTCAACCGAACTGTTTAGAGAAAGAAACGAGATTCAGAGAAATATTAATACGAGGAGAATCAACCACACAAGGATATATCTCCCATAATAATATCTATAGAGACGACTAAGACAAACTATATTGGGTCAACAAGACAAAGGCTGAAGAGTAGTACCAAGAATTGGAACTATCAAGTTGCAAGATGTGACGAGGGAGCATCTGGGCATTACGTCATGCGACAACAGTACTCCACGCAAGAACGTATGATAGAGTTATAGAAATACAAATTGGCCGCGGGAGTAAAGTACTCTTTACTGGGATACAAAAAGCAAACCTTTTTATAAACAGGTTACCAAGAGATTAAATATAAGAACCCCTAGAAAGAACTGGAGAAAACGACAAACCAAGCAGCCTTACTAAAGAGCATTCCTTAAAAGGAGAAGCAATTTTACCAACCTTAACATCAGAATAATTGTCCACAAATATTGGAGAAGGAGAAGGTCGTACCTTTCTATTGAATGACATCATTTACGCTTTCCTTGCTTTGAAAGAAACCAACCACTTCTTTTCCTATTCTCTGACAACCTGATAGTCAAACCCCAAAACTTCCCAAAGTTTGATTTGCTTCTGCCGAGAGGCTTTGTGGCCAATAAGGTAGTTTCATCAACAAAAGTTAGAAAATAAGGTAGTTTCATCAACATAGATGTTGATGAATTGTATTAAGTTATCAGAAAGATCATCTGTGTAAAGAAGGAAGAGAGTTGGATCAATAATAGAATCTTAAGGAACTTCAGCATTAATGGAATACTTATCACATGTAACGCTATCCATTGTGACACGCATTTTACGATCAGAGAGAAAGGACTTAATGATACCAAAGAGCGTTCTGTAAATCCCTTGAGCAGAAAGTTTATAAAACAAGCCAGCATACCACACCTTATCAAACACCTTAGAAATACATCCAGAGCTAGGATGTCCTTCCCCAGACTTGTATTGATTCTGTGGCTTAAGTCAAAGGGTCATTAGTAGAATGATATCCTCTATAACCATACTAAAACATCAACCAAGAGGCCAAGGTAGGTTCTGCAAAAATTCCTCTACTGCATTGTTGATAAGTTGTTCAAAGGTCTTACTAATAACAGGGAAAAAATTTAGGCTGACATTTATTAGGATTAAACAGACCTTCTGCACTCTTGACACCAAGGAAAACATTGGAAGCATTCAAGAAAGACGGAAAATAAAACTCTGATACGCAATTTTCAAAATTCAATTGATAGGTTTTAATTTTTTTAGTCTTTCCGATGTGTGAGACTGTTTTCTTCGATAATGTCTCTTTTAAATATGCACGCTTTAAGTATTTCTAGGATCAAAATCGTACTTGAAAGACCGCCTATTTTTCAGTAGAGAAATGTAAGGTCAGCTCACTTCTTAATCACTCTGGAAGGACTATTTTACCTCTAAATACTCATTTTAGAAGTTATTTTGCAGGCTGCTTAGTCAATCTGGAGGCTTAAGTTGGTAACAATGTCAATTTAATTTTTTTATAATGTTGTTTTGTGTCCTGTTTATATGATAAAGTTTCCCTATACTAAGAAAAATTACAATGGCTATCTAATCTATTTACGTTGTTACTAACAACCACAAGTAATTTGTAAGAAAAAAAATTTGAAATGCGGCTCATGAGCCATGCTACAAATTTGATCCATTTTAAAAATTCCATTGAGAAAGTAAAAATGGTAAAATGGAGGTTTATTTTTTTAAGGACTTGTTTTTTTAATATTCTTACCTTTTTTTAAGAAAGCGCCTTGTGTTTCAATTTCTTGTTTTATCAATTTTTTTTCCATTAGCTTTCAACACATGTACCAGTAAAGTTCTCTCGTATGTTTATACCTTTTGGAACATTGCTGGCAATTTATTCTTGCTTCTAATAATTTAACTTTTATACAAAAAATTTCATGGTTTTCTTTCTACATATTTCAGTAGGTTTGCTTCTTATAATTTTCCTTTCATATAGCAAACTGAGTTGCTTTATGGTTAACCCCGGGGATTTCAGTAAAAAACATTTGAATGGCTTCCAAAATACATGTGTTTTTTCAAAACGTCTTAAAAGAAAAATAACATATTCTTTATGGATGTTTCGTTATATAAATATCACTTACTGGTGCGACAAGTTTAAAAAGATTAAATTTTCGATCTTCTAGAGAGGGGCTGAAAAGTCAGGCTGAAAGTCAATATGAGCTAATTAAAAAGTTTGTTTACTTATATTTATATTATGTAAACATGAAAATCCCTGAAATTAAAAGTTACAATATTAGTCTGTGAGGATGTCATCATCTTAATCAGAGTCAATCAACAAGCTGAAAAATTTAAGACTGATTTCACCCTCCTGGAATCGATTTAAAAGGGTCTACATCAGTCTTCTCCTTTTGAGGTGACCAAGTAAATTTTTATAGGAACCATACTTTAGCACTTTATAATATCAGCCTCGGAGCGATCACTATTTCCCTTTAGTGCATGAGTTTCAAACCGTTTTTCCAAATGAGTTCCTCCAGTGATAACTTCCATGGCTTAAGTATTCATTCAATAATTTGTCTTCTAGATGGTGCCTTCATACCCCCCCCTTCCTGTGCGGTGAATTTACAATGTTTCTCTGCAACCCACTTGTCCTACATGTTCCTTAAGTAATTATAATTCGTCACGGGCTTGCTCCAGCTTAAATCATCCCGAATAAATCTTGTACAGCCTGGGACAAAAATAATCTCAATTTGATCTGTGCTAAGTATTCCTTGTATTCCCTGTTAAATGACAACGAAATATATTCAAGACAAGACGTCGGCGAGCTCCAAAGTTGGATGTCTCGAAATTCTCTTCACAATACTTCTCTGTCAACTAGAAGAATGCACTTTGGATGAAATTCTGCGTTCAAGGCTTAAGTTTTCCTCGTGGCTCCATGGAACAGAAAAAATGACTTTTCTTGCCATCAACAGCTGCAGCTAAACAGACTGTACGTTGTGCTTTTTCATCCCTAGTAGTTCTTCACTGTAGTTTTAGACAATATCTCACTTCATGTTGCTCTCTCTCTCCCTCTCTCTCTCTCTCTCTCTCTCTCTCTCTCTCTCTCTCTCTCATCCATAAATGTGATGTTCTTCAGGTCAGGTCACAGTTCATTCACGTACGTAGTCAAAAAACTTTGACAAAGTTTAGCTATCTAGTTCAACCATTTCTGAACCTCTGTTGTTTTGGGTCTTATAGATAGACCACTTTCGTGCATTAATTTTTGTGCCCATTTGTCACTGAGTGAAAGTGCCTTGACCCCTTTAACTACACGGCTTTTTCCCTCCAGCAATTTCTTAGCTTTCATTTGAATCAATTTGCGAAAAACACCCAATCCATTTCCTCCTTGATCTAGTAGTATCTGTTCCAGCAAATTCTTTTGTACTTCTCAGTCAGACTTTTCTGCAAGAGCCATCTAAACGCAACCACCTTCTTTAGCCCAATGATTTTCATGGAAATCGTAAAAGTGCTTTTTCTTTTTTCTTAGTCCCAAATTCCTAAGTAGTCTTTGATTTAGCATTGTATTTTCTAGATGTTGTTTTGTTCCTCTTTTCCTCAGCCTTATTGACTGTTTCCAACTTTAAATTGGTTGTGTGTCTTTTTAATATCTTTCCCTTGCATGATGTTCCTACTTTCAATTCAACCAAATTATTCAACCTATTCTCACTTATGATTTAAGCTTGGTACTCACTGCGATCTTAAGTGAGTACAAGTGAGTTTATCTTGTGATTTTAGCTTTAAACCTCAATGAGTATTACCTGTGAGTTTGACGTTTCAGACTTAAACTCACTTGAATTCACTAAAAATGAAAAAAAAATTAACTTCGAATATCAAAATTCTTTATTGCCGAAGAATTAATAATTGATTGCATTGAAAAAAAGAATAGGGTTTTTTTACATCAGCGCTGAGCTGCCATAAAAATAATTTCAAAATGGAGATTATGTGGACTTCTCTGCGTTGTTACTCAACCAGTTGTTCTTCTTTTCCATTTAATTCTTTATATTGCCGTGAAAATATTCCCTCGACATTCACGTACCTCAAAATTTGTAATTCTTTTAAAACAAAAGTTTTGAACTAACAGCATTTAAAATAAACATGAAATGAATAATATGATTTTTAATAATCAGATACGTAAAGATAATTTACAACAACATTTTTAAGTCCTGCACAGCCGTACAGTGCCAGACGTATCTCACTTGTGCTTAGCCATAACTACCAGCTCCATCCGTAAGGAATTAACTGTGCGTCAGAAAAACTTTTAAACATGAAGTTCCATTCACGTAAAGGACACATGAAAAAATCAAAATTACTTGAACTCACTTCAACTCCCTTAAGATCGCAGTACAGAGTTTAGCAGCCAAGATATTCGTTCGCGTTAGACTTAACTGGTGACTACTTAGGTTACTAAGTAATAACTGTCATAGCTGTATAATTGCATTGACCAGAAAATAATCAAAATATACAATCCTTCTTACGTCTTATAGGAATCCGCACCATGTCACATTGTTTGGGTTTGCAAACCCTTTTTGACTTAACAAAATTTTAGAAAATTTTCATTGATAATATATCATTCCCCTACCCCAAACGTCATGAAAAAATTAAGGCTTTAAAAATTAATTGCATATGTTGGGACTTGCTGGATAAGAGGATAATATCGTCGGCATAGTTCACGTCTTCTAGTTGGGAGGTAAACTTCCACCTTATGCTTGTTCTTTTCCTATCTGTTGTTTTTTTCATAACCCAGTCTACAACAACGATGAAGAGAAAGTCTGTCATAACACAGGCCTGTCTTACTCCATTTCTGACCGAGAACCCATCCGACGTCTGCCGTTGTTGATGACACAACCACTGCTTCCATCATACATCTCTTTGATGATGTTAATGAAAAGATCAGGGATTCCATATGACTTCATGATCTTCTATAGTTTCTGTCTGTTGATACTATCAAAGGCTTTTTAAAAATCTATAAAATTAATGTATTGAGGTGTTTGCCATTCGGTGCACTGTTCTATGATGTTACGTAATACAAGAATCTGCTCATATGTATTTTGACCTTTACTATATGCTTCCTGCTCCTTTCTCAACTTTTCCTCAACTCCCTTTCTGATTTTGTCGATAACTACTCGACAGAAGACTTTTCCAGGCATAGGGAGAAGTGATATTCCCCTGCTGTTGTCACATCCGGTATGTTCACCTTTCTTTGTTATCCTTGCTATCATAGACTTCCTCCAGTCTTCTGAAATACTCAAGAATTTCCTTACTGCTTTAAATAATTGATGTGGTTTCCTTGATGTTATCTCATCCCACGTTTTTAACATTTTTCCACTGATGTTATCCACACCTGCTGCTTTACCATTTTTCACCTTGCTTAGTGCTTGCTTCACATCCTCCACTGTAAATGGTCCAGTGTTGGTTTCTTCAATATCTTCAACATTGAGGTCACACTCGCCATTGTCTTCATCGCTCATGTTCTCAACATCCAGAACTTTCCTCGAAGTGTTCTTTCCATCTTCTACGTAACTGATCTTCTCCAATGAGCAACTTAGCATTCTTGTCTCCAACTGCTGATTGTCTTTTCCTACTGCAAAGTTCTTTGGTGATCTTGTAAAGAGTTCCCATGTCATTTCTTTTTGCTGCATCTTTAGCCTTCTCAGCAAGACTATTGATCCTCTCACGCTTAGCTGCTCAGGATTTTTTCTTTACACTTCCATCCTTTTCCCTGTACTGCTCTTTTTAATTAGCAACTTTTTCCTTTCATCTACAGCTTTCCATGTTTCACTCCTCATCCGTTCGTTGTGCTGCTTTCTTTCCCTTCCCAAGACACTTTCAGCTACCCCTGAATAAACTTATATGAAGTTCTCCCATCCTTTTTGTATGTTATGTTCATCCATCTCACCCTGTGCATTCTCTTCCAGTCCTTCAAACCTCTTTTCCAATTCTAATTTAAACTGCTTTTGGTTATTATTCTGTTTTAATAGTGCTATCCTTTTGCTGCTGCCTCTGGGTCGGTGTCGTCATAATCTTATCTTCACCTTGCCATTATGATGAGTTCCAGCATCTGTTCCTCGCATGGTTCGTACATCTGTAAGAGATCTTCTATACCTTCCATTGATGATGAAGTGATCAATCTGGTTCTTTTCTCTTTGATTTTCCAATATCCATGTATATTTTATGTATGTCTTTAAGCTTGAAGAGTGTCCCTCTAATTACAAGGTCATATCCTTCACAGAGCTCAATATTTCTCTCACTGTTCTCATTCATTTTACCTAATCCTTCTTTTCCTAATGTTCTTTTGTGATCTATGTTGTTGTAGCCCACCTTGGCCTTTGCATTTTCCATGAAGATAAGTAAATCTTGTTATGATGTTAGTTCTATTTCCCTCTGTAGTTGTTCATAGAATGTGTCTTTTTCATCCTCATCAGCATCATTTGTAGGACTGTATATCTGAGTGATAGTAGCCTTTACATATCTAGAATTGAATCTGTCCTTTATTATTCTTTCATTTACAGGATTCCATTTGATAAAAGATTTCCTACTCCTTTATGATGTTGTTCCTCTGATCCAGAGTAAAGAACTGTTTCTCCTGTGCTAACTCTCACTTCTTCGAAACCTGCCCATCCAATTTCACTTATACCAAACACATCAAGGCTGTATTTTCTCATTTCTCTGGCAACTATTGCAGTCTTTCCGGTGGCATACATTGTTCTTACGTTCCAGAAGCCTACATGGATAAACTCCTTTGGTCTGGGTAATGACTCCACGCATGCCATTTGTGAGTTGGAGACTCCCATTAGGCTTTCATCTCCAGCTGTCTTATGAGCGTCCTCCTGTCTTAGATTATCATCCTCAGACATTTTACATGACATGTCTCTGCGACCATAGATAGCTTCGTTTACTATCCACGTTTCCGTAATCAGGCTTTTGTTAACAGCAAGAGATCATTAGCCTCGAACGCAAACCTCCTCCTTTCTTATCCGGGCTTGGGACAGGCCTTGGCGGAATTGAGCTTTCCATAAAGCATGCTTATAATACATTCAAAAATAGTAAGTGTAAAAAATAAACTAATTGCTCATGAAATTGTACTACCTGTACCAAACAGTTTTCTAACTTTATAACCAATCCCCCTTTCAAACACGTTGCCGCCGTTCTCGATGTGTCATACTTGTCATACTAAAAAACAGTTTGCAAAATAGATTAATTTTTTCGAGAGTGTTATACTTTGTAAGCATACACCGCTTCAGTTCGCAAAAATAGACCTGAAATCCACGTATCAATCCTTTTGTTTTATGAAATACATGAGACTAGATAGTTTTCTGTCATGCTGGCACTTACTACAGTATCCAGTTTCCACGGTAGTTTTTAAAGGAAAATATCAAAACATATTATTCCCCTAGAAATATTAAATTTTCCCACCAAAAGATTTACTTGAGGGAAGCCGGTTCCATTAAAATTTGCTTCTGGGGCCCCATCCATTAAGACGTACGTACCCATTAAGCAGGGAGAGAAACAAGTCTAAACAAAAGCACATCATTTGATTCAATGATGTTATGTCTTGGTTCTTTGTGCACATTGTTTAGATTTTTCATATATATACCTGTTTAATAGTTGGCTTGCTAATTAACAACTGAACTTTAGAAAACGTAGCCTGATTGAGAATTTATTTTTTCAGAAGAGTATGTTAGTTTGTTTTTTCGCTAATAAAAAAGCCTTTTTCTCATATTGGAGCTATGACACCACCATATGTTACCTGTAGTGATACCCAATACCATCTGATGTATCAGATGTTCAAAATTTGTGTCTCATTATTAAAAACACATTAAAGATCCTGCCCTAAACTCTACCTTAAGATATTTTCATAAAATAATATATTTATGATTCGAAACCATACAGTTCGTGGGTTTCCACACATTTACTGCATCATTAATTCAACTTCTTTATATATGAAGATCTTTTAGTGTGAAAGATAAAAGAGGAAACTTATCCAGGGCAGAAAAATTGTTGTTTGAGTCAAACGACTAATGTAAAAAAGTTCTCAACTTATTAAAAGATGCTTGTCGCATCCAAAAGTAAAATGTAGCAGAATATTTTTGTTTTTTCATATCCTTAATGATTAGTCCTACTTCAAATACCGACATTGTGTGGTTAGAATTAGATACTTACTGATACTTTGCCGATTTTCTTATAATTACTTATGCTGATCTATCCTTATTGTTATCTACTACTTACATTGTATACTATTTAATACAAATATTATTAGGATGTATTTAATGTAAATATTATTAGGACGTGCTTAATATAAATATCATTAGCATGTATTTAATTTGTTCCCATGAAAATAATGAAGTTTGAATTTTAGTTTTTATGACAAGCATAGACCGAAAAATGAAATAGCGTAGTAATACTTTTTCACCGCAAGATGTTAGTAGAAGTATAGCTGCTGAAAATATGTTTGCAAGAGTATAAAATACATTCCTTAATGATTATAGAATAAAATCTAGTTCAAAGTTACCACAAAATTTTTTAATCGTGTAACATCATACCTCTCCTCTGCCCTAGAAACCAAAAGCCAAGGCAACCGAGACCTAGAGTTTATCTCAATTATTCCAAAAGGGTGTTTTTGTATACAGAAGGATTGGTTTTTATTTTATTGGAAGAAAATATCACCTGTTACTACATGCTTTAGGTTTGCTGGTAACATGAAAAAGAAAACAGACCAGCCTGCTCCTTAGTGATGATATTTCGGCCCTTTTGGGGATTAATGTCGAAAATATAAGTATTTTAATCTAAGGAATATTACCAAAAAGAATTAGGATCAGCACTTCCCAGGAAGATTTTGTAAATTTTACTCTAAACCAATGGTCTTTGCTTATTCTTTTCTATTAATTAGGTTAATTTATTCTCCCATTTTTCCTACGTACAAGCAGATAAGTACTAGTAATTGAAGGAACTGCTTGGTGTTTTTAATTAAAAGCATCGTTTACCACGCTTTTAAGGGTGCTCGGGGCATGGCCAACAAATTTTTAATAGCCCCTTGTATTAAAGGCCCACAATGGTATACAAATGTCACGTAGAAAGGTTAATTTGCAACTCTCTTTCATACAAAAATTAAAGCGACGGAATTTCCCAAACTGCAATTGATGATGCAGCCCAATAAGGTTAAAGAACCATATGATTCTTCCAACCTTGCACTAAAAATGTTTTCACTCTGAATGATTTCTGGTCATCAAGGGATGATCGGTTTATGAATTTTATCCGCTACCAAGTAATATTGGTTCTTGATATATTTTTTGAGCCTGCATCATTTATGTTTTAGCTTAATCTCTTTAACTTAAATGTTGTCTTATCCAGGTCTTGATAAAATGGTCAAAATGGAAATACCAGAGGACTATTGATTGTTTGGGAATAAAAAATTGTCTCAATCAATTAAGAGATTACGTTCGGGTAAAACAGACCTGACAAGATTTCTGTGGTAAATTGTAAAAGACAATTAGAAGGGAACAACAAACACTAGTATAATAGTAGATATACTTTGTTCATAGCGCTTTCAGGGTCTTTTAATTTTCCATTTTTGGTAATTAAAAATAAACCACTAAATTGGATAAAATGTAAATCACAATAGCAATCGTAACATAGTTCCTTTCAACCAAGGTAGATCATTTCAGCTCAAACAAATTCAGAACTTCTCCTTTTGTATGCAATGTAGTTATTTATTAAGTTTGCTATTTTGGCTCTTTTTTTTCGAGAACACTGAGCACTCTCCAGTATAAATACAAGACTTTATTTGGACATATGTTAAAAGATATGCAGACCGGTTTTTATCAATTTCAGGTCTCTTTAGTACGCCTAGTCATCAAGGTTTGAAATCTCAAAAGAGAGGAGAAAAATACAATTAAAAAACGGAAACAAATTAAAAACGAAAGAAAAATAGGTAAATCTGCTTAAGGGCCTTTAAAGAGCAGTCTCTATGAAATCCCACCTCAATAAGTGTAACCCGCCCCTCACTGAAGAACATGTTAAAATTCTCCAGTCATCATCTTGCAGAGAACGCTTTCTACTAACTTTTTAAACTATTTTTGTTTACAAAGAAATATCAGTTATTGCTATTATCAAATGGTGTTGCCTTTATAGGATATATACCTTTTCCATTCTATTCGTCCTACATTGCCCATACTTACTTATTTGGTTATTTTATCTCACTCTTGTGGCTACAGCACATGTGCCTGCATTCAACTTTCCTGGCTTGTTGTTGGGCGCTGAATTTGGGCTTTTCACCCATCCATCACTAGATGGTGTGTAACCACTTACTTACTTACTTACTTACTTACTTACTTATTTATTTAAATAATAAACAACGAATTTCCAAGGAATATCTAGGAAGAGTGAAGAAAATCTGGAATTCAACAAAGTGACTGGACATAACACTTTTGCAGTACCAGTTATCACACCAACTATTGGAATAATAGACTGGACGATAGCAGAAATTGAACACGTAAAAACCTGAAAAATGCTATCGATGACTGGAAACTTCTACCCGAACTCAGATGTTGACAGGCTATATATTAACAGAAACAAAGGGGGGAGAGGTCTTAGAAACGTTAGAACGTTGTTCGAAAGCAGAATAATAGCGGTACATCAACATCTGAAATTAAACTTTGCACGTAACGAAATCCTTAAATATATTAACGAATGCGAAATTGACTCGATTAAAAGAATCGCTGACGAGCTGCTGCAACAAACCAATATTATCCAAGAACAAAATGAAAAACCCAAAAATCTTAGCCGAAAATTCACTCTCCAGAAAACTGAACAACGAATTGAGAGATATACCAACAAAAAAGTACATGGCTATTTTCAACGAAAACTTAAAGATGACAACAAGATAGACCACAAAACGAGCCTACAACGAACGAAAAATCGCAGTACAACATCACACTTTAACAGCTACCTAGACAGTATCATTGACCAGGAGCTCCCAACAAGATACCTCCAGCATAAACGCCAACAAATCAATGACAACAAATGTAGATTGTGCCATATCAGCATAGAGGACGTAACCCATATAACCAATGGTTGCCCGAAAATGTCAGCAAGATACTATCTACCCCTCCGACATGATGCTCTTGCAAAGTACGTGCTNTACTGGAGTACACAAAAGAGGACAATGGATGATTCAAGTGCAACACAAATCCTGGGAAGACAGCAGCTATATCCGACATGCAGGAACAGATGGTGGAAACAAGAACTTAAAAGAAAGTTAAAGGATTTGTAGAAGAAGACAGTTGCAGGTTATGTGGTGAAATAAGGGAGACGTTACAGCACTTGTTATCAGGATACAAAAAGCTAGCAGCGTCACAGTATATGAGGAGACATGATAATGCACTAAAGTCATTGGGATTCAAATGGGGAAAGAAAGGAAGTTAATTTAAAGAAAAGATAGTGTGGTTCAAGGAAAATAGGAAGAAAGACAAGTGTTTGAGAACAATGGCAAAAATATCTTTTGGGACTGGGGGCATCAAATGAGGGCCCACTGTACAGCAAAAAGACCAGACAGAACTTTGGAGGACGAGTTGAAAAAAAAAATGTACAATGTGGATATGGCATACCTTGGAGAACAAAAGAAACATGGAAAGAGAAATGAAAAGATTCCGAAATGTCAACAACTGTGTTTCGAACTAAGGAAGAGAAGGCAAGGGTTCAAGGTGAAAGTTATTACAGTAGTAATTGGATGTTGTGGCAGTGGAATGAAGGAATTGAAAAATGTGATAAAAGAACTATTTGATAAAAAGGTTATTGATACATTTTTCAACGGAATGCAAGACAGTGTTATGGGAAAGCGAATCAGTTATTAGAAAAATATTGTCTAGATTAATTGAATGAATGATGTTTAAATTAGGTGCCAAAATTTGTTAACTAAAAATTCTGGCCATGAATATGTATCCACTATTTATTGAAAAATGTGTCGTGTATATCTGTGGTTAAAAGGATGTATAGTAATGAGAACAACAATAATAAAAATATCATTAATAAAATTTATAATAGCTTTATTAGTTTATTAATCAAATATTATTAATAATAAAGTTCTTAGCTCTATTTCAACTGGTTTTACTTTGTCAATGGTACCTTTTTACTGCGTCAAACTTGTAACTTAACTCTAAGCTTGAAAGGAACAGCTTGCATTGTTCAAGTAATTGGTATTTAAAAGATTTTGTGTTTAAAATGCTTTCGTTTTGTTTAAACTTTCGTTCGTTACAGCCTACCACTCTCATTTTGATTAAAAAACAATTTTTAGTATTTTTAGTATGGGGCATGCCCATATTCTGAAGAAATGACTACCAAAGTATATTATCGATTATTCTACAATGTATTGCGAGTGAGTAGGTAATTCGATTAGCAAAAATGCCTTTATGACAGAGGTCACCTACTACTGTACTTTCATTTTAAAATCCTGGTCAAAATGTTACTTCGAATGAAAATTTGTTTTTACAGTCAGAGTCAATACTCAAGGCTCTTCAGCTGGTAGACTGTAATGATTTAACAATTAAATAGTCTGTTTCCTATAAAAGATAGTTGAGGCGACTTAATTATAGTTAACGAATATGGGATATGCCAGCTGTGTATGTCTAGTTAAAGATCTGATATCATGCAAGATATTCCCTTGGAAAGAGGTTTGTTCTTTAATTCATGAATGAAATTATTATTATAATAATATGAAAAACAATTAATGGTTCTTTACTCTTTCAAATAGTAAAGAATTAAGGTATCGTGATGGCCTTCTAATGTGATGTTCTGGTTGTTCTCTTCAGAGCTGTAGCTGTGTCCTTAGTCTGTGGTTGGGCTGTTCGTGACGAAGGTGTTGATTGTTGTTCAGGTTCTATTTGTGTACTGTCCATGTCATTTAAAGCGTTGATCTTTAAAAAGTAGTAGGAAAAGATAAGACCAATGTTTGTCCCATTACCTGTATAAATATCTAGTGGTATATTTTGAAGAGTTAAGGTAGATCCTGTAATGTTGGTTTGATGTGACCTTGTGTTTTTATCAGGGAATCAGACTGTTTTTTCTGGTGATATAGGATCAGGAGAGTGCCTTGTACAATTTATTACATTTTTGGGAATAGGAGTGCGAAGCTGTCTTTTCATTAACATTATTGTTGCTGATGGTTAACGGTTACAAAGATCGTCAGTGCCAGATATACGTCTTGTCCCAGTTCCTGTGGTTTCCTTAAGGTTCTTTCAAAAGTCTGCGTGGTTCTTTCCCTTAGAGCATTATTTTGTGGTTATTCTGGGCCACTACTATTTTGTTGTATATTCTGCGTTGCCGTTATGTCACAAAATACAGTTAATAACAATCGTCTACTAATATTACTTGCTAGGGTTGAAGGCACCCTGTGTTGAGCGCAAGACGTACGTATTTTTCTATTCCCCATGCTTTCCTAAGCTACTTTTGAATGTCTGTATGTTTCTTTCTACTGAGACATTATTTTGCTGTTATTCTGGACTACTACAGTATTGTTGTATTTTTTTCGTTGCTGTTGTGTCACAAAATTCAGTTAATTACAGTTAAGGCCGATTGTCTACTAATATCACTTGCTAGGACTGAAGGCTCCCCATGTTGAGCGCAAGATATACTTAATTTCCTATTTCCTATGTTTTCCTAAGGTACATTTAAATGTCTGTATGACTCTATCTGCTAGAATATTATTTTGTTGGTAATCTGGGCTACAATTGTATTGTTGCATTCTTTTCGTTGCTGTTATATCACAAAATACAGTTAATGGCAATTATCTACTGTTATCCATTTCTAGGGATAAAGGCATCCGATATCCAGCGAAAATCCTTTTCATTTTGTTAGGAGTGTACCAAAGGATAAGTTATTGAGATTTTCTGTGTACTCAACAGCAAGAATGTTAGTCTTGTTGTGATGACCAAAGGTCAAGGTCAACCTTGGGCGCAAGGGGTGGTTGGAGTGATGATGTTTGTAAATAAAGACATTTAAGATGTTTGTTTGATGTTGCCTTGCTGATGTTTGGCCAACTCGGTAGCCTACAAAGAAACGTGAACGAAAAGTCGGAAACTAACTACCAGCTCCTTAATAAACCTGGGTTTTTTCATAAAGGTTTGCTGGTAGTAAAGAAGTTGTCATGCACAATAGAACCTCATAATTAGTAAATTTTCCAGGAAGGGGTAAAAAAATATTTTCAGGGAGTGAGTTATAGAACTTTTCCAAACAAGGGTGGTGAGATGTGTAACCACTAAGTAAAGAGTTTTTCGAAAATTGCTAGACTTGATCACTCAATTTTTAGTTCTAGAGTTAAAGCTTGGGTGGTAGCCGCGGTTACACAGACCACAAACATTCCAGAAGTGGAGTTGTGAAGTGGTTACCTAATTTTCTTGTAATAAAAATCGAATAATTATATCTGCCTATTCTGTAGACAGTCAGCCCAATTTTCCAAAATAAGTAATCCCCCATGGCTGGCTAAAATAAATTTTAGTTTACCCTATAGAGCCCAACTTTTAAAAATTGTAACACAAATTGAAAATTACGCTGCTAAATGTACATTGCTCTAGTATACATATTTTTGCATATTTTTTCAAATACCATTCAGAGTTATCTCCATTAAGCATTACATTTTTTTTACTTTTTTCCCCACACAAAGGCGAATTTCAAAATACAACAAGAAAGATAATTGTTTAGTATCGTGCTACTGGTAATGTTATGGACATGCTATAATTTTTTATTAATAGTTTTATTGCAAATTAACCTTGGGTCAAGTACAGAAAATTCAATACGTAAACCAATACCTGAGAAGGAGTCGGACCAGTCCCCAATGTTCCAGTTTTAGAATATTGGGCACTGGTCGTTATGTAAACGAAGAAACACGAAAGTCGGCTTGTAGATTTTCTAATTTTAGTAATGGCAACCTTGATTGAAAAGAGCAGTACAACACTGTTCAATTGTCCGTTTTCTTTTCTAAAAAATATTAGGAAATACTCCAACGGTGAAATCATTAGAAATAACAATGGTGACAGTTGCCCCCAATTCGAGTACCGAAGAAGAAGGTGAATATGATTCATCGTACCTTCCTCAAGCCGAAATTGTTGACGTGACTGACGAAGTCGAGCTCCACAGACGTTAAAGCGACCAGGATATCGAACAGCAATTGACATCCAGAAACAGTACACGTTCCACAGTAATGTTAAAACGCATTTACTGCGAATGTTTTCGGAGGAAAATCATTAACACTAACGACAAACTCAAATATTTATATCCAAGTCATCTCAGGAACGAGCCTCCAGAACTTTCCATGATAACCCCTATTGAACTGTTTCAACAATGTTTTGGCGCAGATGTTTACCAATTCATTCAAACAGAATTAGAAAAGTACGCAAAGCACATTGGAAATTACTTGTTTCTATTAATGGGTGCTGAACAAAGTGTGTTTGTTGGTGTATTATTGCTCAGTAGTTACCAGAGAACGCCAGCATTTTTTAATAGACGAAAGCGTCAGCATATTTTGTGACTAACTTACTTTCAAGGATCTATTTTCAGGCAATAAGAAGATTTCTCTATTTTCAAGACATAAGCACGATGAGAAAAACTTGTAAATTTCCTGAGGTAAAGCCTTCTTGGTCTTCAACCAACGTAACTTGCTAATGTACGGCGTTTCTTGGGGTTTTTTGTCAATTGACGGGAGAGACAGGACACTATTAAAGTCATCATAGCATAGAAATGTTGCTCTTTTGCAGAGTCTTTACAATCACACTGTAACAGAATTATTCTTAATGTGACCTTTCTGAAAACTGTCTCGCCCCCTAAATTGCTTCTGGCACCCCTGAACACTTTTAAATAATTATTTACTTCAAGACACAAAACTTTATTAGCTACATGACCTTAAACTAACACTTCTTAAGATTAACAGTCCAGTCAGCCAGTTTGAAATGTTTGCACGACCTATCCTCACCACGCCTCAATTCCTAAATCGCTATCGATTAAAAATGGCAATAGTCTGTTCTATTCAAACAGTAATTCGATGTTCTAATGCCTATTTTCATGGAGTTATAAAATTGCCACTTAAACCATTGTTCTCACTCCCCACTACGTTGTACATGCATATTTAGCAAGGATCTTTAAAGAGAAACAACTATATAAGCCTACACTATACAAAGTTTCTTATGTCATACAATTAATTTTTGTTTGAAATGAAGCTTTAAAATTGATATTTCTGCACTTCACTCACATATTGTGTTATTGGTCTCAGTTTTCTAATAACTGCATTGCATTTAAATCTTTTCCTACAATAACACTGTACTGTAAGGATATAAACTTTTCTCATCACTCAGATATGTGATGTTCCTGAAGCTAATGTGTACATTCATCAAAGCTTCTTGAACAATTTCATTGGGGAACAATAATTAACTTTTCAAAATTGTAATTGGGTTTTACAGCTGATTCCTTCTAATTTTCCTATACGTGCTATATACCTACTTCTTACTTACTTACGTACTGTACGTCAAAATTTTTCCTCCGCGCAATACCACTCGAAATTGCGATTTCTTCTAAAATTCAAGTCCAGTATTTGGTACACAAGTAGGATGAACACTTTTCCTGACCAACTTTTGCAACAGAGGAACTAGTATTCTGTTTATTTAATTCAGTACACAGATAAAGACCTTGTTCCAACACACCAAAACAGAGAAGCATCATCAACATGGATCGGACTGCACACCTGTGTAAACAATAGGTGGTTGTTTTTTTGGTTTGCATAGAAGCAACGTTATGGTGCGAAAGACGTACAGTGGCTCAACAGCCATATAAATCTTTAAAATGCCTACAGGTTCTATTTTTTAGTTCCATTCCAGATTTTACGAAGTTGCTGTTATATAAGTACACTTTCAAACTGTTAGCCGCGATGCAAGACTCACTCAGGATTTTATGCTACAAAAATATGATGAACTATTCCTTACAGTTAAGAAAGGCACAATATACATGTAATTAGAAAACGAAACTGAAATCCCATTTGATATTCCGATGGTTAGGAGAGAACCCAAGGCCCACACAGTAAGATAAGTAAGCAAAAAATTCACGATCCATCCCTCAAAACTGCTATCCGTTCAATGCCTCACTCGGAAAAGGAGCCTATCCCGATCTTTAGGGACTTTGATAAAGTAATGAAATCACCTCGCACAAGTTGTTGCGAGTCTGAAGTACCACAACCAGATTTTCACTGTGCCAATCCTGAGCGGTTCAGACAAAAGATGTCAATGATCTAGTAACAGATTTTAATCTTTCCAAAAAAGCATCCAAGTTGCTAGTCTCAAGACTTTGAGATTTCCTGACGGATGATGATAGGATATCACACCTTCATACGAGAGAACCAAAGGTCCTGACGTCTTTCAGCGCTCAGAAATGAATTGTTTTCTGCAACGATGGGCAGGGTCTTCTTGAGCACCTAGGTCTTGAAGAATATGATCCCCGTGCGTGGCAACAATTCATTGACAGCTCCAAGCAAAGCTTGAAATGTGTGCTTCTTCACAATGAAAACCAATATGGGGATGTTCCTCTTGGGAATTCAGTTGAACTAAAAGAGAGCTATGAGAGTATCAAGACTGAAGTACAGCTGCTAAGCTATCGCCATCATCAATGGATCATATGTGTCGATCTTAAGAGGGTAAATTTTCTTCTTGGCCAGCAAAAGGTAATACAAAATATCCGTGCTTTCTTTGTGTGTGAAACAGCAGAGACCGTGCGGACCATTGGTCAAGGAAGAACTGATCTGCATGAAAGAGTTGGAACCCAGCCGATCCAAACTTTGAGACCCGCTGATTGTTTTTCAAGGCAATATCATCATACTGTCTTTTCACGTCAAATTGGGATTAATTAAGGAGTTTATAAAGGCCGTGGAGGACTCAAGCTTTTGCTTCGCCAACATCAGAGAAGCGTTCTCTGCAATCAGCTACCAGAAAGTTAGTTAGTTAGTTCAACAAGAACCACAGATTTGATAATTAATGAGGTATGACAGGCCTCAGGATTCGATGAATGCTAAAGAGAGAAAAGCTTGAACTTCACTCAAGAATGTATTTCAGGGCTTCCTTTGAAACACTAAAGCTAGGAACTACAAGACGTGGGCCATGTGAACAACAAAGACAATAAATTTTTCACCAGAACCTCAGGGACATCAGGGTGGGGTACCAAGGAAGATGGGACTCGCACAGGATAGGCGACTGCTGCTGGTCTATCAAGAGCGACTGCTCACACAGCGCAGGTATTTGCAAGAAAGCTGCAAGCGAAAGCTTTTGTCTGAAAAAACATGTTACCAAAGACAGTGAAGCAAGTTATAGCACCTTTCGAACTCAATGCATCAAAAGTAGTATGAAAATGCACAAAAACCATTTAAAAAAACTTTGTTCCCCAGTGTTATTATGACATAGTATGAGGAATCTTAGTAATCCATTTCGTGTTTAAATTGTTTTCTTATCTACATGTTTTATGTCAAACACGAAAAACATGATATCTTTATATAGAAACGTATGTCTATCATACGAAACGGATAATGACCCTTTCTTAACAAATAGGTTAAGGATAAGTAACCTAACCAAAGAGCCCCGGTCTGTGTTTGGCAAGAGAGGTACAGGCATATGAAAGTAAAAAAAAAGTATTTTGACCATTTCCAATTGTACTAGTAAATATGCTTCTTCACAAGTGCAAACGAATTTTTAAGTTCTTTCCTCTTTCCTCGATTATAAATTATGAAACGACTGCGAATTAAAAGGGCAAGCATTATCTTTGAACTGTACTTCTTTCATTTTTCCTTCCTCTTGTCTCTCTTTTCATCATCTGCTCACCTCACACAATAGGTGTGAGGTGGGCATTTACTACCTCATATACTTGTTAGGTTGAGGTGCATATTCCTGTATATAATTGACAAACTATTTTCAAAACTTCCCTAAAAATAAAATATAATAAAATACGCCCTGAAAGATAGAACAAGGACAATTGCTTTACTGTTGGGCTTTTGTAAGAAATGAATTAAGCGTAGAAATACGGCTCCCATTTACACCCTCTTAACTTTCACTATACAAAATAACTTGGAACAAGATACAAAAGTGTTTTAAAGGCAGTTTTAACCTAATACATTATAATTTTTAGCTAAACTGTTGACCAAAGAAAGTGGTCATTCTTCAGCAGTTGATAGTTCTCATAACGTCTGCTACTCATGCCTCTGATTCAACACCTCCACTTCGTTATCCTGTCGCTATATGTTACCTCTTATAATCAGTTTGCCTTTTTGTATCCATTGTAAGATATTGCATTTCATAATTTCTAACAATCATTTATCTTTCTTTTCTTCATTCCAAATGCTGCAATATTTTTAATTTTGGAAGACTAATAATTGACCTTTTTGCTGTAGAAGCAAAAGAAAGTTTGCCGTGCGTCCCCCTAGCGCATTTCCCTACAGAGATTCAGGAGAAACTTTCTTTGTATAGACGGGTATCCTTTTCGATAAAATTTTCTCCTCAAAAAGAGGTACACCAACCAAAACGCCTTCAAAGAGAAATGTTAGTGATTTTACAATATTCAGAGAGCGTGTGCACTTCATAACAAAAGAGAAAAATCCTCAGCTCACTCAAAGGATGTTAATTTTTAATTTACGTTAACTTTCACAGTAGTAGTAAATTCCTAAGATACTAACAATATTCATCATATTTCTACGAGACTAGGAAATGAAGTCGGTGAAAGCTACAGTCTAATAGCGAAAATTACTTTACCTATTAGGTTTATACATTATACTTTCGTGAGCTTGCGTGAAGTGCCTTTATAGTCTAGTTTGTGTTTCAATTATTAGAAAATTATTGTCATCGGGTTATATCTTGGAATGTTCTGTGGACATTGTGGGTAGAAAGAGAAAAGAGAAAGTCATAAAGAATTGTGAAACGGGTCCTATTATAGTATATTCATCTTTCTCAAATTTCATTTTTAACATATTAACATCTTATTAATATAATAAAGTCATTTCAAATGGCAGACAATCCCCAAATTGCTTTCATTTTGTGCTTAAAACGTGCTCCCTCTTACCCCTACAGCAATCGTGCAGTCGTCTAAAACCAACGCTGTGAACAAGCAATCTAAAAATTAGTGGGCAACATCCAGGTGAGCTAATTGTTTGATTTTAATATTATCATATAGACTAATCAGATATTATGACCGTTATATTTTTTCTTTAGTATATCTTTTATTGCCTTATTAAACTTTTTTATAAGGCGCTGGTGTTTTCGTAAAGTAGACGTTTTGGTAACTGTATTTCATCAAAGTCAAAGATGACATGCAGACCCATGTATACTGTATATTGGAGTCACAGAATTACCTTTTCGGTGTGTTTATAAAGGCTTATGCCATGGTGTCAACAGATATGTGAAGTGACAATGTGCAGTAAGCATACTGCATACTACAATTTGTGCACACATGTATACGCTGAAGGAAAAGGTAAGTTATTAAAAGAGGTTTAAAATATTTTAAAGACCATATAGGTGGCAAAAAGCCACACGAGAATTGACAGTATATTAACTGAAAGAAACAACAATGGCAGAAAAGGAACAAGTGAGAAATGTTCAAGATAAAAAGATAACGTAGAAATGTTAGAGGAAAAATAAGAAAGGAAAATGAAGCTTGGGAAAGGCTTCGACCCCTGAAATATTTCAAATATACGTAAAAACAAAAGTACTTTAACAGGTTTTCTACAGCCTGGAAGGAGAGGATGAATAATTTAATTAAGAGAGAAACTCTACCTATTGATACAGCCCAATATGTTATTAACCTCCTTACTTGGATAACTGGTCATTAAAGTATCCCAGGCAGCAAAGGGAGGGTTTTGCATTCTTTTTAGTTTCTAGTTCTGTCCTTGTTTATAGAAAGTGACAATTCACTGTTTCTAACATAGCTGAATAATTTCATAACGTTTCTGCCTAAATGAAGTCATTGACTTTCAGTTTCATATTATCTTACTTCTGGAGATCTTAAAATGCTACGTTTCTTAGGTGTTAGTGCAAGAATAGCAGAAAAAATTGCAGCATGTACATAGTAGACTTTTAATCTTTTCAATTAAGAAACTTCTGCATTGACAAATATTGCTTTATCTCTGTTTTCATTTCATATTATTACTTCTTTAGATTTTTCTTATCCTATTTTAGATAGGGTTTTATGCTTTGTCATGACTTCTAATCCCCCGCGGCCCCACAATCACCCCCCTAAAGCTAAAAAGTATCTTAAACATAGCTTNCTGTGAGGCCCATTCACACTTCTCCTTTTTTGTCAAATATCACAACATTGCACTTCCCTTCGCGAAAGACAGATAACTAAATTTTGAAGTAAAATCGATGTAAGGTTCAAGTCATTGACTTTCAGTTTCATATTATCTTACTTCTGGAGATCTTAAAATGCTACGTTTCTTAGGTGTTAGTGCAAGAATAGCAGAAAAAATTGCAGCATGTACATAGTAGACTTTTAATCTTTTCAATTTAGAAACTTCTGCATTGACAAATATTGCTTTATCTCTGTTTTCATTTCATATTATTACTTCTTTAGATTTTTCTTATCCTATTTTAGATAGGGTTTTATGCTTTGTCATGACTTCTAATCCCCCGCGGCCCCACAATCACCCCCCTAAAGCTAAAAAGTATCTTAAACATAGCTTTTTAGCCTAATATTTTTACTTCCTCTGGAGAAAGAAGGATTTTTTAAATAGTGTTGAATGGGCTCAATCTTTATAGGAAAAACACTATCTCACATGCAACATACAACAGCTGTAAGTGAAGAAGTGTGATAGTCAACGCGGACAACAGTTAATGAGGATTTACGTGAATTTAAGATCGTTGCTATTAAGATACCAATCGGTATCTGAAAATTAAACACCAGGTGTAAATTATTTCTAAAATTGTTAAAAAGGTTCCTGTTGGTAAAAAATAGCAGGAACCTACTCAATCTTTCTTTTATATTAACAATACCTGATGATAATACAGTCATCTAGAATAGCAGTTAAGGATTCTCTACAACTCTTCTGTTAATTTTTATTCAATACTGTATTCCATAAAAGTTACAAGTTTTTTTTCAATAAACGGGAAATGCGATAAAAATAGTTATCATTGTGTAAGTTTTATATTGATAGTTTAAATCATATTTTTTTGTAAACTTAGAATGTATAGCGATGGAATGATTTTTCCAAATTTTTTTTTTCGAACAGTAGCAATATGTATCCAATTAAGAAACCAGAACTTTATATTACTATTACTATTCCATACAAATACCAAACTGTAGTTTGTCTTCATGTATTTTTGTTGTCATTAATACCACAAGAACGTACCTGACGGCTGCAACAGGTTTTATAGTTTAAATCGCCTTGACAAATTTATAGATTAGGTCTTTTTGCCACAATTCCATGGTTAGAACTTGATACATCAACTAATGTTCCAATACATTGACTTTTTTACTGAAACTGAATTTGCAACTGAAAAAGGTCAATTATTTGCCTGTGGTATTACAAAACTTTAGAATTACGCCAAATCTGCTGATCGAGATTTATCGAGAAACAAGCTTCCGATGAAATCGTCGATTGCGAATTTTTAATTGAGTATATACTCTAAGTTTGTATATTTATGACATTTTTTATACATTTTAGCAAGAGCGTCGGTTAGAATAAATAGTCTGCCTCTGAAAAGTCTCCATAGAAATCATAGACCCATTTTGTAGGAATTAATAAACCCATTGTTAATTCTCAATCCTTGATACAACTTTTACCTTCCTCAGATAATTGCTTCTGACATCTACCGTACACAATACTTGTATTTAAATTACCATGTATCTTTGTTATAATGTCTAAAACAATTATTAAACTCAAGGAGCCAAGGTACACAAATTAACTTGCTACAGCAAGTGAGAACACACCGCTAAACGATGAGACAGTAATATTAATGGTAAGGTACCAATGTATATATTTTTTCTTTTACTTTTTGTATTGCTGTCACCCAAAAAATAGGAGCTGTTGACCACACCTTTACTGCAAAATAAAGGCTAACTTGAGCCATTTTTCAGGCGTCCTTTATAAACTTTTAAAATGGAACTTTTCCAGATGAAATAAAGATATTCTGTTAAGACAAAAACTGCCGGAAAATGTTTTTTCGCTGGGAAATTATCCTCAGACATCATAACACTTTTAATCAAATATTTCTAGTGTCTTACTGTTTAAACAGTTTTTTGTCATGTGTATTTAATTTTACGTAATGGTTGACGAAATTGGTAATAAAACTTCAGAGTTTACAAGGTTGAACCACTTGGAATACAACAAATTAGTGATAAATTGTTTGTAAACACTTAACGCTACAGTACAAATGTCTTCTTTCCTCCTTTTTTGCGAAGTAAATATTCGAACATTACATATTTAATTAATAAAACGATGTCCCCAAAAGAACATTTTTTCAGAAGCAAATGTCAGTAATCTTTATGGAAAGAGTAATTTTTTATGATTTTCCATAACATTATTTTAACATTAGTCAGTTTAAATAAAATCCACCAATGCAAATTAAAGTGAAAGCAGTAAAGCCTTAGAATTAGTTAAAATTTCGTACTCCGATCTTTTTACACTCTTAATAAAAGCGCGGCTTTATTTATTTATACACCTTTGCCTTGCAGACAAGAAATAAAGGAAATCCGCTGTCTGCGTTGTGAGCAAAGAGGAATGACAGTGGCTTGTTTTCTAAATAGAATTCTACATTTCTCAGCTATATAACGGAAGTGTTTTCTTAATTGCATTGATTGATTTATTTGCATGGTATGCAATTTACTTAGTCTTCTGATTATGTGTTAACGGATCTGGCAAATATTCCCCTTGGTAACCCCAGCGAAAATCAAGATTTGTGCAGAAATACTGAAAACTGAAAATGATCTGATGAGAGAAGACCCAACCTAATCTGACGGAACTATGTTAGATTAGGTTGGGTATGGGAATTCAAAATCCCCTATGATAGGGATTTTGAATTCCCATATTCTCAACCTCTTTCTTCTACATAAATATTAGGTGCATTAACAAAGTTATTCAATTCAAAGGAAAACATGGTAAAGACAGCTTCGTATTTTATATAGCACAGTATTACATCTGCAACAAAACCTCTCCCATGCATAATTTAACATTCCCTATACACCTCTTTAAAGTGCTCTGTCTCTTCCGTTACAAGTCGTCTACTTGTTAATACATTATTTTGGTAACATCAATAGTGAACTGAAGTTTATAAATTGTTAGTTAATTACGGTTTTTAAGGTGGATTTCTTTGCATTGAAAACCCTGTCGTAATGCCTATAAACTTTAGTGAACTTGATGCTTATAATTTCAAAGTGGTTTTTTATATATTTCTTTTGAATGAATAAATATATTTTGTTTGATTTCAAGAACTTAAGTCTAAATTTTTTAATAACCCTTTCATCAAACATATAACGTGGTAGAAGCCTTTGTGTACATCGTTTATAACTCATCATACCATGCTATATTTCTTTATACAGCCTAGCATGATTACTTCGTGACTCCAGCTCTTTTAGTTATGGTCATTATTTTTCATATTCAAGTGCCAATCAAGTTTTCTGATTTTATTAATTTTACTATTAATCATTCCTCTGCTATAGCGTATCAAGAATACAGCATAAGTATAGGTTAGTAGTACCGTCTTTCTTCCTTGGGGTTTAGATTTCATTACTAGTTCACACAACGTAGGTTACCCTTGTTGTAGACATATTTTATTTCCTCTTATTTCATTTTGTCTAACTCCAGAATTTACTAGTTTTTGTAAACTTTTTGTTCTAAATGATGCTCCCTTTGCCAACTCGGTTCCCATGCTGTGCTACCATTTTTCCTCTGTTTTAAAACGACCACACCACAATTCTCCATTTTAAACTCCATTGGTATGTCTCGGCTAACTGAGTGCACTGTGACAATCAGGATGTTCACTTTTCTCATATTCTTTCGAAACACCCTGAGGTCCTTCATAAAATCAAGGTTGTTTACAATATCATACACCCTGCTTTTGCCTTATGTAATACTTGTGTGGGAAATATCATACATAGTACGAAGAGCAAGAGTATTTTTGCAGAGTCCTCCAATGTTTCTATCAATAAACAACTGATCATTTTTCCGTGACCTTCTTACCGGATTCCTTTTGTTGTAACAGTAATTCAAAGCTTTTCTCCAAGTCCACTGAATACCATTATTTGTGAATGAAAGTCTCTGTGACCCAATCGATGGCAAAGAGGAACAGGAAAGGCGACAGCAAACATCCTTGTAAAATCCCTCTCTGAACTGGAAAAGCACCTGCAATCTGTTTTTCATGAACCACTCTCCAGGTCAGCCGGTTGTGTGAGTTCCAGGATATGTTAATGAATTTTATATGCAAAGCAATATTTCAGCACTTTCCTGACCATCTCTCTATCGACAGTTTCGAATTCTTTCTCCTAGTCAAGAACATTAGTGTCAAGAAAACGATTCCACTTTGTTGACTGTTTTAGAATGATACGCAACTTAACATTGTAGTCAGTGCAGGATCTATCCCTTCAGGAACTAGCCTCTTGATCCGTCATGCGAGGGTAAAAATAATCTTCCATTCTCTCCTGGAGGATGGAAGACTAAGGAGGATCCTGCTGACTACCTTCCATGAAATGAGGAGGCTCTTCTCTTTTTACTCATTTGAACTGTCTTATTCTTTTTTGCCAGATCTTCATAGGGAGAAAGTAGAGTACTTTGAACATCGCTTTCAGCTTTGCTTTTAGTGCCTGTGCCTAATTGCAATCAGCGTGTACTGTCTTACCATAATTTATTTGCATAAGAGATTCTTGAAACGTGTCTTTGACTGGCTTATTGCAATATTCTGTCAGGTTGATGTCCATCCCTGATCCATCTGGCGGTTTATGAGGAGTTTTATCAAATGTTCTCTTCATCGCTTCCTTTCTTCTTCTTCTCCCTAACTTGGCTTTCTGTCTTTGTCCTCTTTTCTGATTTTATGAGTATTCCAGAAAGCTTCTTAGTGTTCATGTAGAGTTCCTTCATATTCTCGTAATGAGCTGTCTTTTCTGCCCCTGCCACAAACACTTGCACAAAGTGAAGCTTCTTTGTCCTGATGCTCTTCTCAATGCTTTTGTTGGTAAGTCTAAAAGCTCGCCGTGTCATGGTTTTCTCTTCCCTTGTTAGACTGTTGAGTGCTGCCTTCTTTTTTCTGTGCTCGATTCTTCTAAGTTATTTCTGATACTCACTGCTTATGGTTATATGCAAAGGTCTCTTTACCTTCTTCCACCCCTCTTTAATACCATTTTCTTCCAATAGCTTCTGTAGAACCTTACACACTATTGACGAGTGTCAGTCCATAGGTTTCATGCCTGCCAGTTTCCTTTACGAGTACAGAATGGAACCTCTTTTCTTGTGCGGTCTCACAGCTACAAAGTATTAAGCTTCCGCTTTTGCGTGGCTACAAAGAAATGGTGGTCGGCTGGTTGGTTGGGATGACAGCTTTTCGTTTGACGTGTACCTTCTGAATTGGCATTCGGACGATCTTTGAGATGCACATGTGGTCAATCGGGTTCAATGAATTGTTATCCGGAGATCCCAAAGTTTAGAAATCAATAATTCAATGGAAGAAGACTGCTCTATCAAGGTTGACTACGGTGGATAGATATGCAAACCTCTCCCAGTTGTGATTTATCTGGTCTACTTCACGTGGTCCCATTTTGTTGCTGTAGCGATGTTTGTCGCTACTCAAATCGGCTTTCAGATCTCTCATGGTGATTTTTAAGTACCCTGCTGACCATCCTTCTAAGAAGGCTTGAACATTCCTGTAAACCTCTTCTTTGTTATCATTGCTACTCCTCTTGGTTGGCGCATAACGCTATATGACATTTATGGTGTCTTCTTTTCTTAGTTTTGAAGAAAATTGTGATGATGCGTGATCCATTGGCTTCCCATTCAATGCTTTCTGGGTGAAATGTTTTGTATCAAGGCTACTTATTGAACATGTGGTTTATCTTCTACTTTGTAGCCTGAATCTTCTTCTTCTATTTCGGCTATATCTCATTAGGGGTCGCCACAGCAGATCAGCCGTCTCCAGCCTGTTCTGTTTGACATTTTAGCATCCTTCGTACCAACAGTCCTCAATCACGTCCTTCCATCTTTTCCTACGCCTCTTTCTTCGCCTTCTCCCAGGTACGCCATAACTCTGTACTCTCCTTTCTACATAATCTGCATCACGCCTTGCTATGTGCCCGTACCAGCGAAGTCTTGACTCCCTCATCTTGTCTCTAAGGCTCTTGATATGAAATGTTTCTCGAATGTAGTCGTCAGAAATTCTGTGTAGTCGTGTCACACCTAGTCACCACCTCCTCATGCGCATTTCAGCCACCTCTAGATAAGGCTGTCAGGAATCACTTCTGTGATTACTGACAGCCTTATACAACACCATATCTCCTCTCTGGGTACTTTGTCATATGCTTTCTCTAGATCGATAAATACGTTGTGTAGTTGTTGTTGGTGATCTCGATATTTCTCGTGCAGGATTCGTAACGCAAACAATGCATCTGTGGTACTGGGTCCTGGCATAAAAGCGAACTGTTTTTTGCTGATTTCGATTTCTGACCTTAGTCTTTTATCTATCACTCTCCCCCACAACTTCAGAGTGTGGCACATCAGTTTGATTCCCCTGTAGTTCCCACACTCTCGCGCATCATCATTTTTCTTATAAACCGGTATGAACACACCCTTCCGCCACTCCTCCGGCATCTCTTCCACATCAAGTATTTAGTGAACAGCCGTGTTAGTAACTTCAAACGTGGTTCTCCCAAACAACGTCAAGCTTCCATTGGGATATCATCTGGTCCTATTGCTTTTCCATTCTTCATTTTCTTCATGGCTTTTTTTATTTCTTTATTTTCACTCCTACTTATAGCCTTCTTTTTCCGGTCTGCTTCAGTCATTCTATGTTCCCTTCTACCTTTTCAAAACATCTTCCTCAATTGTTAACAATTGCCCATTTTCATCTCGTATCACCTTTAAATGCTGGATATCTTTTCCTTGACGGTTTTTTTGTTTAGCAATTCTGAATAGCTCTTTCTAGCCTTCTCTTGAGTTTAGTCGGTTATATAGTCTATCATAAGCCCGATCTTTTGCTTCAGCTACTCTACGTTTTGTCTCCCATCCAGCAGTAATGTATTCCTGCTTGTCTTATTCATCTCCAGTTTGATTAAATCTCTTCTTCGCCTGTTTCTTTCGATTTATGCTGGCTTCAACGGGTTCATTCCACCACCAGGTCTCTTTGCCTCTCTGGTGATGTTCTGATGTCATACATAGAACCGTTTGTGCTGACTCTCTTATTTTGTCTCTTATCTCTTGCCAGTGCTCCAAATTATTCCCTTCGAAGTTTATAATTTCCTGTAGTTCCCGATTTAGCATTCTCCGGCACTCTCCCACCTTTAATCTCCACCATGTAATTTTTGGTGTCCTGATCACCTTTTTATCGTTTTATGTCTCTTCTTGTGAATGGCAGTCTATAATGACTCAATGATTCCTATATTCTCTAGGACATATGCCTTTTTTAAGCAATTGCATTGCTTCTTCTGCTTCGTACATGGTCCTGATATTCCATATACCGATGTTGATGGTGCTCCTGGTAGAAAGGATGGTAGTCTGCTGAGTGACTTTCAGATGTCTCAAGTTTATATATTACTTTTTTTCGTTCGGTGCTACTAACCCTTACCAAACACTCCTTCTTTCTTACCCGGACTTAAGACTGGGAGTAGTGGAATTTGCTTGTGTTTCGCCTATTATTGTTAACATTATTAATAATAATAGAAATATTGTTGTTTTCTTTTCCCAATTAGGCATTGTACAACTCACATAAAAATACTGGATTGAGTTTCTATTGTTTGATTTTTAAGGTTAATAAAAATTGCTAGGCGGCAAATATCTGAGACAACTTCGCTGCGAGATCCTTCTAGAGAATAATCGCGTATGGTCTTACTTCCTTTTTTGACAAATTGAATATATAAAACAGAAAAAAGAAACACCTTATGCCATACATAAAGTATCTCAAAATAACTTATTGACAAGATGATTGAGGCTGCAATAGTTCTAAAATTGAAAAATTATTACCATAGGTATGTATCACCCACTTGTTTATAAAGAATTGTCTGTTGGTTCTGCCTAATCCAGAAATAGAATGGGATTTATTCTCCACTTTTCTATTCATATAAATATTCACACTGTATTTTTCGTAGAACCATCGATAAAGTTACCATTGCTATGACAGAAAGTAAGATGGACAAACTATCCCCTTGAAAATTCCCCGTCTACAGATGATACTCTGTACCTAGCTTTTAAACTTGTAATGAGCTGATCCATGAGCTGGAACTTTTAGGTAGTATTTAGTTGTTAATACATGATATTTATCGACTGCAGGAGGACAATGGGAGAATGTGTGAGACGAATCGTTTATCAATAAAACAATCTTTTTGTCTTAAGATAAAAACATTTTAGCAATCTCTTCAACCCATTCCTGCAATAAAATGAAATTCATACAGCTTTTTATTGGCTTTTTGTACATTCCGAAAATTCTCAAAGCATTCGCAGCTTCTAAGCCAGTGAGACTAATTTTACTATGCTTTTCGCCTACACAACCTTCTTTTTTAGTTAAAGAGACATATCTGGGTGGGCTTGATGAAATAGCATAAACTCATCATTGGCGTTTAATTTTGATCCAGGTGGTATTTCAATGAAAATGGATATTAGAGTTAAAACGCCTGCAACCTTTTCCTAAGAAATGTAAAAGCGAGTCTCCTTGCCATTTATCTACCCACAGGTCCCGAAAATCTCCTCAACTCTAAGTTTTCTGCCAAAATACAAAGCCTCTTCTTTAAGTGCTTTGGTGCATATAGATACGTTTTTCTTCTCCTCACTGTAAGAATCCATGTAACGTTTACCTTACATGTATCTGCTTATGTTCCTCTCGTAGCTGGGCTTTTTGGGATTATTCCCTCCAAGCGCCTTGACGACATGTTTTTGGCAATTTCCAAGCTACTTCTGGTTTTGATATTCCTTTCCCTTCTTACTTCAAAGTTTTGTATTTTTCTTTTAGACATTGTGTGTTTAATTAGCGTTTTTGGTAGATCGTTGCCATCTTGCAACAATGCACAAGACTACAATAGTTTTGGATCAATACATTGTTCATTGCTTTCAGTGGAAGTGGACTTGTATTGATATCTCTCTAGCAAAGTTACACGACAGTTAATCAAAAAAATTCATCTTATGCTGTTAACATGTTATTTTCAATATATAGTAACAAACTTTGTTTCTGACCAAGCTCCAAACTTTCTATTAGATTTGATAGGAAAGAAATTAGCTGTTGGTCATCAAAACATTCATGTAGATGTGAAAGAGGGCTTTTCCTATCGTACAAAAGGGATTTATACCGTGACACAAATTCCTCAAAAAGACTGAGGTGGAAACACCGTGTGTTTTCTCTGTCTCTCTGTCTCTCTGTCTCTCTCTTTTTGTCTGTCTGTCTTACTCACTCTATCATCTATATATATATATATATATATATATATATATATATNCTGTTGGTCATCAAAACATTCATGTAGATGTGAAAGAGGGCTTTTCCTATCGTACAAAAGGGATTTATACCGTGACACAAATTCCTCAAAAAGACTGAGGTGGAAACACCGTGTGTTTTCTCTGTCTCTCTGTCTCTCTGTCTCTCTCTTTTTGTCTGTCTGTCTTACTCACTCTATCATCTATATATATATATATATATATATATATATATATATATATATATATATATATATATATGTCAATCTCTCTGTAAGTCAGTCTCTCTTTTACCATGTTACTGTAAAACCGCTAGGTATTCAGGGAAATGTTATTACTGGTCACAAAGAAACGGTCCTTCCATTTTGGCTCTCAATGAAATGAAAACTGAGACCGTTAACTTGTTCCAAAACCCTTATTCTGGTCAAGAAATCCAATGGAAATTGGACCTTTTGAAACCACTATGACAAACAACTGAAAGGAAAAAGTGATGTTTTGTCTATAACAGTTGGAACACTTAAAATAGTTAACTTCCTTTCAATAAGTAAAGTTTATGAAACATGCAACCTACCTTTTATAAAAAAAAGTGCAAAATTTAATTACGGCTGTCGATAAATACTAGAATAACAATTTACTTTTTACATTTCTTGGAGATGAACACTGACGCATTCCCTGTATGTGTATTTTAAAGGCCCGATACACTTTTTCCAGTCCTCTATTTCAAGTTACTCAATTCATTACGTCTTACAGAACTAGACAATATGTTCTTTTGTATTGGTTTTAACATTTTTTCTAGTTATTTTGATGTCTCGAAATTGTTCTCTGAGCAACTTTCATAGTACTTCATTTTTGTGATGCACACTTGGAGAAAGCACGTAAAATAACTTTTTCTTCAAGAAATGCACTTTGACAAAAGACTTAAAACAGAAGACGGAAGGTTGAACTCGAGTACTGATGTAATCACAAGTAACCTTCCTTTCACTGTTTAGCACCCCCGGTGGGACTCGAACCCACAACCTTTGGATTAGAAGTCCAACGCGCTATCCATTGCGCTACGGGGGCTGAAACAACACTTTTCAACAACTGTTAGGAACAGTTGTTGAAAAGTGTTGAAAATTGTTTTTTTCTTCCAGGATTTTTATTTTTATGATCTGATACACTTTGTCCGAAAAAAGCTATGATTAACTGACTACCTATGATTTTGAGCATAAGCCAATTTTGCACTTTTGGATAGAGTTATGTATGTGTGTAAAATAGGTATGTCCCAAGGTTAGTTCCAATTTTAACTAGACCCTTTAGCTTTCATACTCACACGCTTTATCATCGCTACGTTCTCAAGATAATTTTGCAGCCATAATTTTTACTTTGGTACTCCATTTTTACCCCAGGTCTCCATCAGTATTAATTTCACAATAGTTGATGTCGTGCAGCCCTAAATCTAGATATTTTAATCATCCAGATATACACTGTAAATTAATTTTCATTGTCCTACGTATGAATCTTTCCCTTTCACAATGTTCAAGTTTCGTCCAACATTCGTAGAAAAAAACCCATAAAATGGAGTATTGAGGTGAGACTATGATCTGTTGAAGACTCCAAGCCAGATATCAGATCAGCTGAATTTGTTGAGCTGATGGCCAAGAAACCTGTAGATACTGGCTCAAATCCCGTAAATCCCTATTTACTGTATTTCTCAACAGAACACGTTTAAAATGTGGAGCATTGAGACAAATTTCTATCCATCCATGAATATGTATGCATGTGTATACATATGTATGTATATTATATATATATATATATATATATATATATATGCATATACGTGTACATATATGTATGTAGATAGGTTTAAATAAAACAAAGATTATTTATAGGCTCTTAATAATACCAGACCACCAAGATGCCCATCAATAGTACGAAAGAACAAATTAAACTTGATACAGAGATCTCTTTGTGGACTGACAATGGTAGAAGCAACGAGAGTTGCCAAAGACCGGAACATCTGGAGAGGGCTGGTGAAAAGGGCCAGGGCTACTCGAAATCAAGCTATCCTTTCCTGGTGATGATAGAGATTTCCGTTGAAGATCTGAAAAATGGAAACTTTGGATTATACAGCACAAACACTAAGATTTGGCAGAGTTAAAAGAGAGTACATTTTTGTCTTAATGCTAAAGTCATATCAGATCTAATTGACAGCAAAGGAACAGGAACGGGGATCGATGTAGATTTTGAAATCTTGACGATAGAATTTGATATAATTTCATAATTTACAATGGGAAGACCTTATTTATGTTAGAACCTTTTCAACAAAACTATGAAAACCAATCTTAGAAATTTCATTCTGATTTGGGATACTTTTTTTCTAGAAGTTTTAAATATGGTAAATATAGCTATAGGAATCAATCAGCAGAGGTCACCTGTCACTCCATATTCGGGGAAAGGTAGAAAACAATCGGGTAGAGGAAGAAATTTTTTTTAACACGTTAACTATAACAGCTAACAGTAAAGCTGAGGTTTCCAATGGGTTTAATGCAACTGAATGGTGTGGCAGTACTAAAGATTAAGCGGAAGTATGCCACCACATTTGTTGGTAAAAAAATTGCCAATAACAGTTGAGACTGTTGCTGTCAAGGAAGGTAGCAAACAACGCCTACCTTTAGTTACACATTGTGTTCTTTGTGTTAGTTGTATATGGTTGACTATTAAAGACTTTTTATCAGATACTAGAGCACTGCTTGCAATTTGCTTGTAAATGTTTTAAAAGTTCATCTCTGAGGGAGCCATTAATCACAGAGGACCTTTAAACTCGTTTTGGCAAGTGTTATTTACCAAAAACTGGCGATGCAACCGTGTAAAACCTAGAAATCAGTTTTCCCAGCTGCGAATGTAAAGTTGAATTTAATCACAACAACCTTTGGGGTAAAACACTATTTATTTTGGTAACTGTTGTGTAGAACCCTAAATGGAATAAACAAATTTTTAAAAAAAATGGTTTACAGGAAGTACGATTCATTCGAACAGGAAAAAAAAGAATTTTTATTTGATTTCTACTGTCTCTTTATACAAAGACTGCTTGAATTTGATAAATGATTGTTATAAATATATTCAGTTATTGTACTTTTATGAAACCGTACACATCTTTCAGAGAAAACTATCTTATTTACTGAAGGATTAGTGGCCCTCATAACATTCTGAGTTTATTGGAAGGTCAGTCTTAAAACATGGAATTTGACATTTTAAGTCTATTTTTGTATGTGAAAAGTCAATAGATTGACTTCGAGGTCATTTCACATATTTTCAAATTACTAAGAAACATGATTGCAAGAACGTACTTTTTCAACAACATTTTGATTATTTCTGTTATTTCAACTTGAAAAACTTCTATTAAGCTTGTCAATGGCTTCTGTCATTGAAGAACCACTCTATTTTTTGTAATATGTTTGCCCTAATTAATATATGGCAACGTTCAGTATAACTCTCCATTAACAGACACTGTCTACGAAAGTACTTGCAGCTTATAATTGAAAGTGTTCTCTAATTAAGAACCCGTATAATTTTGCTTCAAAACTTCAAAATATTTTAAACTTGTAAAATACAGCTAAAGACTCTTCAAGAGAGACTTGGAGATTCGTTAGAAGATTGTCACAAGACTATTTAAACATAGTATGGGAAATTGTAGAACTGGTCAACAGTCGTGATGTTTTAAAGAAATGCTTTTGCTAATGGTGTTTACTAATCTGAATTTGACTTTCTTTTAGCCTAAAACTTTACACTACTTTATTTGTTTTTTTTAATTTTTTTTACCGGTCATATTAAATCTGGCTGACCAGACTGGGCCAAAGAGAAGCGTCTGGTAAAAGGCTTTTTACTACTTTGTCTCAGTAGTGGTTTCTTCAACATTGATTCCTTACAATAAACAGTCTCCTTGGTATTGATCTTACCGTGAGTTTTTGGAGAGGATTACAATTTCTCAAATAACGATTTCCTACAAGAGCTATTAGTCTATGTCCATTGGTGACGGACTTCAACTTTCAAAGGTCACCGAAGGAGGAGAGGCGCAAAGCCTTTTCTGACGCTAAAATTAATAGCTCTCTAAATGCACGTGAACACCTTGCAAGATGTTTTCGAAGTATTAAGTATTAAAATTTATCTTTAAAACATTGACAAGTTACAGTTAAGAAATTAATTGACTTCACGCAAGAAGATCTTCGTTCCCATTAACCATGAAAGAAGGCCTGTAATCTATAAATTTGAACCGCTCCCAGATCAGAATACGCTATCTGAAGTCCTGGCTCTATCTCTTAGATATTTTACAACTTACGCTCAATAAGAAAGTAGTAAAGTTTGAAATGGGAAAAAGAGACCCCATGCATGACAAGAGTGGAAGCAGTTACGTTCCGTTTGCCGTTCATTAGCACGTAATTGAAACTCCTTTCTTACTTAAGTAGTCGAGCAAACTCCGTACACGCTTGTGCTTTGGTTAATATGTTTAGCTGTCGTACAAAAAGGGAAACATTTAATTGTTGAACACTCGAGTTGGTAAACATATCCTATCATTGCTCATCAATCTCAACCAACTATTTATATTAAAATAGGATCAAGTTTATTAAGAGCAAATCAGCACATGTGTGGGTGTGATGCGTTTGATTCTGGATTTCAGGCTTTTATTTTCGATTTTTTTAAAAACCTGAGTGAATCTTGTTTGATGATTATATGATAAAACTGTTTTTAAGGTGAATTTGGTATTTTAATTTATGAATTGGTAAATCAGTAATCAAGAATGCGATTTTGTTAATCAAGGTTCAGTACTGGAGTTTTATCACAGTTCCTTACAAAAAATAAAGGGTATTTTATGCTACATTCATATTATAAATTTCTATATGTACTTCATGCTGAAACTCCTTCTGTTCGATAAAAGAAAAATATATTCATTACGGCTGACGTGTTCTAATTGCATTCAATACAGGGTAGTTTGAAAACAGACATATGGAAAAAGACCAACAGAGGATCTAAACGAGAGAGAGGATTTAAAAATTGTTAGGAAGAAGAGACAATTACACTAGGCTCTGAGCCCCTGGTCAATTTTTTTATTTCAATGTATACCAAACTGGTGTACTTTAAAAATGATTTTGCGTGTATCATATAATTGCTAACAGTGCTACGCTGGTCTGATCAAATCGAGGTTGAAGATAGAAACTGTCTCGTGCTGGTAAGAAAAGATTTCACACTTCTTTATTTCACTCTATTTCCGGATACTTCATCCTCATTCCAAATTAATCAATTCAATGACGATCCAACAAGATAATTTCCTTCAGTAAACGACACGAAGGACCACAAAATATACACGGTTTCTATTTTCTTGTAACGAGGTATTATTGAAAGTATCCACATGCAGGCTAAAGTTGAAGTTTGAAAACTAAAGTTCTATTCAATAATCACATAAAGTTAAAATTAACTTCAGGAAAGACATTTTAGTAAAGGAGGGCGGAAATTGTTTTGTGAAAATGACACCTTGTGGTATCGCACAATTTGGAGTCAAAACCTCCTGAACGTTATCCTGATATAGGACACCTGATGCTGTTAATTTTGTAATACTCTTTCTTAGCTACCTTTCAGAATTCTCAAATATATGAATTCACATAGAATTCAATTAGCTGTAACTGACGAACGTAGTAATACATTTAGGGAAAATTGTGAATATACTGGCCGTGGCTTGTAAAAATGAATAGCAAAGATATCTTCAATTAAAGAATATGATAAATTAGGTGTAAACAATAACCACCGGATCAAATGAAGGTTAAAAGTGCTACACACACTGGAACATTGGATAAAATTGGGTACAGCTATTGGAAAAAAATAAAAAAATAAATCTAAGTTTCTGGGCCTAGAATAACCTAGGAGAATTGCTTTTATCTTGAAGAGCTGGAGGCGAAACGCCCAGGAGCCGACAAAGAAAATCCTTTTTGAATAGATTTCCAGCCTCGCGCGAAGATAAAGTAACGCTACCGGTAACACCGTACCGTGCATGACCACTGCAGAGATACTAAGTTAGGCACACACTCTATCACCAGGTATCCTTCGATACAAAACACAATTATAACATGAATCCTCGAACTGCTAAGTAAGGGCTGGCAGGTCACAACGTCATATTTTCCTCTTTACTATTTCAAGGATTGAAAGTAAATTTCGTAACATACATCTTATTTTGCTTTATTTACGTGCAGAATATAAGTCTTAATTAGAGCCAGCTTCTGAAAAAATAGTGTACATCTTTTGGGATATACGATAATTTATGTATCCTCGTTTGTGAGTCGTAAAATATTTTTCGTATCGTCAATAGTTTAGAAATCTGTTTCCTTATCTCAGAATGGTTTTTGGAAAACTTTGAAGGTATTACATATATTTAATGGACATTGCAATTATGTGATCTACTGTTTATCACTGCTTAAGGTTTTCCACTCTGTTCTTTTCAGGGTTGCAACCTTTTTTAAAAATATCATAAGCATCAGGAAAGGGAGAGCGCGAGACACCATGAAAATTATTGAGACGTAAAATCGGCAGTGCCATTTAAGCTCAAAAATTTACACGAAACGTGGAGTTTTAGCACCACCTAAATAAGCATTTTAATTGGCCTATAGATTTGTGGCCTAAGCAATTGTGATACTATACATAAACACTGTATATATAGTCCGAAATCAAAGGTTCAGTTACGTGAATCGCACCTGGGGCAATACTCAACTAAATGTAACCAATAACTTACGACACATAGTGGTGAGCCATTTAAGTTATTTTTTTCCACGCAACCGCATTTTTCAGCAAGAATTTTCAAAGTATTCAGTGACCCTGTGAGCTGCACTCCTGAAAACGCATTTTTCAGGAAGAATTTTCGACGTATTCAGTGACCCTGTGAGCTGCACTCCTATAAACGTATACTCAGATGTACAGGATTTTTGGTATGGTCAACTGTCCACACAAACACAGAACAGCATAATGCACGGTAATATACCGCACCGTTGGTACCCTAGTTGTTATAACCAACTAAAACTATGGCAAACCCCTCCAAAATTTATCTAATCTGGCTCGCAATTGATTGAGAAGAACAACCCCCTTCCTATTACACAATAGACCATATAGGCAACTTCTCGAGAAAGAAAAGTATATTTTTTTAAAAAAACGTTTTTGCTTTTTAACTCATTTCAAATCCAATGAAGATCGCACTCTTTAGGCTTAACTTTTAATCCTAGTTTGAATGGAGTGATTAGATCTTTTGCAACCTTTGGCTGTTGCGTGTTCCATACAAGATTCTTTCTTTTGACTTTTGGAAGAAATAAATAAATCATTATCACACTATCATAGTCTGAGATAAAAAGAAAAACAGAAATATTTTTTAAATATGTGATAATCCTTCTAATACAATAAAACTAAATTTTGTACCGCATCTTATATCATTTTTGCATTACTTTCCTACTTAATACCTACTAAGAAATGAAAGGGGATGACTTTATTCTACATCAGAAAAAATTTCGATTTGATAACAGTGATGTCACGAACAACCTTTATCTTATGTTTCGTTGTCGAGTGATGTGTTGAACTACGTAATTGTTGAACAACCCTGCTTTGAAGAATTCGCCTTGGATGAAGTGAAATCATATAACTTGGATCCTTTCCTAATATCGACGTTACTGAAATATTCAGCTCAGTTTCGTTCTTTTAATAAAACACCAGCTTAGTTGACTTCTCAGGTTTTTTCCAGCTAGAAGTTACACGTTACTGTTTTAAAAACGAAAAGAAGCTCTAAAATTTGTGTTTTTCCTTCATTTCACTTGAGGTTATGGACTGTTGGTCTTCGTGCTGAAGATGCTGAGGAAGATAAAATTGTCAGTAATAAATTTTAAAGTTGCATGCTTTCTTTCACTACTAAACTACTGTCTGATTCAAACGAGTACCGGTGAATATCTTTTGTAACTAAAACAAGCGGCTCCTTTCGTGCTAGAAAGTTTAAGAACCACAGCCACTTAATGAAACAGCTTACTTGTCTTCTGTTAGTTAAAACGTAAAACAGGAATTGACTAAAAGTTTATCAGAAAAATTTGTTTTTAAACGATTTCTCGGATGCAATGTCACTAAACCAACTTGTTCACAAAACGATTGGTATCAAAACCGTAGGTATCCAAGGATAAAATTATTAGAAATAGTGTGTTTAGTATAGTTTGGGAATGTCAACCAATAATATGCTACGAAGATTAAGGAGGAACCTGGAGGTCCTCATAAAACGACCAAGACTTAAGAATGTCGGATAAAAAAATACAGAAATACAGCAAGGTACGAGGAAAAATATTAGTAATGAACATAAATAAACAATGAAAAACAATCTAACATACACAGACAAATATAAATTTAGTACTCATGGTCAAAGAAGTTTTTGCTAAGACACATGCGAAAAAAAGAGAAAATGTTAAACTCACAGGAAAATATTTGGAAATATTTTAGTTATCTGGTATTTTCCTCGCCTGCATTGAATCAGCCGCAATATATATACCGTAAAAATACTGGTCATGAGCCCTTGGATTATATGCTTCGATAATTTCAAATTCAGTTTTTAGCGGGCTAATTGCTAGGAGGCCTTAAATCCAGATTGGCCTATAACCGGAGGAATTTTTGTGTCGGAAACAAATAATAAAAAGTGTGCTTAAGCTTATAGTTGTTATTTATTGAAGAGAATAGAAGATACAGGTGTTGTACAGTTTTTCAATGTTCGTTTAGTTCTTCGTCATCAGTAATGAAACTCCAGTATCTGTTGCCTTTTCATTTTCTACGTTTATTTCAATCGAAAATTTAGAAATTCATTTAGAGTTGGAAGTTTGTAGTCTTTAGTGCCTGCATTGAATTCACTATTCATTGATCCAATAAGAGGTACAAATGTGCCAAATTGTCTGAAATTGCAAGTAACCACGACTTGTTTAAACTAACACCCGTCAATGCATTGCCAGCCCACTCGTTATAACCCCCTTTTTAAAGCGGTAAATACCCCTCTGCAGGCTTTTCTCAAAATTCTCCTACACGTTTTCCCCGTTGCTATTTTTAAAAATCTTTTTGAAAGAAAATAAATGAACATTACCGGTACAGCTTGGGGGTTCATTAACCAATACTGATGTTTTATTTCTGAAGACTGTTTTGATGTCATTGCTCTGCTGTGCTGAATGTACCTCAAATAATTTTTAATTAAACAAAGAATAGGATGATTTGAGAATATTTTTCCCCGTCGCTCTTTCATCCACGTCATAATACCAACCCATATTTTGGAAAATAACTTGCACTTTGTAATACCAGGAATTTTCTTTTCGTGGATAATTCTTTACCAATTAACAATATAATAACAGGAACAAGGCACACATCGTCACCCAAGAATGCGAGTTGCACCGTGTGTTAATGTCTCTCGGGAAGTGCACAGATGCACAATATACTTCCTTACTACTTTTATTTGCAAATGATTTGTTGTCATTAAGATAAAGGACAATGGAATCTGTTTCATTTTTGCTTTGTCAAAGTAAATGAATTCAGAGTAACCATTTCTGCTTATAAGTTACAGTGCAGAATGAAATTCTGTAATTGTTGGAAGTATATGCCTGACACTGTGCAGTGTAGAAGATCAAGAAAAACGTGTAAGTGCAGTTATTGAAATAAATACTTGTGAATCCAATACTATATTTTGCAGTCATTGTTGGACATTCTATGAGTGTGTCATAGGGGAACTTTGGTTCTAACCATATTTAAATCTCGTCTCTCTTTTATTCTATTTAATGAGCATATTGGTATTTGAAACTTGGTTTGTATTGGCATCGCAACATCTTCGCTGTATGTCTATGGCTCCTCAAATAATACTTTAATAAAATAATAATCAATACATAATGCAAAGAACCCTTACTGGAAGCTTAAACCTTGGTTATATCGAGCTATCTGTTTGTCTTCTCGTAATAATTTCATAAGTTATGATATGAAAATTCATTACAAACAATTTGGATTTAGAAGTAACACATAAAATGATAAATGAAAACTGCAGATTTTTCAGAAAATTCTCAAAGATCAAGTTGGTCGAAATATGCGGTGCCTTTATGGCTTGTAACAAGGATCAAAAGATACCAACTGCGATAATTCATCTTTAGATTTTTCTTTACTTGAAAAAAATGCCTAATTTGGGGGAAGGGAGAATAAAGTCTATGTTTAAAAGAAAATAAGTGCACAAAACTAATATGTATTTTCTGATTATTAATAAATAACATCGGTTTTCTTTTATTGTTAACAAAGTCTGAAAGTTAAGGTCTACAATAGTAGGTCATATGGTGCAAATAGTTCATTAACTAACCGACTATTGTAGTTCTTTTTCAGTGACTGTATATAACTTGAGATTACTTTCCTTCAGAAAATCTCGATTATAAAAACATGAACTGAAAAATTAGAGGCTCACCCCTAATGTTGTACTGATGTAAAACGAAGTAACATATAATCATTGTGACTGTCATTGGTTCCTTACATTTTAAAGTCAACATAATTTATTATTTTATAACCAACTTCCTCTGGAGGTTCTCTTACGACTTCTTCTTTGCTACATTCTCCATTTATGATGTGTATTTCCATGAAAATATTCTTTGTTAAGTGCATCACCCACAACTAGAATGTATACTATCAATAAAATATTTTCATCCGATGACAGTGTTCTAAATTCTAAATATTGGAAATAAGAAAATAAACGTTCTCATGTCTTGATTCCATATTCAAAGATTTAAATCTGAAAGTCTATTAAAGGGATAAATATAACAATAAAAAATAGAAAACATGTTTTTTCAAACTTGCCAACAACTAAAAAGAGCCCCCAACTCTCTGAAATAAGTTTTGCATCTTGTCAGGCCTCTGCGAAAAGACCCTAAACGTTTGTGACATCATAGATAGGTGGCCCCTTAGAAATTTAGGAATATGCCTATTTTCAATAAATTTACTAAAATCGTATACAAGGTTGTAATATTTTTTCTGATATTTCGTTGATTTCGGTGATCACACTGCATATTGATCAGCTTCTTCAATTTATGGAACTGGACATGTAAAGGTTTTCTAGCTTTTTGGGCCTTCTTGAACCTCTTCGCCAATCAGCACTAAAGCATCCGGTATAGTACCCATCTCATTAATTCAATGAGACCTAACCCGCGTCTTTTTATTGTTCTCTGTTCTGATATCCTTTAGCTATCCTGTAGTAAAATGATATAATTTAACCGTTTGGAATGGCTTCCTCTCTTCATCTCCTTATACCTTAAACACTATCAGAATGGTTGGTGAATATTAACAAAAAAATAGTTGGTCTATTTGACTATCAAAAATCCAAAGTTGGTATCTTTTCTTTACGGAAAAAAATCATACTTACAGGTCATACTTCTGATTGTCATAAAATTGATATTCCTGTATTTGCGTACTGAAGATCAGCTTGTTAAACCAATTGTAATACTACAATCCGTCGGCCTCTTATTGAAGGAAAAGCTATTAACTGTTTAGTATCCACTTGACTAAACTTTTAAATCGTTTTGACTTTATTATTAAAACTCTGTGCATATTTTTGCTACATACATTCAAGTTTTTTCAGAATAACAAACATCATGCTGGGCGAAAAATTAGAACATCTCCTAATCTTACATCACCAGATTAAACTTTTAAAGTGTAGATTGCGCTACTTAAATATTACAAAAAGAACATTTTGTAGTTATTTAGTAGGTAAATCAGCTTTTCATAAGAGCAGAAAACGAAATAGATTAGAACAGAAACAGTCAGAACAGAATTTTTCTATAATATTTCTAAACAAAGCAACATACAACTTGAAGAAGGAAATAACCTGTCCTACCAATTTGATTGAAACCTTTTGAAATAAGTGGATCATCACCAGGGAGAATTGAAAGTGTTTTCTGCATTAATTAGCTTTGATTAACTGTTTTACTGATATTAGCGTTGTCGTACTTCTTCCATAATTTAAGATTTATGTATGATTGTGACGCAAATTTCAATCATGATAAGCCATTGCTTAAAAGCTGCAGCTCAGCATGGTTTGGTGATTTAGAAGGAAAACTTCTATAAAAAAGATCTGCCATGCTGAAGCTCGTTACAGTAATGTTGGTGGCATTTTTGTAAGAATACAAAAGTACCAATTACACAGTAAAGTTATGAAAATCTTAAAGGTCAAACCCCACATTTTCATTCCTTAAAAACCAAACACTTGTGAATCAAATAGTCCAGGCTATGAACAATACTTCCCTAAAAAAAGCAAGTCAGATGCGGAATCTCTATAAAATCCTCCTCTACCGTACTTAAATTTTGTCAATAATTTTTAACCAAAGTGAGGAAAGCTTGTTTAATTAATTTACGCCTTTACCTGCTGTTTTTTATATTGATTTTGTTAATGACCATGGATTTTGATCTGCATGTTCAATGGCATTGGGAAAAAAAACAACACAATTTTGGGACTGAAATATTCTTTTTTGTCCCAAACATTGTCATTACATTGTGATTACATTGTGTATAAATTCAATTATTGTTCAAATGGATTCAGGGAAAGCAAGCAAGTGTATTAGAACTATTGTGTTCCAAATAGTCTTTTGCTCAAAATGCTTAATTGAAATGGCTCGGGATAGATTTCACAAGAAAAGTGCTTTATACATGTAATCTTCTTTTTTTAAACTATGGCATCTCCTTGTGGTTTAAACTCCAAGAGAAATGAGCATGCAAATCCAAAAGAAAGTAAGTTCTTCCCTTTGTCATCAGATCTGGATAATCACCGAAGCTGTCCAGTGGTAAAATTTCTGAAGAACATTAATGGTCTTTCGTGAACGTAATATTAAAAGGAAGACTTTGGAATCACAGACAAGTGAAATTTAAACAATGTGACAAACTGGGTTTGAACCAGTGCCTTTGAGATTCATGGCCACACGATTTAACACCCGAGTTATTGTCAGTTAATCTTTACAATATTATTTTCGAATCATAGAGAAGTGCAACAAACTGGAGTGACAGTTCCCACGACTATCATGGAAAAATGCTTTAACAACTGATTATCAGTGGTTCCTCATAACCAGATTATTTCTGCATCACATCTTTTACTTAAGTGAGCTATCCTTTCCCTACTGCTGGACATTAAGTCCGTATAATGCATAAAGGGCAGATAGTTCAACAGAACGACAAGTTCGCTTCTCAGGTGAGATCAGCAGATGCTAGCAGAATTGAATTGAATAAAAGTAAAAAAAAAAGATGTATAGTAAAATTAGCTTTCGAGCTACATGGTAATTCTCGAAAACAACTGCAAAGGTATTTTAGTACAATATACCATTCAAATATATCTGAAGGCTGACATGTCTAAAAGCTTCAAAAATATCGACCTGACTTGAAGTGTTTATGAAGAACAATACACTGGAAGACAACAAATTCACTTCATACAAATGTGTGAAACCTTGTTTCCATTTACGAATTAAGTAACAAACTAGAAAGAAATAAACTTTTACTATAATTCCGTCAGTAAACAGAGTTATAACTGATCCACTGGTAACATATCTTGTTTTCGTCTTTTAAAGACCACCTGCAATATTAGGATACTTTCCTTTTCTTTTAACTGGGCTTTAGTTTTATCCTTATTCTGATAGCATGCTTATCAATTGGTTCATTATCTGAAAAAAGCCCCAGCAAAGAGAAAGAGGCTTTGGGCGATAGAGAAATAGATAAAATTTAAACAACTATTAATCTTGAAAATAAAAAAGTGCCTTGGCTAGAAAAGATGCTACTTTAAGAACAGATAAAACTGTTGTCACAAAAGAACTGAGCAAAATAAGTATGAGGTATAGAAAGGGTGCTGGGATGAAGTTATGATAAAAGTTGTGATGATATTGGGAGAGAAATGGCAAAATCGATACTACGTATATATTCTTCTTGTACTTTATTGCATGACATCAACGACCAGTTTACGCCAATCGTTTCTACCTTCCGTATTCACTAAGAGTTCCAAACATGATTTCTTCCTATTTTCCAATTCTCTGGAGAAATTTTTGGTCATTGCAATTCTGCTTTTAATTTCCCTATCGCAACCTCCAACTGATGCAATTAAGTTTCCTCAATTATTAAACTGATTCATTTGCTTTAATTTTGCACTGTGAGCGCAGATGTTACACCCTAGATTATTCATCTCTTTCGTTACTACAATGTATTACGTCTTTTCTGTATCGATACAAAGAACTTTATATGAGCTCTCTAACACAACTCCAAGGATTAGCTACTTATCCTTGAAGTTCCTCCGCCGATGTTGGTAACATAACCATATTATCTGCATAACGGAGGATATTGATATTGTTCCTTCAGATAACAAGCTCTGATATATCTTCTATTATAATTAAAATTTTCTAATGATAGAGGTTAAAAGGTTCAAATTGCATCACACAACTCTGTTTTTTTTGTTTTTTTTATGAACATTCCTCCCTGCTCTACCATTCCTTATAGCTGCATTTATCAGCACAGGTTTTTTTATACCTCCGAGATCTTGAACATCTATTTAAAGATCCTCTGGCATTTCCAAGAAACTGGATAAGCTAGATAATGTACTTTACAAGGATGATTAAAGTTAATGACCATATTTGCATCAGCCAGATCCTAACTAACTCATTTTTCATAACCAAGCAATTTTAGAAAAAGTACTTTGACAGACAGAAGCATCTCTACTTTTGGTTTGTTAACCTTAAAAGTTTAAGGGAGAATGCAAAGGGAGCTGGTATATTAGAGTTTTAAAAAATTAGAGAATATCCTGCAAGTCAAGTGAAAGTAAAGATCAGTTGTGCAGGTACCTACCAGCACAAGGGAAGAAGCTACATTTATAGAAAGATTTATTGCACCAGGGATAAATAACTGCATAAGGATGAAGATATTGAGAAAAAGTAGTCATAGGAGATACAACAAAATGAGCTGCTACTAGCAAGGTAATCTCGTTTTACAAACAAAGGTTAAAAAGTGGCAGCAAAGCCAGGACCTATTAAGTTACAAGCAAGTGAATTAGACTAATAACATAAAGATAAGATAAGGGCGCACCTGTTCAAAAGTGACAACAGTACTCCTTGCAAAGACTGATGATAGATTTTTACAGACACAAATTGTCCTCGGGCGTAAAATACTCTCTAGCATGATACAAAGAACCAACTTTTTTAGAAGCAGACTTTCCAATAGATTGATTATAAGAGCTCCAAGAAAGATCAGAAAAAAATACAAACGAAGGAGCCTCGTTGATGAGCATTGCTCAATAAGAAAAGCAGACTTGCCGGGGTTAATATCAGAATGATTGTCCATCAATATTTGAGGGAAATAGGGACTCGACGTTTTATTAAAAGAAATCAGTTGCATTTTTACCGCATTGGAGGAAGCTGACCACTTCCTTCCCTCTTTCTGACATCCTGAAGATCAAACTCTATATCTTTCGTCAGTTTGACCCGATCTTACCGAGGTGCCTCGTCTTCCTCAAGGTTGTCCTGTTTTTCTTATGTTTAACAAGAATGACGAAAAATGAAGAGAGGGTCATCTTAAATAGTTTGAGCAAAGACCACACAACGAGGCTCCAGCCAAGAAAGTGATGAATTAGGATAACACCAGGAAAGATAAATAGGTATATGGCGAAAGGGAAGATTGTGGTTAAATATGATTCTTAAAGCGGATGGAGTCCAGGTACTAGGCCAAAAAAAAGGAAAAAGAAGATACATTAGCTTTTTTTAATTCAAGGTGTTTCTTTTTCTTAAACCGAGACCTGAAAAAAGGTGCCTTAGTTTACCTAATCACTGATCCTGCAAAATTATCTGGTGGCATACGTTATACACAAAGATAGAAATATAATGATGTATCATGTACATAAATTCTTTTGTTTACCGACATTATATGTAATGAAAAACCTACGTTTATAATATAACTATTCAACGTTTATTACAGAATGATCCTTTGAAATTCACAATTCACTTTCTTTACATTGCTGATCCGGAAATATCAGAGATTAATAACAATTTCTGATCTCTAAAGGACCACTTCTGTATTTAATTCCTAATGGCTTTCAACCTCAATTCAAAAGAGGAAGATTTTTTTGTCTAGATCAAGTAGACTGAGATTGTTACCAGGGCACTACTACTTTAACACATGCTGGAGTCAATATTTTGATACAAAGGGCTCCTTCCAACGTCTGGATCATTGTTAAGGACTTCCTGAAGTGGTCAATTAGGAAGCAATAAATCAAATAGAACTTTTATTATTCCCTAGCCACACTAGTCACCGCTAGCAAAAGACGGATTTCAGTGATCTGATACAAATGAGCTGAAAATCTTACATCTTTTTCCTCACACTGATCTCTCGTTATCGATGTCTATTAGTAAAAAAGGATTGGGAAATTACCTTTGAAAGGAAGTAATGAAACACTATAAGCGTAACGTTGATAGTTTTTATATTCTTCGAGTTTTGAAAATGGATAACGGAACACCGATTCAGGTTTATATTGAGAGACGACCCTGCGTCTCAATTTGTCTTTAGATGATGAAAGCAATGAAATCTTTAGGATTTATACACTGAACGTCTTTAGAATAAGGAAATTGGTGTTTCAAGATTCTTATTGTACAAAATACATTTCTATAATTAACATTTAAGAGCTGCAGTATTAAGTGGAAAACGATTAGTTGCAAAGCAAAACCTGTTAAGTCTGATCATGACGTGTTTGTAATGATACACGGTTATAAAATACAAACAGTGTGTAACGAGTTGTGTACAATTCTCCTTGATATCTCAATAAAACCATTAATAACACTATGAGAATGTAACAAAATTGAAGAAGCTGGTTTTTGTTGATAACAGAAAAGCAGATCCTTTGACATACGGATGTAACAGGTGTTAATAAAAAATTGGGCGAAGGATTCCAACTCGCATTCTTACCGTGTCACAGGTATATATACGGATCAATAGCAAAATCATGTTCCATACAAAATACGTTTTACGGCTGTGTTGTGTATTACAAGTGATTTATATTATGGGTCATAATCTTTCTTGTTAGAGTAATTTAGATAAAACGTCAAGTGAAATCATTATTTATCAGAATATTATTATATTCTGATAAATAACCAACAAAGAATGCATGTAAGAATGGACAGTGGAATATTGAAAACAGTAATAAAAAAAATTAGAAAGATCTTCATATTCAATTTGCGTCTAAGCAAAGGCAAAGAATTAATTTAAAATTAAATCCAAAGATAAGGGCTTTACGTGGTCTCAAGCCTTCTTGGTGTCCATTACAAAAGAAGGTTAAACTTTAATCGAAAGCAAGTTGACAGACAAAATATTCTGACCATGTAGAGAATTTAGATGAAGGAATGTTTTCACAGAAGCACATGCCTAGTTTTGAGACAACACCCTTCAAAATCGGATCTTTCTGAATCTGTTCACATCAATGTGAAGTTTCAATATTAATCGGTAGATATGAGTATTATTCTACAACAAAAAATCTCTTTAGTCGTGATCTATTACTTTTCTTGTTAACGTCTTTCAATCCTCAAACAAAAAAAACTTTGGTCGTTCAACAAATTTTAATAAAAAAGTAAAGTAGACACTAGTAACAGTGCTTGTGTCAGTGGTAGAAATGGCAGCAATAGCGGCAGCAGAAGTAATAATAATATTAGAGGCAGTGGTATTATTAGAGGAAGTGAAATTAGTCGGAGTAGTACCATTAGTAATATTAGCAGTTGCAGCAGTAATAGTAGTAGTACTAAGGTGGTTTGATGATGGCTATCAAATAATGGCAAAAGTGAATGCAGGGGACAAAGATGGAGAAAATAGAAGCACGTTGGGAAGAGAAGGAATTTAAGTTGAATGAACTCATTGAAGAACGACATCAATCTAATAACACTAAAACAGGAAAATGATTGACTTTGTATTTTATACGCTGATTAGTGTTAAAAAGGCCATCAATTATAAACTACCAAAGGAGGACATAAACATATATCCTCCTTTCTGAAACAGTCATGATGAAACCCTGATCTAATGAAACTTAAAGGATTTCCTTAAACATTTTTCCTTTTATTTCATTTAAACAAAACTGAATATATTATTGAACTTTTCACTCCCAGTCTAGGTCACATTCAAAAATATAATGTACTTGTTGTATAACACATTGTTAATAAATATATTTACTTTCTTTAAGATACCATTAAAAAAATTGTGATCATAAGCTCCATTGGATCCCCGACCTATACCAAAATTTCAATTTAATCAAATGCTCTCTACCAGCTTTCTAACCGCTCTTTTGCCTTCTTGTGTTTGATTTTCCTATAATATTGTTATGTGCATTTTTTTCCCATTATGTTTTAATGCAAGTATTATTTTAAAATAATCTATTTGAACTTTGGCATTTATTTCCCTTCTGAATCAATAGGGTTTAAACAGTACTTCCTTCGTATCCGGAAAAAAGTACTGACATCATAAAGCAGGATAGGTTGAGTATTAAACCAATTTATTAGGTCTGTCTCCCATTTAATTTCTGATTTTATTTCTCTATTTGATTAGTTCTTTCCCATTTGTTTCTCGCTTCTTTAATTATTTTAAACCCCCTTCCCATTCCTACTGCCTGTACGCCTGCTCCTTAAAGGTGATCGATAGACATAAATGCCTCGATCATAAAGGCTTTTTACCACAAAAATAAAGCCCCTCATAAACTAAAAACTATGACACTATCTCTAAGTACAAGTTAAAAATGAGAAAACTGAAATAGTTCATCGAGACTAAAACCTTCTTTTTTTCTCAGTAGCTCTGTAGTTGTTGTGACCCATTACATACTTCCTTATGTTCTGATCATGGTAAGTATTACTCTAGTGAAATTCAGCTAGTTTTGTCTATCTCATGACGTTCAGGGATGATAGCGCTTACAATTGTTTATATTCTTACCAAGTACCTGAAACGATTTGACTTCCTTTTATTTAATGCTTCTCCAATAAACCTACCATTTCCATGTTTGCCTTTACATCCTAAGTAAGGAAAGTAATTGTACGGTCTTTGAATAGTTCAATCAATTCATTGGTGTGGGGAGTAACAAATTTAATATACATTACCAAATGAAGTTATGGAGTTGCATGCTTAGAAATTTTTCTGTTACAACTTTATTTTGGATTTATTTATTTCCTCCAGTTTATGAGATAAAATTAGACGAATTATTGTGGCAAATTATAACCTAGGATCCATTTTAGTTGTATCGTTTTCAGCTTCCATTTGATTTCCTCATCAATTTGATGAGGAAATCAAATTGATCAGCGACAAGTTCTCAGGCGTCGTAATGATAGTTTCATTATGAGATTATTAATCATTTAATAATAGGATAAAATATTTAAATACCAGAAACAAGGGTTGTGGGAAATTGGTAATATCGCAATTCTAGGCAAAACTATAGTGTAAAGTTAGTATCAATGGACGAGGATCAAAAATTTAAACATGTGAGAAGGAAATGCAATAGACACGATCCTAATTTGAGCCAGAATGGAACCAAGCCTTAATAATATGGAAAATAGACGTTATGCAAGAAAATCTATTGAAAAAACTCCATTCTCGGAAAGCTAAAGAGTTGTAAGACTTATAGTATTAAACCAACGCAAAAACACTAGATAATTACCAACAAACAGAAATTAAATCGATTTTACAAAATTTGAAAACAGCTTGAAAAAAATACTTAATCCAACCCTTGTTTCCCTTCTCTATTTTTATTTTTAATTCTCATTAACTTAGGCCACTTAATTTAACAATGCCAACTATTTTTATCTTTTGATTTGCATTGCAATTGTTTAAATACTTATTTTTAATAAGTTATTATTTGTAGGTTTTACATTTTAAGGTTTCAAAAAGGCTCACGTTGATAACAGAACTTTTATTTTCGAAGTGATAGTCCTGTATAAATATTCGATATAAATAAATTAATAAATATATAAATAAATAAATATAAATTAAAATATATTAATTAAGAGCACATGGATTAGTAAAATTAGCTTTCCTTAACATACTAAACTATTGATATCCTAATTCTAAGTTAACATTTCAAGTGAAAAAACAATTGATAAGTTCCTTTTTATGAAATTTGACAATTTTGCATTATTGATACTGTAGTTGTGATATTTAATTATTGGGTTTTGAATATTCTATCTTCCATTTATAAAGCTACTTTTCAAATATTTTAATTTACTAATAAATAGAAGCCTTTATTGGAAGTTAATTTGGTAGTTAATACAGTATCTATTTATAGCTAAGGATCTCAATAAATTTTAGTATACCAAAATGGAGTTTTTCAAAGAAAGCAAGTAGTGTATGCTTGACTGTTAGTTATGTTGAGAATTCGTTTGAACAACATGGTTCAAAACAGTTATATAATATGAAATGACTATTAAATTTGTTGATTATTTATTTTATCTCTACTCGGTAAGACGATTAAGATGCTTTCCAATGCCACCATTTCTAATTCACAAAAACTATATATGAAGAGACCCTTTCAGATATCATTGTAGGGTTGGCTTCAAACTTGTGTATTTTTTTAAGAAGAATTAACTAGCTGCGCCTTACTAAGGGATTATAGAACTCCCCACGGCTTTAAATTAGTGCTTAAAAAAAGAAGATGAATATAGACCTTTCTTGCCAAGTCAAAATTAAAGGGTTTGAATGGTGTGAGAAAAGTAGTTAATTTTGTTTCGCTATCAAGAAATTCACCAATTGTAATCTAGCACCCAATTGTCGCAAAGCATTAATCAAATGTGGTGACCATTATATGAAATCCTATACGCCTTTATCCTATAAAGCCATCTATTATACTGAATCCGACTGATTTAGGAATGAGCATGTTAGAATCAGACCCAATATACAGCAGATAGAGATTCTTTGTGGTCACGAATAAACAGCAGCTGATAATTACAAATTCAAGTTAATGGACTTTATGTAGCTGGTACTGACTTCTGTTACGACGATGATACAGTCACTTGAACTATACTTCAAAACCCCTAAATGACATTTGCTCTTTACTAACAGTCGGTGTAAGTTTTCCTTGAAAAGATTCCCAAAAGAAGTTAATGTAGATAATATTTTCTTTATATTTCGGAGAGGGGAGGGGATGAAAGGAAAGAAATATCTTTACTTTTCAAATTCTAAAATCAAAGTCATAAGTCTTAATACGAATCAGGTATACATATCACTACATTCAACACCAGGTTCTTGCAACTGCCTTAAAATTGTTGTTCTTTGCCTTTTCAGACTTATAAAGTTATGATTACCCCTCCTCTGTGCCACCAACAACAACAACGAAAAGAACAACAACAACCCTCGTATCTTTTGCATTTTTGACCACCGAAAACAAATGACAATAAATGATAATACTAAAAACTGTAAAAATCTTAGATATCATAAACTCATGATCGTTAACTGGCCTCTTCAGCTCTCTCGTTAATTAGACGAGTCACGAATTTCTGATCGAATTAATAACCGTTATCTCTTAGTCATTGTAAGGATACTGACAATATTCTATAGTAAATTCTATGGTAATATGGCCTTCATATACCTACCGAAAATCATAAAAAAAATATCTTATAGCTAAAAAGTGGTGTTTACAATAAATAAGTCAAGTTGTAATTAAAAAAATTGGTTGAAATTTTTACTTGCCGCTAAAAAGGGCATAGAGTTTCAAATTTTTTCCAACAGAGAGTTACCTCATTAAGTCAAAACCCTTATTATTCATATGTTTAGGTCAGCCTAGTGTACTTAAATTACGTCATGTTAATCCTTTTTCCTTTCATATCTTTCCTTATACAAGTTTGCGACTAATTCCATTTCAAAAGGATTTTGTATCCTTTTTCATTTACTTTTTCCTCGTACAGTTTACGAATTTTAACTTGTTAACCTTCCTGGTTTTCTGGCAGTTCTTTTCCCCCTCATTCTCATGAGTAACCCTATAAGATTTCTGTTACTGCTATCACAACTATTTGGTATCTCATCGACGAGGGTCTGATTAATGGGTAAATTATATTTTATCTGTATGTGTTAAATTTTAGTCTTCACTTGTCATTTATTTATTTCATCTTGGACATCCAATATTTATACATGATAAAAAAACACTTTCAGGAATGGAATTGTTTCATTATTGATCTGAAGCACTATCCGAACTTCAAGGTTCACAAATAAGATCACTAAAGTTGAAAAAAACTTTTGCCAAAGTTACTTCCGGTCCCACTAATACCAAAATCAACAAATGCAGATCGATTTTCTCCTTCCAAGTCTTCATTCATCTCATTTGATTTCTACGCTATGTATGTATGTATTTATTCGCCACTAACAAAAAAATTCAAATGTTCAAAGGTAAATGGTAAAAACCTAATACATGATGTTATCCAAAATAGTTAAAAAATAAGACTAAACAGAAACAAAAAAGAACGAAACAAACAGGCGGGACCGCAATCTAGAGAAACGGTGGCAGGGGTAGCATAATACAGATCATGAAGACCTTATTTTCATTATGGCCCCTGATTAATAATGTCCCACAAAAACTTAGCAATGGAACGTGAATTTAAGGCATATAAGTTATCCATAGATCTTTAGTTCGTTATATTTTAANTATTTATTCGCCACTAACAAAAAAATACAAATGTTCAAAGGTAAATGGTAAAAACCTAATACATGATGTTATCCAAAATAGTTAAAAAATAAGACTAAACAGAAACAAAAAAGAACGAAACAAACAGGCGGGACGATAATCTAGAGAAACGGTGGCAGGGGACGTGCAATGGGACGTGAATTTAAGGCATAAAAGTTATCCATAGATCTTTAGTTCGTTATATTTTAATGGCTTTAATTGTGTTATATCAAACTGAACCGTTCAACTCAAGCTTACAGCTAAAAGGTATGTGTTAAAAAATAGATTAAACTCCAGACTACTAGTGTTAATGAACCCAAGGACTATTTTAGCTTAAAGGCCAACTTTGACTAAAGCCTTCAAATACGTAGGATAACCAGCTCCAAGAAATCCCAAATAGTGCGTAATCAACTGTTTCTAGCAACATCTTGGGTATTATTACACCTTGAAGTTAACTGGGCAACTGGATAGTATTATTGCAGATCTAACCAGTCCTCTCTCGTCTGTAGCCACTTTAGGCCTCTTCGGTATTTTGATAAGCCTAAAATGGAATGTTTTGTGCCAGTATGTAGCATGTTAAGCACATTTGTCGGCTGTCGTCAGCCGCGACCATTACACCGTGTTTTTCCATTTAATTACAAAGTCATTGGAAATGTGTTTGTCCGAAATTGGTCCAAAAGGACAGGAACTATTAATCTTGAGCAGACAGTTTAAAAAACGTATAGAGGTCATGAAGATTTACAAAGAATGGAAGTCATATAGATTGATCTTGAGAAGAATTCTTCATTAGCCTTAAATGACAGTCTAACTGAGAGATAAACCACTCTAATTTCAAAACTAGGAAATACAGGGCTTTTCAGCCCTGTCTGGTAACTTATCTGATCATGGTGTCATGAAAAAAGATTTACAGTGCAAAGGGAAAAGTAGATCTGGTTTTTGTGATGAGAGAAGGAATAAATAAATGAATAAATAAATAAATAAACAAACATAAAAAAAATATTTTTAACCTGATTTTTTTCAACATAAAACAATGTGTAAAGAAAGACATGGAGAAGTGGACAAGTAAAGAATGTTACAAGACTTTATAGTTCCTGAGTTGTTTTTGAACATATATTTGACACAGAACACCCACATTTTACTATTCAATGTAAAATTCTAAAAAGGAAAATTCCATGTTATGTTACTAAATTGTAAGCCGAATCTTTGTGTCAAATTGCTTCGAAATAGTACAATATGCAACAGAGAGCATGCAGATAGCTTCAACAATCGTGTCTCTGGTTTGGAAACTGAAGATATCTGTGAATACGAAGACACAGATAAGGAAAACAGTCATGCTACATGATTGTCAAACGTTTAGCAAAGCATGAAATTCTGAAAAGAAAAATCTGGAAATTTTCCAAACATAACACACCAAGAGAGAGTGTAAGGGAAACAGGAAAAAATTTAATTTAACAAAAAAGATTACTGGTATGAAAATATTCTTGTCACTTCACTTTGTTATTGATAAAATCGAAAAATTCTTTAAAAGTTTTAAAATCGAAATTGCTGGTCTCAACCGAATTGATGAATGCATGCAAGTAACCACAGAGCAACGAGAACGTGGTAAACACCAGAGAAGTACCTTCTAATATTACAGAGAAAAAAAATCCAATAAGAACATTAGGGAACAAAATAACCCAAAAATATGAGTGACATAAAAGGAGCATATTAAAAACACAATAGTACTCACTCATATCGTCAAGTGGAAAAAACGTCATAAATACATAAATAGATTGGTAGATAGATAAGTAGAGAGATCGATCGATCGATAGATGGATAGATGGATAGATGAATAGATGGCTAATGAATAGATGGCTAGATGGCTAGATGGCTAGATGGCTAGATGGATAGATGGATAGACGGATAGATGGATAGATGGGTAGATGGATAGATGGATAGATGGATGGATGGATGGATGGATGGATAGATGGATAGATGGATAGATGGATCGGTCGAACGAAAGATAAAAAGGTGGAAAGATAGGAAGATAGAAGGATAGAAANATATAAGTGACATAAAAGGAGCATATTAAAAACACAATAGTACTCACTCATATCGTCAAGTGGAAAAAACGTCATAAATACATAAATAGATTGGTAGATAGATAAGTAGAGAGATCGATCGATCGATAGATGGATAGATGGATAGATGAATAGATGGCTAATGAATAGATGGCTAGATGGCTAGATGGATAGATGGATAGACGGATAGATGGATAGATGGGTAGATGGATAGATGGATAGATGGATAGATGAATGGATGGATGGATGGATGGATAGATGGATAGATGGATAGATGGATCGGTCGAACGAAAGATAAAAAGATGGAAAGATAGGAAGATAGAAGGATAGAAAGATACATAGATGTGTACATACATACATACATACATATATACATACATACATACATGTATACATAGATGGATAAATGGATGGATGGATGAATAAAACGATAGGAAGATAATAACAAAAAAAAAGAACCTTGGCCCCTGTTACATTTTTGCAGCCCCACCATGTTCTTCTACATATAAAATTGTGTACTAACTTAGAATTATGAACTCAGTCTACAGTGGTTAAAGCCTTTTCTTTTGTGTCTGTAAGATAAGTAGGGTACTCTTTTGTTTCTCAAAAACCAAAAACAAACAGCCCATAAAAGTTAAGAGAAAATAGTTATTACAGTCATATTTTACAACCACACCTTATTTGTTAAATGAATTGTTAGCTGTTTTAAATTTAGCTAGAGGATAAACAGTAATGAGCTACAATATCAGATAATAATGAATATATGACACCGTGAGAAAGATGTTCTTAATATTCGCTTAACAGCAATACGGTGCTCTTTATTGAACACAAAATACCCGCTGTGGTCTTCTTTTGTCTGAATGAATGAAAATGTGATGTGTATTGCCAGGAATCCTTTGCAAATATTTCTGGACTGCTAAATTTCATCTTTGGACTGTGACTGGTTTGCCGCAGTTGTCCTCTGGATTGTTCCTTTGCACTCCCCAAGATAGCAAGTCAATTCTATGAGAAACTAAAATATAACAGAGTAATAAATGGCCATAAATTTTTTTTCTGAGTTATGGGGTGATCTAAATAATGAATTTTTCCTACTTTATTTCATTTTTTTTTAATTAGATGAATGAAATGCAGTTTTTCGAGAAAGTATTTTTCCTTCCAAAAAAAGCCTAGCCAACGAAGGCGTGAACATGCAAAATGAGGTGATGTTATGGGTACCACGGTAATACGTAACCGTTAAAATATCACCTGACTATTCAAAATAACCGAAATTTTAATCACTGAATAATTTGTCTTATTTCAGATAAAACACTTGAAGAAATATCGAGTAGTTGAATTTTATATTCATTAAACATGGACCGACTGGAAATGTCTTGCAGAAATATATTCCTTAATCCCTCCTCAAAATAGTACAAATCTGTTAGGTTCTGTAGATGGGATTTGTGAAACTGTTGTCTCTAAAATTCCTCCAAGTAAAAGCCTGTAAGACTTTTATTTACTTGTTTCGGTAAGTCTGAAATGTGTCCTTTAAAAAAAAGGAAAAGTAAACCTTCATTAAGGACACATATTAACTAAATTGTAGTTGAGGACAATTTTTGCTTGTAAAAAATAACGAGGAATCCTGGAATGAGAAACAACTGTTTAATACATAACACAAACAGACTACTTGGATGAAATAATCGAAACTCATTACCACTTACATCCATAATGATGGAATGCTTCGAATTGTCATTACAAAGCCACAATTATACGTATTTATCCAAAGGGAGGACTGGTTTACTCTAAACAAACCAAAAGTGAAAGTTCGCTGTATTGAAGACAACTACCAAAGGTGGGGATTTATTAGTAGCCCTAAATCTTTTAGTGGTGAAGTAAACCAGTCAATTGAACAAATCTTGCATAGGTCCCTACTGGACCATCAGTGCTCTGACCAAGATCGTAGTGGGTGCAAACAGCACTGCCCATGAATGGGTTCGGTGTGTTATAGTATGAAGATGATCCAAACCGATTATGAAATAGGGTGCCATAAGATAGATTGTTGTTGTTATTTGAATTAGGCCGGTGGAGCGAAAAAATCTGAAAACGATACGAAAGCTAAATATATAACATTGTGATCCGATTGACGGAATAAAGTCACAGGCTTTAAAGCAAAAATTTACAAATTTGTATAAAATTAGTCAGATGATAAAATTCGTCTCAAGAAATTGGGATTGCTAATAAATTAATTGAACTTGAATGTGTAGCCGGAGTACAATACTGAATACTGTTTTACCCCATACAAGTCACTTTTTTCAACAAGATTGGACCCTGTAACTCACAGCAGGCACTATATCAACAAGTTTTTAGAACTTTTAGAAAGGGTTGTTAATTAAATAGTTTACAATAATAAAGTGCTTAGTGATACGGCCGAAAAGAATAATTCTTTGGATTGTAAGTAATATTTTGTAATTTAAGACGTCAGCTGTGCCAGTACTTACCAAGATAAATTATTGGAATTGTTGCAGGGGAAAATCAGAAAAAGAGCGGGGAAAGGTAGAGTTGATAGTTTGATAATGATTAATAAAAAGTACTTTTTTACTTTTCTTAGCTGGATAAAAGTATCATCATTATCATCCCCATTGTGGTTACTATGTCTGGTGGATGTTGACTTTCGATAAATAATGGGCTCTGAAGGTCTTTTGCAAGAGCTTTTGTTTTGCAGAAAATCTATGGATGATCATTTCGTCTAAAATTATTGCATCCTGACATCTGTTAGTCTGTATGTTATGGTAACGAAAAACTATCAAATGTTAGTCAAATAACTATTTTATTCGTATTTAAGGAATAATCTCCCTTCGCTCTTTGCTCTTTCCTTCTCTCTATGCTTTCCTTCTCTCTCTCTCTCTCTCTCTCTCTCTCTCTCTCTCTCTTTCTCTCTCTTTCTCTCTCTCTCTCTCTCTCTCTCTCTCTCTCTCTCTTCCTCTTTC
>RDPX01000023.1:3693359-3743389 GCA_003991215.1 Morbakka virulenta
TCTCTCTCTCTCTCTCTCTCTCTCTCTCTCTCTCTCTCTCTCTCTCTCTCTCTCTCTCTCTCTCTCTCTCTCTCTCTCTCTCTCTCTCTCTCTCTCTCTCTTTCTTTCTCTCTCTCCCTCCCTCCCTCCCCACTTCTCCCTGATTTTCTGTTGAAAATCACCCCGCATTACACCCAAGACTCAACAAGACATATTGGGCTACATCATTTTGTGTGAGATTACCCTGCAAGTAACATCATGTAAGTGGTAGTTTGCCTCGGTTAATGGATACTCGTACGAAAGTATTACAATCTCATCATTAACATTGCTTTTCTGAACACACTGTATCCGTCTTTTTGTTCAACTTCGCCAGCCTAATGAAGGTATAACCATTAGATAAAATGGTTTAATAGAGAAAACGACATTTTGCCTGAATGATATTTCCTAAATGGCTTTTTAATTTACCAAGTGACACATCAAAACCTCTTATCACGGTGGAAAACTATTTGACAACACTTCATTCCGTCAGTGTTAAACCATTAAAATTTTTAAAGTGATGAATGGTAAGTACCTTGATAGTTGTAATATAGTTTCCATAAATGGAGTGTGGCTTCAAATCTGAACTTCGGACGAAACATAAAACACAGCATGGATAAAGATCACGTTTATTTTTCTCTTACAATTATTGGGAAGTGCGCAATCTGGGGTAAGCTAGTACCCTAATATAGCATAACATATAATATTTAAATTTTCATCTCAATATGAAATTTTTCAGCAAGGAGGCAGCAAAGAATGTTCATCACTGCACTTCCCATAATACCTATAGAGAAGGCATTATGAAATTTAGATCAGAACATTACTTTAACCCTGTAAACCTTAAGGGTTTAGGGATGTATGATAGGGCTGTACTAGCCGAGCCGTCAAAAGGAGTTTTCGAGAGGGCATTCTTTTAAGAAAAGGTCATATCGGAGCCAGAAATATGGGAAAAAGCTATTAGAAATGTTTATCCAAAGTATCCAAATCATCATTTAACAAGTATATAGTATCAAGATTCTTTCTATCAATTGAGGAGGATCCAGTTTTCTATTCGACTTTGATTGAAAAGGACACCTTTTATGTTTTTGAACAAATATTGAAGTCAAATACCCCTGACCCCGACGTTCCAAAGGCTGTAACTAAAGTATCTAAATATCAGAGCAAAAATGTGTAGTAATAAAAGTCGTGGCGCAGTAATTATGTTATGGGAGGGATAGCGGAAGTGATAGTGGAAGTGATAGTGGAAGTGACTGTGAAACTTCAATGGGAGAGAATACAGAGAATTTGAAGTTATTGGTGTTACACTGACCAAATGGATTTTTAGGTTTCACCCTCTAAGACTAATATAGTAGCTTAGTTTGTAACACGTGAAACGACGTAAACTCTATTATTTATTTAACTGTTAAACAATTTTATCTTATTCCAAATTTTTAAAAATACATTCTTCAAAATTTTGATTCCCTTCAAGCTTTACATTACGAATGATATTTTATTCCCTTTTTTCAGTACTCTTTTAAAAAACAACTGGCAACAACACTTCAGGTCATCGAAATTTGAAGCATTCACTTTACTATTTAGACTTCAACTGAAACAAAACAAAACCTTACTATTCCAGATATTGTCTTGGTAGATATAATAATCATGTCCTATTAACTATGAAACCTCAGCCAAAAAAAAAAGGACCTCCTATGAAATGTGACAAGTTAATTTGTCATAAATGAAGTTTTGTTTTAACATAAAAGAATATTGTATGTAATCCATTTAATAACTGTGGAAAAAATAACAGTTTTTCACTATTCTTGGTATGAGATATTTGCCTCTATGCCTCCTCAACCTATATCTGCCATATCTGACTTTAGTAACAGTCTGTTAAATAGGAACCACTGTAACCTCTACTTATTTTCATTGACCTTGATGACAATACACAATCCATTTTTAATAATAGAAGACAAGTCAGTATTTGAGTGCTGTGTCTCTTGCGGCAATACTTTTACCAAAAAAATGCAGTCCGTTTATCAACAGATTATTAAGCTAATTTCCTCCCTGCAAAAATATGGGACAGAAGTAAGCTTCTAGACACAAGTGGCTTTTCTGTTACAGACAGTAGCTGGCCATTTTGCTTGGTGCGAATAACTTTCCTATCAACAAACTGTGCTGCGAATTGTAACTCTTGTGAAATCAGTCAAAGGTACCAGACAGGGCAAGAAAATGGAAGGAAAAAAAAGTAAAAAGGAAGGGAAAGTTGAAAAAAATTTTTTTTGATAGCAGAAGATAGAGGTAAACTTTTTTGCTTACATCCAACTGAATGATAACGTATGAAAGAAGTTGGAGGAAAACAAGAAGACTCAGGAGCAATATTACGTATGAACATCTAAAACAAGTTCTTTTAGGATCAATTTCTTCTTTGGAGACTTGAAATTGTGGTTTATGTAAACTTTTATTGTGGGGTTGCCTGTTGAAAATATTTGAATTTTTTAAACAATCAGATAAATAGATAAAAAGTATTTCAACTGTGAAGTGGTTTTTACGTTTCAGGGCCAGAGTAAACGAAAATCTAACAGCTGGTGCTTTCGACGAAGAGAAATTATGAAAATCCTGGTAAAAAAGGGAAATTTTTACAAAATCTGGCAAAGTCATGTTGTAATGATGTCTTCAATGTCCATGTATTTTGCTTTAACCCAGTCTTCTTTCCTGGTTTTCAAAGCACTGGTCGTCTCCTCACTTTTCCTTTAACAAAGTAATGATTATTTTGCTATTGCAAAATGTTATAAACACTCAAGGTGCAAGAACAAAGAACATGTAAAGAAACCAGAAATGGTACGTCTGTAAATCCCTCTTCTTTGCAAACTCTGTTTGCCTTACTCTATATTTCCCGGCTGTTGTCCATAGTCAAAAGATCAGTGGACAGTTAATGAGGAAGGAAGTTACCTACCAGAACAACACAGTAAGAAGCAATTCTAGTTATTCCAAAGATCACATAAAAGAACACAACAAGCAAAGGACAACCAACAATTTTATCAAGACTTAAAAATACCTCTTAAGTAAATATTTGGTTGGATGTATAACTCCACTTTTTAAACCTCTCTACAAAGCCAATAAATACGCCACGAGATAATATTCAAACAATTTTATGCTAAAGAGTAACTATGGTAACTATTGTTCGTTTAAAAAGAAATATCAAATGTCATATTACTAAACAAGATTATTATTTTAAAAGAATAATGTTTATTTTCAATTCATTTCTTTTGACACAAATCATATGTACGATTAAATTCCTGGTGTTGAGTGATCAATGTTTGTGTCCAGAACCTTTCCTTCTCTAATAAAAGGAAATAAACGTCGCTTTTAGGAGGAAATTCAGTATTATTATTATTTAAATCAACAGTTAAATTTTTAAGTTGGAGGTTGTTTTATTCCTTGGTGAAATATATATATATAAGTAATAAAGTAATAAAAAGAATAAAATAAACTTGTAGTGAGTTTCGTATAGTGAGTTTCGCGTTCTTACACTCATCACCTAAATGCAATTGCAAAAACATTACAAATAAAACATTACAAATATCTATCAAATTGACAAAGTCCCCAGAGACCTATATTACAACGAAGAGTAGAAAAAGAGCAGATGAGAAATGAAAGTTATTATCAGTCTTAAACTTTATGGTTTGCAAGTAAGAATTTATTCGCTGTGTTTGTTTAGGAGTTCCTTGTTCTTTGGGTAAAAGAAAATATGAAACTTTTCTTCCAAACAAAGGGGGCAATTGCGTGAACTGTTTGTATAGCTTTTCACTTGTTTAATAATGGACCATTTAATTGTTGGGGTGACACACTATTACTCCTGAAGGTTCCAAATGTACGATGATAATGAAGTGCTGTATTTGTACTTTTTATCATTTAAGGACTGTTTATGACCGTTTTATCCTGATTTGAATTCTTTTTCGGTTGAACCAATATAGACTTTTTTCTGGAATTAGATGATAGTACTTCGCATTAAAAGGTCAGGGATGATTTTCGGCATCTTCCATTCAAAGGGCATTCGGTTTTCTTTCTTCCATTGCACTTAAGATCTTCTGGTATTTGAGGTGATGACATCTTTGTGTTGTGGGTTATGATAATGGAGCCAATATTTTCGGTACAGCTGTAAATGGTTTTGACATTGTTTCGATCAAAGAGTGTTTTGTTGAAAGGGAGTTGAACCATATAATATTTATATTTATATTTCTCCTTCGGTTTCTTCTCGTTTAAAGGGGATTTTGATTCGTTAAACTTTAGTTGGTAATTTTTGTATCCACTCCTTTTCAGTGCTTCTGGGTCGTCCTTTTTAGCATTTTTGGTAACGGTCGGGTTTGAGAAATTTCTTGATTGGCGCGCGGTTATTACTAAAGGTAATTCGTTTACGGTTTGCTTTGCAAGATTTGAGAATGTGTGGACATACAACAATGGATAGTTGACAGATTGTAGTCCTGCAACCATATCAATTTGGAATGATTTAAATTACGTTGAAGTCTAAGTAGTAAATGATTTAAATAGTTGTGCTATAAACTTTCTCATTACATCTCTTCTTCTGCCTTTCATGCAAATATGGTGCAGAACCATATTTGCACTCATTACTGTAAAACGATCTTTGTCATCTTCAAAGTTGGAAACACATTTCTTATGTCCTGATTTTATTTCGGCCTTGATGTGTATTAGATAAAGCAATAATCTTGGCTTCTTAAGCTTTGTAGGATGCGATACTTATTCTACAGGGTATATTGAACAACAAATACCTCAATGATTTTAAATATGATACAGAAACTCCAGAAAACAGTTTAATTCCTAAACAGCAGGCATCCTGTATCACTAACTAGGGAGAGGCATATGTAATCTTGTCCAATGTAGTGCAAATTGGAGGCAATAGGGTTCACATGGACGACTTGAAAGGATCAATACAAACAGTACATTGTAAGGTGTCTATAAAATCAGGGTATAAAATTTGGGACGTAGGCTATCTTTTTTTTTCAGGTGTATATAAATAACCTCTTCATTTAAAAAATGTTTAATTTTAGTTGTTTACAGGAAGTAGTGTAATTTAGTTATGTTCTACGCTCTATTTGATCGCCTTTTTTACTGAGACTAAAAAATTCCTAAATAGAAAGACAGTAGAGAATTACCTAAGAACCTTTGAAAATTAAATATATTTACATTTAAAAACGATGTAGCTTCCATGTAATAGGGTGCTTTACTAAAATCTGCTACTGAGCTCACAAAATTTACGAGTAAAGTACAAGAAGTCATGAGTTTTGTCATCGGAACGAGCTCTTGTTGGTAGGAAATGGAAAACAAACCAAGTCTGTAACGGCTCCAGTGATATAATGAAGTTTAAAAGAAAAGTAAAATTGTATTGTGACTTAAAATCTTGTTCGTACAAGGTGTGTTCAGAATCTTGCGAGGAATCTTAAAGATCACACTTTGGATAGTTATTAAGAATTTAGAAAATAAGTTTAAAGGAACCTAAACAAAATAAAGGAGAAATTTTTCAAGGAATTTGAAAAGCGGAATCTTAATCGAAAGGTGGTGTTTTCCGCCAAAACACTTCAGAAAACTAGATGAATTGTCTCATACGTACGGCTATAAATAGAGGATCTTGCTTAAGTTTCTTTGTCCTTATCGATGATACAACTAGTTCAAGATAAACGGAAGACTACTTTATTTATGTGGTACATCTGAATGTGCAGATAGCCCTGAAATTAATTAAAAGCTTTGAAAACAGCAACATCAACACACTAGCTTATCAAAAAGTATAATTTCACCCCTACAAGGATTAAATCTAATTCAAGAATGCTTTCTGCTAAAGTAATTTTTGTTAACACTTCCAACTAACAACGCCAATCAATAACTTACATTGCATTGTATATATTGTTGTTAAAAAATTGACAAAAATAACCCTGAGGGTAAAGAGTCCAACCTACAAAGCAGTTTACAACCAAAGTGCTGGGACGTTTTCAACGAAAGTTTAGAGGAGGGTATGAAAACCAACGATGTGAAGGGCAAGCCGGGGCANCACTAGCTTATCAAAAAGTATAATTTCACCCCTACAAGGATTAAATCTAATTCAAGAATGCTTTCTGCTAAAGTAATTTTTGTTAACACTTCCAACTAACAACGCCAATCAATAACTTACATTGCATTGTATATATTGTTGTTAAAAAATTGACAAAAATAACCCTGAGGGTAAAGAGTCCAACCTACAAAGCAGTTTACAACCAAAGTGCTGGGACGTTTTCAACGAAAGTTTAGAGGAGGGTATGAAAACCAACGATGTGAAGGGCAAGCCGGGGCAATATTGGAACTGAAATGCGGAAATTTAGCTAGGAAAGCTATCAACAAACAGGCTTGTCGACAACCAGTTATCAACTAGGTTATGTGAATATACCACCATCCTTGCATGACTTAGAAAAATATTCTTGGTAAAATGTTTAACATTTAACTACATATTCGAAAGTGACATGGAACCAAGGATGTTCCAAATATGTTGGAGGCCCATTTGCTAAAAGGATTCTTAAAATTACAAATATGAATGGAACATTTTCTCAAACAATGGCAAATGCAACTATATCACACGTTGCCTAAAATCACAAAAGAAGAGAGGATTTATACAACCCACAATTAAATCAGTAATGGGTTTGTCTTCTTAATACTGTGAATTATAAATTTACTACAAATGACCTGTTGCCGTTGTGTGTCATAAACTTTCCTGAATTCCTGAATGAATTCCTGCAGCCAAGTGAGAAGAAAAAACTAAACAAGTATCACAAATGGTTTTCAACATCCTTAGTCCTTCTTGTTTTCTGTGGAAATGTTTTGGTTTTTTACTTCTTTCACCCTAAGCAAGGCTGAAACATACTTCAGTGCAAAGGATTACTCTTCTTATCTTGCTTTTTTTTCTTTGTACCTTTTCAATTTTTATTTGTTTGTTTTTTCCCTGCCCCAGTTATATACCTGAAAACAAGCACACACAGCACGCCACAATTAAAAGAGAAAAGATTAACTCGTTTCGTATGTTATTTTTGTGGTTGGATGCTTTCCCAGTTGCTCATATCGACAATGTTCTAGAAAACGTAAGTAGTTTTAAATACCTATCTACGTCCAATGCTGCATCAGCTTATTGGTTTATTCTTTTATCTGGAACCAACACGGAGAAAACCGCATTTGTCTTTTTCCAAAGGAAATTCGATTTTAATATTATGTTGTCGAATTCTTGTTCTACATATCAATAAACAAGTAGACGTTCTTCGAGTAGACAAGGTGCTTTCATGTATGGATGCTAGAGAAATTTATAAAAAGACATTTGAAAAAGATGCACATGATCCAACAGCCATTTTTCACTGTTTGGAGATGCTAAGGTAGAACATAATGAAGCAACATGTTTCTTTTGCAAACAAAGTTGATCTTCTGGGCTTTATATGTCTTGTGTTGTGGATTAAACCTCAATACTGTAACCAACTGCTATGAACCAACTTTAACATTCAGGGTGAAAGATAGAATAAAGGCGAAAAGGAGGAATGGTACGAGTTTTACGCAGCATTTATTACCGATTTCGCTAAAATTAGCCAACCACGTTATAAACCTTTTGGTAATAACGTCAAGGTATCAGACTCAATCAGTGAAGCAGCGTTTTAAGAAACAAAACAACACTTTATGTGTAAACCGATTTTAGCATTTTCCCAAACTTAAGAAACCCTTTCTTGAGGTTGATAAAAGTGATTCTCTAGCAGGTGGCTTGTTGTGTCAAATTGGAAGTGATAATACTCTGTCTATATCCAGTTGCAAATTCATCAACATCCTTCACAGGTTTACATTGCAACCAGGCGAGAATAACGCAAGAGACTTCTGCATAAGTGCCACCTGTGAGACATCGGGAATTATATTAAACTGGTCATTAATTCGTATTAACAACTGACCATAACCCGTTTGCAGGCTTTTCCCAGTAAAAGAATTCTTGTGCAAAACTTAGGCATTGTATTGCAGATTTAGAGAAATAAAATTGCACCATACAATATATAGAATATAACAATGTAAATATATATATTAAAAAATATATAAGATATATTTTCGACTACAAAATGTATGCTTCGGATATGGCTTTACCAATATATATCAAACTAGCCATAAGCAAGAAAATGACTCAGTGACAAAGAAAAGAAAAAAACAGAATATTAATCAACTCTCTTCTCTGCTAGACTTGAATTTGTTCAAGATCAGCTGTATTATAGCGGGATTTATTTTTTCACTAAATCAGGCCTATCGCTTGGGATAACTTTATTCAGAAAGATTGTTGTGACAAAATTAAACAAATCAGCTCATTTAAAAAATGACAAATTTGATGCACTGCTCGGATATGGTTTTTTTGGTTCATAAATACGAGAAGGTAAGATAATTCGTGTCCCAGTGTTCGATCTGCGAAAGACTGGCATACACAGGTTATCACCAATAGGACCACTGCTTTTAACTGCAATACGAGGAGAAGCAAAGTAGGATATATCTATCTGACATCGGATTTCTGCTCAGAGAAAGTCATGATACCACTATGTTCTCTGTCCCAACTATGACATATTTTCAAAGTATATTCATATCGTGCCAATTGAAGTCAAGACAATCTTTCCCATTACTAGCCCTTTACAGTCATATTGGAGTTAAATTCATTGGACACCTACTTTACACGGTGTGACTCGCTCTAAGAAGTATATAAAATTATATTGATAGAAAAGTAATCCTTATCTTACTATTCATCGGTTATTCATAGGCACGTATTCAAAAGATTCACTGAATGTAATAATTGCAATCAAAGAGAGATTTTGATATTCCTTTCCTGCAACGGAAAATATATTAATTCAATCATAGCATTCTAATGCCCGAGTTTGATGTTTCCTCATAATGTGATTAAAAGTAAAGGTTGTTTTTGGTAGATCCCACTTGCCCATTGCTATTTAACTTAGTGACAATCGACCCCAAGGTTTCGACGTCATTACGACTACACTCAATATTGCAATTTCATTTAAAAGATATTTACTGATGTCATTAAAAACTCACAGCTCAACAAGCTGAAAATACACTGTTTCCCTCTTCTAGTGGAACTGGATCCTTTGGATTCAATGGCATCATTCTAAGGGTGGATGTGAAAACTGAACACTTAATATTATGCTGTCGGAGAGTTCGTTTAGCTCACTGTTGTCCTTGGCCAAGAGCAGACATATTTGTTTTACAAGTTCTTTTTTTTCCTTCGCGATCAGGCCTGCTATTTTTTTGTAGTACTTTCTGGACATCCCCAGTATGGCATCCATAGGAAAAGAGAACCTTCAGGAGAGTTTTTGTGTGTGTGTTTTTTTTCTTCTTAGGTCTTTATGGGTTTGAAATGATGGTTCTACGACTCATGACATGATAAATATCCTACATCAAGTGTAAATTATTCAGGGTCTTCATTGGTCAAGGTATCTGGAGTCTTTAGGAAATTTGGTCAACATATTTATGGGGTCGAGAAATAGGGCTGACATGATCATCCATGTCATAAACGTCAACAAATTTCCCACTGGGGCCTATGGGCTGTTCTGTGAAAACTTCCCAATTGGGTCAATTTGGATATACTCTTTGAAACAACGGAAGAAAACAAGATTTATGGTCACCCTAGACTTACTGCACCCAGGAACACCTTATATACAAATCGCAAAATTTGAGGACATTAATGGTCAACGAACTCAAGCCAACTTTTCTAGCACCAAAGGTGTGGTCAATGAACTATAGACCCATCGTTAGGAGGTCCATCATATAATGAAGGCATAAGAACAAATAGGTATACCCGTCTATAATTCTACGTCAGAAATAGATGACTAGCACCCCAATTTAGCCTTACCTGGGCAATAAACTCAACGAAAAAGAGAAACTTGCCTGTTTCCTACAGGATCTGGGACGCTGTCAGAAGAAAGAAAAGGAAATATTGATGGATATCCCATGCCTTCATTTTAAAGGAATGAGTTATATTTAGTTCTGCTTAATCTATTGTTATTCAACATGTGATAATTTTAATTGAAATGCCCACAGGGAGAATTCTGTCTTGAGTTTCGACAACAGTTACACTCGAAACGTCAACTCACCCTATCAGGGAAAAGAGAAATTTATTGCACTGTGTCGTTAGCATAGAAGTCTCTATCAAAAAAGTTTATTTCCCTCCCAGATAAGCAACTAAGTTTAAATATTTTTTCATGGAAAACATATCATTCGTCCTGTCAGGATCAGTCTCCAACGACAAACCAAAATGAAAGGTTTGTAATAGACTGACACGAAGGTGTTAGAAGTGCTGAACTAACATTGCTAATGTTAGTTCAGTTCACTAATGTTACACAACCAGCTAATCCACAACTCAAAAATCTTCTTCTTTTCCCTCTTTTTCATTAGCAATGTCCCTAATGTCAGGGGTCTGCGCCACTAATCGCCATGAAATATCACATAACTTTGCTTCACAGCTTCCTGTGATAATGCGATAAAAGGCAGCAATAAGCCTTGCCTCCAGCTGTGGGCAGAATAGTAAACCTAAACTCGTGATATTTGTACAACCCCAAAATATTAGTCTGCAAATGGCATAAGCGTTCCATTTTGAACTATTTGTTTTACTCCTGACTATGTGAAAAGTATTTGGTCCAGCACAAAGAGTTTTTCTGCGTGATGACATTCATGGAGTTGAAGCAAAATTAAAAGAAAATTATTTAGTCTCAGGTCTGCAGCCCTTCTGAAGAGACACCAATTTAAGTAAAAAGAGACTAAAATATTTCTAGACACTTGGGTGGCGATTTTTGTCGAAAGAAGTCCTTGTTGTCAGAAAAAGATTCATTTTGATTTAAATGCTTTCCTGAATAGAAGGAGCTTGGGAACCTTGCTGTTCTTTCTTTCAGCCTTTTTTCTTTCTTTGAAGTTCTTTTATTATCACCTGTTGAATCAGTATTCTAATTTCTGATCAAGCGTACTAAAGTTGTTCAGAGCATGGGAAGGATTAATTTAACAAAACTTCAAAAAATGGATGCTCCTCTTCGCATTTTGCTTGAATTAGGTTCCTGCATGCATGAAAATGTCATTTCACTAATAATTCTTAAAGATTTCTGTGCCCTCTGTTTTTTTACTGGTATCAGCAAATACAAATACTAAACTCTTAATAAAAAAAAGAACACGTCAGAAGTAAAACTGATGACGTAAGACAAAGTGAATTCTGAAGATAATAATATTTCTATCATGGCAAAAGAATCTAGTAAACTTATGATACAATGACATGACACGCAGACGTCTCAGACTGAATGGGACTGTGAGTCAAAGTAAAAAATAACGTGGGACTCCCAAAATCAGCTGTTTGGTGTGACGTGGCGATAACCATGGCTTGGTACTAATGGTGCAATTAGGCTCATCACGTAGGAAGGTACACAATTTAACAAGAATTATTTGCGTCACTACTAGATGATTCTAATACCTCTTCCATATATTTTTAGATTCTTTGCTACCATATTCATAGATAGGAGAATAAATACAGTCATGAAAGATAACAGACCAATGTGATAATGTCAATGTTACCAACTTGTTTTTATTCTATGTTAATTAAATTAAGAAATTGTACCTTTGGCCTGGAAAACTTTTAACACTGAAATGTTCATTCTATATGAATATTATTTTTATTTTTATCATTATCATTATCACTATCACCATTTTAGTGGTTGTGTTAAAGTTTTAAGCCTACATCCCTTACTATTATTCAACTATTATTCAAAGGAGGGAGTTCAACCCCCCATATATGAATCAGGAGGTTTTTCAGAGCTCGTGAAAACTAGAATCAAAGGAGAGTTGAATGTGACTGATATTTTTTTTTCATTGAGGGGACAGTCACGCACCATACCCTGACTGTTCTTTAACAGGTAACAAAGCAGAAGGCCAGAATTGTTATTTTAACAAGATTGGACAAAAGAAAGTTAATTACTCTGACACGCATAATTGAAGTTTTAAAACAATTAGAGGGTGCAATTATCAATGACATTTAGTCATCATTATGAAATCAAACTTTTTCTTCACTTCAGGAAATAAGCCATTTTGCACCTACAGTAAAATGCACTTTTCAGCAAAGATTTTTTGGACGATCTTTGTCTAGACCAAACGAAAGGAATCATAAGTTGTGACGCCGTTGTCACAGGGAATATCCGGATGAGACAAAGAGCACCCTTTTTGCACCTCCTCCTATAAAGCCTGTGAAATAGTTTTAAATTGCGGGATTATTATGCAGATACACATATATTTATATACATAAAACAATGAAGATTCCAAATTGAAAAGGAAATTGTGATACGAAAATTTATGATGGATAATAAAGAAAACTCAACAAAAGTGTTCTGGCGACAGACCTGGCAACGAAAACTAAAGACAATTTTTCCTGCCTTGTTAATCTGTTACCCCTTCCCCCAATGTCTTTAGGATTTCCCATTGTTTGATATTTGATCTTTCAAAAAGGCTATTCTATTTAAATGATCAGAGAAGCAGACCCTCTCGACTCCTCTTCTGAAGGTCATTACAATACATTTTCTCCGTCCACCGTAAGTTCTTTTGGTTTTGAAATATTATAAATAAGGCCAAACCAATTAATAATGTCTACTTATTCCTTTGAAAAATCTCAGTTAAAAACTGTATTTGCACTGAATGTTAATTTATTGCTGTTACCATGTTTTTAGACATTTTTGATTACCACGTTCCCTAAAATTATCAGTAGCCATGAACATCACCCTTATTAAAGAAAAAAAATTTACAGAATTTAAGTTAATGCCTTCACGGAAATAAGAAATCGTAAGGTTTCGTATTTCCTTCAATAAGCACCAGATCTCAAATACGGACCACCTCCTGCTGACCACGACAACTCGCAGGTAAATAGTTAATTTAGCGCCACCCTCAAATGAGCTTCGCGGTAGCCAAAAAAATACAGATAACTCAGGGACTGTTACCCCTCAAATTTGAATTCTGGCCACAACCTAACCCCTCTGCTCAGTCGGAGGTAACAGTTACTCAACGTTTGTTTCTTTTAAGGGCTCAAAAGGTATAAAACCTGGGTACTAGGTAAAAACTCGTGGAGAAACTTGCTATCTGTATCACCTATTCCACTAACGTAAATATTTTCTTTTTAAATTACGAATGGTACTCGCTAGCCATAAGTGCTTCCCATTGGCTTGTCTTTCTCTTGACCCGCCTTTCCCTCTTCCTCATTGCTTTATCTATTCTCTCTGTGTCCCTGTCTGTCTGTCTCTGTCTCTGTCTCTGTCTCTCTGTCTCTGTCTCTCTGTCTCTGTCTCTCTGTCTCTCTCTGTCTCTCTCTGTCTGTCTCTGTCTCTCTGTCTGTCTCTCTGTCTGTCTCTCTGTCTGTCTGCCTCTCTCTCTGCCTCCCCCCTCTCTCTTGCTCTCTTGTTCTCTTGTCCCTTTTAGGACATGCCAAAGCCCCTTGATTGTCTCTGGTTTTGCGTTAAGGCTACTACCTGTGGGAAGGACTTCATAAAAACGTTACTATCAACAATCCTACCATACCCAAAACGCTTAAAAATGAGTAACCAATGCACAATGCGTAATGTTTTTTCTTGTTAGATGTGGTAACCAACCCTCTTAATTCTTCCTGTTCTTCTTCTCCGTTAATTTTTTCTGTTTAGAATCCCAACTTCCACAGTCAATTGTTCGATATCAGCCATATTCAACCTCGCNCCCTCTCTCTTGCTCTCTTGTTCTCTTGTCCCTTTTAGGACATGCCAAAGCCCCTTGATTGTCTCTGGTTTTGCGTTAAGGCTACTATCTGTGGGAAGGACTTCATAAAAACGTTACTATCAACAATCCTACCATACCCAAAACGCTTAAAAATGAGTAACCAATGCACAATGCGTAATGTTTTTTCTTGTTAGATGTGGTAACCAACCCTCTTAATTCTTCCTGTTCTTCTTCTCCGTTAATTTTTTCTGTTTAGAATCCCAACTTCCACAGTCAATTGTTCGATATCAGCCATATTCAACCTCGCCATCATTTTCGATTTCCTTCCCAATTTTGAAGTGACAGATGACTTTCACATTTTCTATGAGACATTTGACTATCAAAATGCGTCTCTCTAAAACAGGCGTCTCTACTGTTGATCATCTTGCCATTTACAAAATTATACTACTAGTATTTCCTACGTTATTGGTTGTAACCGTCAATACCATGCTTTATACTCTTTGCATCTCACATGTTTCTTTTCTGTTTTGGGATATGGGTACCGCCATATACCGAACTGCAGCCAAAGGCCCTGTAATGCTTCACATTGGATTTCTTCTTAAGAAAGGAGTCAAATTAGTACTTTGTTCTCAACTGCTGAGCTAAAGTTCCCATTTAAGGAGTACACTGCTGTGTTCACAGCTTTAGCCAGAAATTGTATGGCAGATCCGCATTTTATAATCTGGGCGATTCTACTTTTGCAAGATCTTTTTTCTTTCAGAGAATGCGTCTTCTCTGTGCCATAAAGAACAGGCAATTGTCTTCGAATACCACGCTCTTGAAAAAACGATCAAAAGCAGCATTTACATGCCAGTGCTGTTGTCTAACCTCACTCTTTTTTCTCTTTTTAAGTCTGTCCCTCAAGTATGTTAACGGAAAGGTTAAAGTGCTCCAATACCTCAGACTTTGCCTTCACTAAGTTAACACCATTAAACCATGAGAAGTCAGTTTTGGAAGTAAGGAAGCACAGACTGCCCCCAATCAGGACATTTTGGAGGGGTCCACAAACGTCGGAATGTATGATTTCTACACGTTGTTTGAGCTGCTTCTCGTTACCTTTGGAAATTAGATGGTTACGTGCTTTTCCCATCACACAGCTCTCCCAAATGACAGCTTTCTCATTTAATTTTAACTGGAGCCGAATGACCATATTATTTTTACTCACCTCCAAATGACTATCAAAATTCCCATATACCACACCAAGCACGCATAAAAAGGGAACATTTACATACCAGTGCAATTTGTCAATGGTTTAATGCTATGCATGGATTACCTTTTACTACCAAACATTTCAGATTTACAGATATAACAATAAAACCATCCTGTGTAACCATATATATATATATAATTGTTACTACATTTAATGCAATTTTAATAAGCTTAATCTTGCTTAACCTCTTGTCTATTCAACGAATGCTACCGATTCCAACATCTTCGATAACTTCATTATTTGCACATCGAAGAGTTTTTAGCTAGCTCAATGTATGATATTCAAAAGAAAACTCACTGGGAAAATATATGTGTTGTGAAGCGCCTCAATCAATACAGAAATTTTCCGACGGCTTTTCATCGTGTGTAACAAAAGTATCTACAATATTTGCATTCGATTAATTACATCCTTGTAAAAATCTAATGCTATTATGATGGTTTTTCTCGTGACAGTTTTCTGCGTATGGCCTATCTAACAAAAGCAAAAACACTTTAAAGCTCGACTCTTATGCACATGATGGCCGTAGCGCTTCGTCAACAAATGATATGAAAAGAATTCCGATCTCAAGTTCGATTTCTGCTTTCTTGTTTTTATGGTGACGAACGCATCATTGTCCGATGTGTGATCTTTTTCTCTGTCTCTTTGTTTCTCCATTAACAGGCAATATTTTCAAGCGGATATTGATAAATGTTTTGCCAACTCAAAAAACATACACTGAAGGAGGGTAGGATTAACATAAGCTGAAAAACAACTCCCGTATCTGCTCATGTTTGCTAATGTCGCAACCAAAGGTATTGAGTTATTCTTCAGGTCCCCGACGTTTGATAACATATTTCATCATGCCATAGCCCTCTTCCATTCTTTCCTCGCGATAGTTTTCCTTGAAAGAACATTTCATTGCATCGACATATCCTCGTGTTGATTTTTAAGTGCGTGCCACGTATCTTTAAATGGAAATAATCTTAATACTGGAGGAAATAATGAATTGCTGCTATGTATGCCAATTTCGGTTTGAGCCTGTCCATCTCTCTTTTTCCATTCTTTGACACCAAGTTCGTTATTTAGATCCTCAGCTGGAATTGGCTCTTCGCCATTTACTTTATCCAAACGATTGGTGCTCATCAATACTATTTGCATTTATGCTTAAACATAACCAATCTTATCCGTCAAATTTCTTGGTCTTGAGACCTACATTACAGTAAACATTACCTGACGACCCCAGGCTAAAAACAGTTCAAAAACGTAAAAATGGTTTTCATATTCTATTAGGAGTACTAATGCAATTAGGAAGCATAATGAGGATACAGAATTTCTGAGGAGCGATTTACTAAAAGGTTGAATAGTGAAATATATAGTGTATAGTGTCCTGAGACCAAAGAACGTGACTCAAATCAATGCTGAAATACACATAAATATTGCGGATGATTGGTGCATAATTAGAATAATAATAATCACAACACTTATTTGTGATATGTCAGACTGTTTTAACGGCCAGTTTCTTCATTCACCAATGTATCAGCTTTGGATGTGATCCTGGATTTTTGTGGAAACACAGTGAGTAAATGTAGTCTTAAATAGAAAATGTATGAAAAAGCTAGGTATTTAAGATAAAAAAGGACGATGTCCTTTAGACATCATTTCTAATGAAAGCATATTTTTGATAATGTTGCTTGCACAGTAGGTGAGGTATAAATATTCATCATGATCTCTAGTCAGTTTTTTGTTATTTCTATTATTCATTTTCTCCTTGTCCTGCTAGACTCTTGTACACCAGAAACGTGCACAATCCAAAGCCTCCGCTGAGAGGAGTGCCAGCTCAGCTGATTGCCACCCTGGTCCATTTGGGCAGTTTAGAATGTGTGGCATTGTTTCCAACGATCCACAGCTGCAGTTATCTGTTGAAGTGATGCCCCTCTTCTCACGAGACGCCATACATCTTCTATTTTTAGTTCGGATGCGATTCAGGGTCTTCCATACTATCCAACTATCCCCACTTCCACTGGCAAGTTCAAAATGCTCCTCTGAATCCATTCCTGTCAAGCCTCTCCATGCGTGTTCCACTACTACCGCCATTTCTGCTCCTTCTCCTTTTTTGGTTCGTTGTTTAGAGGTTGACTGGCGTCCAGAAACCTTGTCCTAGATCGCAGGCGCTTTCGGACAGGTTGTTGCTGGTGAAGGGGTTGCTGCTTCTCTGCATCGACCTTGCTTCTTTAAGCCTTGCTGATCGTTCCCCTCCAAATATCGGGCAAAGCAATTCCAGCTATGGCGTAGAGGCAGGGCACGGAGGTTGATTTAATGCCCTCCGTAATAATACGACAGAGGATTCATTGAGGGAGGCATCCAGTTTCTTGGCATGGGTAGATCTTCCCCATGTGGAGGATGTATACTCCGTGGTGGAAAAACGTAGTGCTAGTGCTGTGGCGTGAATCGTTTTCGGTTCAGCACTCCACCTTCTGCAGAAGATTATTTCGGGTGTTCACTTTTGCCTTGATGTTGAAGATATGTTCTTTCTATTGACTTGTTGTCACATATGACAACAATATCATTGATCAAAATGAACACAAAAAATTATTTCTTGCTGTGTCATATTATGTGCTCAGCCTTAAAACATCTGTGAAGAGATCGTTTGTTGTACGAGTTGTTTAGAAGGGTTGATTTTGTTTGTATGACCAGTTCTGTCAAAACATCAATCCAAAACTTTGGAACAGAAGATAAAAAGAAGGTAGGATGTCGTCACATTTATCGTTCGACTCACGTTTTGAAAAGGACTCTTTAGAATTTTAGGGCATAGCTTTTTCTCGTCTTATTTGACTGTTAAATCTGAAGCTAAAATTTTCATGTTACACGCTGTGAGACCTGTAACATTAATTTTCTGTATCGTAATGCCAATTGAGTAAGAACTCAATTACAAGTAAGAAAACCTACAAAAAATATGAAAATATTGATAAGTCCTGAAAAAGAAACACTTCTATTCTTTTGTCTAGGTGGAAAACTAATGACCGGTAATTATAAGCCTTAACCAATTAGAACAAGAATGAGGATAGCATTAAGCATATTGTCATTATCGCCATCGTCATCTTTCTCGTGATTCACGACGCAAAAAACTGTTCTTCTACCTGTCATAATACATTTTTAATATTTGTTAATCTTATCTTTAAATTAAGTGTCGAAATTGCAAATAATGAACTTTTTGTTTTCTGGAATTGTCTCTGGTAAAACTGCTCCTTAATTCCCCATTAATATCACTTCATTCCCCTTGATTGTAAAACGGTGTTCATAATAATCGTCGTCATTTTTAGATCTTGCAAGACGCCAGAAGGAAAACGGTTGTTATTCGTACTTCCAACGTTGGTACAAATGGAATTTGGAGTTTCAGAGTCCCACCCGTCTACGTTTGCAGACCGGATATTTTGATGGAAATCCAAAAATGCCAAACTATAATTATCGAGTTTACTGCGGTATCAAATTAGCACTGATAATCAAAACATCCTGTTACAGTGTTTGTTAAAATAAAGACTGTGGTTTTAAATTTTTGTCCTTTAGCAAAGACCGTATTTTAACTAAATTGGTTTTGTTAAATGCTTAGTGAATTCCTGAATGTCGAAGAATGTCAGACCTAACCCACGTAGTCTTGCATTAATGCTGGTTTTGTAATCTTTTGAGTTTTATTATTGGTACTGAACTCCAGATGTCTTCAATTCAGAAATCACGGGCCCTGATGTCTCTGAGTTAGAACTATGAACTTCAGTGTATCTCCGTTTCTGATCACCTCAAGTTTGAATATTACCCACGTAATTCTATGCATCGCATGAAAAAAGGCACATGTAAACATATCTTAACGTACATAGACAGAGCATACTGAAGAGTATTGATTATATGCATGTGGACACGGACATTGAAATACATAAACATCAGTTTTAGTTCGTAAAATTTCTTTACTTTATGAAATCAATGAAAAGCATTGACCTAGGATATTTATCATGTCGTGAGTTGTAAGCTTTTTCAAAGTCACTTTTCCAGAGATACTTCACTCATCGTCAGGCTGACGATGGGACAAGTACCTCTCGAAAAGTAGCCTAGAAAATGTTTACGATTTACGACATTATAAATACCCTGTATCAATGATTTCAGTTATATTTGTTGTCTCTGTTTTCGTCCTTTGCAAACACCCAATATAAAGTTTCACAGCCCTTGTTCAAGATCTTGAAATAAACTGGATAATTGATCCTCACTACTGCTTTGAGAGCAAATAATCCTAATTAAGATTACAGTAGCTGTTTTCGTTACCTGATGAATGTGGCAGGAATGGGTGGAAATGAATTAACACCAATGCATTGCGGACATTGCGGACATTGCGGAAATTGCGGACATTGCGNTGTGCTTGCTCTGTGAAATGAACAAATGCACGTCAAAAAGACTTTACAGACATCAAAGTTAAGCCAGTAAATTATAAAAAGTTCCTTTGGGTTTTCCGCCCTGTATCCTCCGGGGGTCCGTCCTTTGCAAACACCCAATATAAAGTTTCACAGCCCTTGTTCAAGATCTTGAAATAAACTGGATAATTGATCCTCACTACTGCTTTGAGAGCAAATAATCCTAATTAAGATTACAGTAGCTGTTTTCGTTACCTGATGAATGTGGCAGGAATGGGTGGAAATGAATTAACACCAATGCATTGCGGACATTGCGGACATTGCGGAAATTGCGAACATCGCGAGGGGACACAAACTGGAGCAGTACGGATAGCTGGCCCGTTCCCTCTTAGCCTTGGCGGCTTCGTTGCTTTCCCATTGGTTTCTCAAATAAACTAATACAGTAATGTAAGGATGAAAGCAAAAATTCTGTTCCTAACAAGTAAACAGTTCAACGCGACTTAATGTTATACAAGTAATAATATCTACAAAGTATGTATAAAAGAGCTTAGGGTGAAATAAACTGTGATAAATATTTAATATGAGTAAATATTTTTAAAAGTTGCAGCAGACTTTCGGGCCTATTTGAATAACGGTTTAAAATAAGATTTATATCTGTGTCCTCTTTGCTGCACTGCGCAAATATTATCCCTTGAATCTCTGAGAATTTTGACCACAATAAAATTAATAAAATAAAATAAAATAAATTACAAAATAAATGTTTTTGTAATATTTTAAGACTTGGGATAGTTTATAAAAGCATCAACACAAGTATAAAATCTTCTTTTTGGTTGTTACTTTATTTATTCTTTAATTTTAAATTCTCTGAATTTGTTTTTGGCTTTTTCCGCCCTTCGGCTGTTCTTGGTTGTCATGCATTCTAGCAATAAAAGGTATCAAGTAAACGTGGTCAAACCACATAGTATTTTTGTGTCGTAAAAATTTCGTTCCATACGTATGAATCGACAGTATTACACTATTTGTTATATATTGCAATGTAATGTTACTTTTGAAGTTTATAGTAGCAGGCTCTTTTCATTTTGTCGTAGTTTTATTATTGTGACTTTATTAAACTGTTGTTATGCCTTTCAGTAATGTGGAAAATAAGGACATAACAAACGAGAATAAAAAAAACAAAAGAGAATTTTTTAAGCAAATGTCCTGCCTTGAATAATAAGAGGCAACTAATTTTTTAAATATTGTGTAGCATAACAGTGGTCAGGGAGCTAATTAGAGGTACCACTTCAATTTAATTGCCCTTGTTTAGCTGAGTCCCACGAGTCTTGGAAAACCTGTCACAGTTAGAGGAATAGCAAGTATTAATGACCAGTATTTTTAATTATAAAATTGGGGAAGGGTTTTACTAGTGAGATTTCTTAATTTCAGGTCACATATGACCAAATATTAAGAGTAAGATTTTTCAAGTCCTTTTTCCATACTCCATTATAAAATCATGTTACAAGTAACGATTTTTTTCTTTTTCAGCACAAAAACACAAAGAAACATTAACACAAAATGAAATGTTAGCAGCATAATGCTAAACGTTATCTCATTAGTCTAATCAAGTTTTCATTTTCACACTTGAATATATGTTAATAAGTACATTCACCGCGTGTAAACTACACTTCTCTTTTACCCAAATTCTACTTCCCCGTTAACCAAAATTGAAATACATCTTAGTAATTTTTCATTTAATATTGGAAGTTTCTTTAATTGTCCAGTTATTTTCTTAAACGTGGTTTCTTATTTTTGAATAATGTGTAACACTGTTAGCGATAAACATTTTTCAGATCTTTTGGTTTTAATTATCGTTTACAACGCCCTTTCCAGATCCCATTTTTAGCCTGAAGGCCATAAATAATTCAAATCCTTCTTATTAGCATGGGGGGAGGAAATGAACTGTGAAGAAGATATAAATGACAAAATAACATCCATGAAACGAAATAAAACTTCCCCTCTATTTGTCAGTGATGACAAAGCTGGTTTTGATGGTTACATCGCACCCATTTTTATTATCGCATATCTATCACTCCTCTCGTTAAAAAAAAAGAAGAACAATTGATCAAGGTTTAACTTTGCCCTTCTGGCGGCACCAGCAGATCTGTGTCCTACCCTTAACCTTCTTAACATCAGGGGAAGTAGTAAAATTAATAAGATTATTTATATCCTTCCCGTAAGACAATTTACTCCAAAATATTCACGTGCTTGTTTTTATTTTGTAACTTTCTGTTATCCAATTTTAGTTACTATCATTCTTTACTTTTTCGTCTTTGAAATATATATATATATATATATATATATATATATATGTGTGTGTGTGTGTGTGTGTGTGTGTGTTTAATGTAGTGATTTAAAAAAAATTTGATGTAAGGTTTTGTGTTTGCTGCCACAGGCTATGGCCTGCAAAACAAGATGCGCTTACCCACCCAACCCCCCAAAACATAGGTAACGTTAATAGCCATGAACATGTAAGACATTGCTTGGAGTTCTCGCGACTTTTGCATGAGGAATAAATTATAAATTTTCAGAAGGCAGTATCCATTGATGCAATGATATTTTGTAGCTCTTTCAACGAATACTTACTTATTATATTAGAAATCGAACACTATCTGTTGAAAACTGCATGAACCCCTTTAACATTGATTCAAAAAGTGCATTTTGTTATCGTAACATGCTCTTTCTTGTCCTCTCTCGGCTGTGCCAGGCTGTAGGTATTCAAGGAAGAATAATTGTTTCAAGTCGTCCTCGACTTTTTTGGGAGGTCAGAAGGTCCTGGAAATGACGATATGACCTATGAACTGATGATGACAAAAGAAAGCAGTGTTTTGCAAAACCACACAATTAAGAAGAGCGGTGAAAAGAATGAATTGGCAATGAAAGAAGATCAACTAAAATAGGAAGGATTACGGAGTAACTAAAAAGTAGATTTTGAAGTTATCAGGGATTTCCAACTTTTTTTCGGGGAATCATTTAAATAAAAGTTTATGACTCTGGAGCTGGAGCTCATGACAAAAGCCTTTATCTTGGAATGGACACAAATTCAGTTGACTTTTCTTTGCTCAAGTATCAAAGCACGTAGCCTTCTATGACGCAAGCATTGAAATACGATGACCACACTCGATGTCATTGTTGAGAGCATGTCACACATGCATGTGAAAATAATTCAAAACATAATCTAACACCCTGGGTCAGTGAAATTTGATCGTTGCAATCAACCAATTAAAATAGTTCTCAACAAAAGAGACATATTTCTGCGATTCCCAAAGAAAAATTAAGGGTGTCTTATCAGGTGTTGAAGTTGCAAAACACAGCAGCCACTTTCAAATTTGACAATTGTTTCTTGTTCCAGTTTAACTGTCCAGTTTGAATGTCCCTTTTCACACATTTGATATTTATGTTTGCTCACTTATAATTTTCCCCTGTGTTGTGTGGTCATCGTCATCATTATCAGCACCAGTAGTATCATCACAAAACGTTGTCCCTGAGATAGGTGATGGGCGACAACGAATCTCCATCTGGATCAATCGCACGCGAAATCTAACAGCCACCTCAGAAAGTGTTTTTTCACACACGCCTTCTTCTTTATATTCTCCACACATTCTAGCCCCAGCCTTCTTCCAGCCCTTTTCTCGTTTGTCTTTCCTTTCAGAGTCTCCTTTGGTTGTGGGATGAGAAGAAATAATATATATCATAATTATATTATTAAGTAAATTATATTAATTATATTATAAGTTCATTATTATGTTATCTAATTATATTAATTATATTATTATATTACATATTGAGTCCCCTCGATCGCCCGTTTGCATTTTGTTTCATTGGGGAGGTAGCCTTTAGTGTCATTGAAGGCTCAGTTGTAAATTTTGTCTTTTAATTTACTGCATTTTGTTTGGGAACACTACCAATGATTTTCCAAACTTTAATTACGTCAGAAGCACATAAAATTGGCACCTGCAACACTTGGCGGTGGTTTTTGCTGCAATGTGCTTGCATTTGTTTTTACACACCCGGTGACGTCATAGTCCACCACAAATATTGTATTCACTGAGAGTAATCATTATCTCAAGGTTGTTGTCCAGAAAGTACCTTCAGTGGTTTGAGCTTCTCAATAGCTCAATTGAATGCACTTTGTGCGACAGAGCACAGCAACAAAAGCTTCTTTTTGTTAGATTTTCCAGTGTAGAAATATCCATTTTAACAGAAAAAGAATTATGTTGCAATACTTTTAATTATTATTTTCGTTTAATACGAGAAGAATATTTTAATATTAGTAACATACGTATAATACGTTTATTAAACCCGAAGAAAAGATAAAGCACGAAAGGCTTAAACTTTCATAAATGGAAAATTACAGTTTTTGCATTTGCATCCATGCATGTATACATTTACAAATACACAGAGCCAAAATAGTCTTTTGGTCGCTGTTGCCAACAATATTTGCCTTTATTTGGTAGTGGTACTATCAGTATTATTATCATAATGGGGAAATTTCCGGATCCAACGCTTTATCTCCAGGCCAGGTTGTCTCAAACATTCTTCCTAAACAAGGTCACCGATGTTTTTCGTCTTAAACAGTTTGAGAGAATCAGGTTTTAGATTTATTCATTCTTACAACTATTATTATTAGTAGTAATATTAGATATCTTTTTACGATTGCTTACCAGGTTTCTGCATTGAGACTTGAACACGGACATAAGGACGGGGGACAAACAGGCATGTACGAAAGTGTATAAACATAAAAATGTAAATACTTTGTGTAGGAATAAAAAAATTCTTTCTTACTTTACTTTCTCTATTTTCCGACTTTTTGTCCCTCTTCTCAGGTTTTAATATTCGACGACAGTCCTCTATCCTTCTCTGTCAATGATGAATCTTTCTTCCTGACGAAGGAGTTTCATATCTTCATGAAGATTACCCAGTCACCTCTTCTTTAGGCTTGCTCTTGAACGCACCCCAGATATTTCCATTTTGAGAATACCATCTATAGCCCCACCTTCTGCACATCTATTAACATAATTAAACCATCTCAATCTTTTCTGTCTCAGCTTAGGCTCACACGAGGGCAAACCACATACCTCTGCCACTTTCAAACTCTTGGTTTCCTGTCCCACCAATCTGCAATAATTGGTACTAGACTGAAGCATGGAACCTTAAAAAAGATAAGAGTGAGTGCTGCTGTGACTGGAGACTATTAAGGAATAAATTAAAATTTTCTGTTGCTTTGTCTCTAATAGAAATATACCCCGGAAGAAAAGAGGTTCAGGTTACATAGCCTACACAGAATGGTTCTATTAGTGTTTACATGAAAATTCCACCAGATGGTAACATTTTTTGGTCGGTGTTCAGTAAAGGATGGTAAGGGATGGTGTTCATAACAGTTGGGGTGGGGATTTTATCTGATAGTGCTTACATATACCCTAATGCATCTAAAGGGGTAGACTATTATTATTATTATTATGATTATTATTATTATTATTATTATTATTATTTTCATATAAAACGCGCTGGTTTAGATGGATATACCAGGTATTATTCATTTATCTATGCTCAGCCCCTGCCCGGGGTTTAGAGGCGTAGCACTTTCCTCAAAATGTACAATACTCCCCAGAAGTCCTGCTGTCTGCACGCTTCCAATGATGTTAGGAATTTCCAGCGACTTGTAAAAACGGTCGAAGTGTTTGGATATGGTGCCTAAACAATCGACCACAATAGTTACTATTTTAACAGAAACTTTATGGATCCTTTCTATTTCAAAGGCCAGATCTTAATATTTTTCAATCTCCCAAATTTCTGTTGTGGTAACATTTTGATCGGCTGGGACAGCGATGTCAATTAGTGTCTAATGGTTTTTGTCTTTGTCAATTACCATGATATTAGGTCGGTTGTGGGGTAAACGCCTGTCTGCAAAGATTGCCATATCCAACAAAATTTAGACTTTTTCGTTTTCTGTTGTTGTTAATGGCTGATGATCGTACCATTTGCTACAGCATTCAACACTTTGTGTTTTGCGAAGTTCCAAATGCACTTTAGCTGCAACTTTATCGTGTCTCTGCTTACAGGCCTTCTGGGTGAGTTTAGTACAGCCGCCAGCTAAATGTCGTACTGTTTCTGAAGAGATTCCGCACAATCTGCATTTATCATTGTCGATAGATTTATCTATCTTACATTTGATACTGTTGGTTCTCAGCGCTTGTTCCTGTGCAGCTAGCACCACACTTTCTGTTTCCTCCTTCAAGAAACCATTCCTTAGCCATCTCCACGATTCTGTGTTAGCAATATCTTTAATTTCATCGAAAAACTTTCCATGAAGGGTTTTGTCCTTTCAGTCCCTGGTCTTCTTTTATACATAGTGTTTTTACTCGTTTTTTGATTCTGTTTCTTTAAGACTTCCCTCTCTCATGGCTTCTTTCAGCATTCATTCATCACTGTCATTGATGTAAGTAAACAGTGACCTTCTTTCTTCATTCACACATTCTTTAACACTGAGAAGACCACGACCACCTTCTTTCCCTGGAATATACAGCCGAGCAACATTACCTCCTGTGTGCAATGCTATATTCATTGACATGATCTTTCTTGTCCTTCTATCAAGCTTGAGTAACTCTTCCGTATTCCAGTCTACTATGCCTCTTCCATATCAAATTAAGCCTATATCCCAGGAATTAATTGCCTGAATCAGGTTCCTACCATTCAATTTAGACCTACACAACTTGTTTATCCTACCTTTGTACTCAGATGTTATTTTCTCCTTCACTCTTTGGTTATGGTCCTGATTATTATTTATTATTTTTTTGTTATTATTTTTGTTATTATTGTTATTATTATTATTATCTTCAATTTGCAACTAATGCACTGACTGATCTTAAGCCGTTCTGTGTGGGAGAGAGCCGGTTACAACCAGTAACCAAAGGTCTCTCATCATAGTTTTTCCCTTTCAGTGCTCTAATACCTTTCGCAGAATCCTAGCTGTTCCTAATAGTGTTGTTTTCTGGACTTCGGCAATGTTGATCTCAATCCCAATCTTTTCCATGTATTTGGTAAAATTTTTCGTCACACTCCCAAGAACCCCCAAGACAACAGGTACAACGCTAACTTTTTTCAGATTCCAAAGTCTTTGGATTTCTCTTTTAATTTCCTGATACTTGTCAATCTTTTCCTGTTCCTTTTCACTTATCCTGGTGTCTCCGGGGATGGCAACATCGATGACGATCGCAGATTTGTCAACTTTATCAATAATAATAATAATAATAATAATAATAATAATAATTATTATTATTATTATTATTACTATTATTATTATTATTATTATTAAGATACAGTTTTTGTTTCAAACAGTAAATGATGAAATTGCGGATTTTTTTCTCTTTCTGGCGGGTCATAACAAATAACCCAAGTTTAACAAGATGCATGCCTCTTCTACCTTTCAAACATTTTAAGAAGAATCTTGTGAGTTTTTACTTAATGTTATGGTTATTAATATGGTTTATTATTATACCTCCTACTATTATTGATAGTTTCAAATTTTTAGTTTTAATTATATTTGGTTTTATGTCAAAATCTGTAAACAAATACAAAACTCAAAAGAGACAAATGCAGTTCACGCATTGGTTGACTCGAACCAAGGCACTCAAATGTCACTTTTAAAAATCTTTTTATTATTTCAATCTTGGTTAACCGGTGAAGAACCATAAAATGGCTAAAATCAACGAGACCTATTATTTCTAATCCCACTAGATTTTAGCTGAAGTTCAATGCTGCTAATTGTATAATCTCTATGTGAGTGTTCGTCGACTTCATTAAAAAGGAGGTTCTCTTCAGGGAAGTCCACTGTTGGGCTCAGCGTTTTCCAGAGGTAATTTTGCGTGATTTCCTTATTCATTTCTTACTCTGACGATGACAATTAATTAATGATTCGCAATTTTCGGATGAAGTTTGAGGTTGCAGACAAAAGTAGTGCGATGTTGTACAAGTTGTGGTAGAACGATTTTGGTAAAGCAAAATGTTTGTTGAATTACCTACAAATATAGCCTTCTGGAAAATAAATGCGTGGTGGTATTCGTGGGGAAAATCATCAGACACTGAGCTAAAAATCCCTAATAACAACAATAATGATGATGATGATGATGATATAATAATAATTAAAATAATAATAATACCTTTTGACATACATTATAACATGTTCTTTTGTGCCTATTTATTGTTGGTTTTTTTGTCAACAAACTGAATTCAATGCTCCTATATCATACTTAATACCAGTATTAAGATATCTTCCACCAGTATTAAGATATCTTCCTGTGTATTGTCAGTTATCAGGATAGAAATGGAGTGCTGTAGTCATGAGTTGTTTCCATACAACAACAACTGCTTCAGCAGTGTTCCTTATCTCACTGGTTGTGGGGCGACACTTACAAGTTGGAAGTGATGTTGGCATTTTGATTTTGTTTTCTTTTTTATCTCAGTCTTGTGGCTACAGTACATGTGCCTGCATTCAGATTACCTGGCTTGTCGCTAGGAGCTAGATAAATGTGGGTTTTTTCACCTGTCATATATATATTTAAATATTCAAATTTGGAAAATGTTCTAATTAAAATAAACTGTGCATTCTTTTCTTCACTTAGAGCAAAAAGTTAAATCCAACTTGGCCTTGCAAGTGTGAATCCATATGGAGTTTCGAAATCGTTAAGAATTTTAAAATTGTAATTAAGAAATAAACAAAGTTTCTAAACAGAATAGATAGTCACAATTAGTAAAGAGGTCGGATATCTATTATTAAAACAACACTTTATACCAAGCCAGTACATTGGAAAAAGAAGTCCCAGAATATGTGCAATACTTTATTCAGTTAAGGTTCATGAAAATTGGTAAGAAAATTGGGTAATTAATTACATTCAGCTCTAAATTCTTAGCCTGCTTGACAATCTTTTCAGGTCCAAATGACAAAAGCAGCCATTAAGTGACTATTATGGGAGACACAGAAGAGAAGTAGATGATACCTACCCTCGTCCTTTTCTGAAATAAAAGTTTATAAGAAATGGAAAGTATTTTAGACCAAAAAATGAATCGCAGAAAAGAGGATTAGACAATTTTGAATTTGTGTAACCAACATAACCAGCAGGTACTACAACACAACATGGTTATTATTATTATTATCGAGTGGTTATTATTATTATTATTATTATTATTATTATTATTTCTGTCTTTATAGAGGATGATACAATTCAGTTGCTTAAAATAAAAATATAATAAACACTGTGTCCTCCAGGTTGGAGTACCTTTTCTTAGGTAGCTACTAACGTTAGATATAGCATCTATCTCTTCATTGCTACTTCTTTCTCGTTAAATTNGGGTAATTAATTACATTCAGCTCTAAATTCTTAGCCTGCTTGACAATCTTTTCAGGTCCAAATGACAAAAGCAGCCATTAAGTGACTATTATGGGAGACACAGAAGAGAAGTAGATGATACCTACCCTCGTCCTTTTCTGAAATAAAAGTTTATAAGAAATGGAAAGTATTTTAGACCAAAAAATGAATCGCAGAAAAGAGGATTAGACAATTTTGAATTTGTGTAACCAACATAACCAGCAGGTACTACAACACAACATGGTTATTATTATTATTATCGAGTGGTTATTATTATTATTATTATTATTATTATTATTATTATTATTATTATTATTATTTCTGTCTTTATAGAGGATGATACAATTCAGTTGCTTAAAATAAAAATATAATAAACACTGTGTCCTCCAGGTTGGAGTACCTTTACTTAGGTCGCAACTAAAGTTAGATATAGCATCTATCTCTTAATCGCTACTTCTTTCTCGTTAAATTTTTTAGATCTCAGGCTTGTATTGTCATGGTGCCGTAATATTTTTGTAGCAGGCTATTATTTAAAGCATTTACTCTATGATCACATAACGAGAAACGTGTTAGAAGTAGCAAAGATGAATTTTCAATTATTTTCTTTATACAGAAACCAGCAATTAAGGTAGCGGTAAACAAACAGCGTTTTTAAACATTTTTTAATTGGACCTCAGCGTTGTCTTATCTTATTCTTATCTTATCTTATTAAAACGATTGGAAATAGGAGTAATTTTTCCCGTAATTAATTATGGCGTCTGCCACCCATTCACAAGTTTTTCCTGTGTTCATTTCCTTTGCAAGAAATTTCAGTAGAATCTCCTAATAGATCCTCAATTTACAAGCATCTTGGTGCTTGAGAAAAAAAAGGCGGATACAGCTAAATAACAAAAGGGAATGTCAGGAACAAAGTACACATTCAAAAACTATGAATGTGATAACAAAAACTATTAAGTTAAGTATGATTGCTGGTCACTTGACCATAATCTAACACATTCCCCGATCACATTTAGGGTAACAACAAACTGCATTGTTTTTTTATGCGGTATGAAAGGAAAGCGGAAGTGCAACTTTCAAATGGTCACGTACACTACGCAGATCCTAGGTGATGAGGAAGGGGAACAAAGGTCTTCCCCAGACATCCTTGAAAACTGGATGGGACACTTTTAAAAGTCGAATTGTTCGAGGTAGTGACTGTTTTATTTTATGTTTGGCACTTTCTTGGCACCAATATACACAAAAAAGTTATGCTATTGAAACCTTGGGGTGGGTGGGGGGAAATTACTCCAACAGGCTTGCCTTTAATTCTCTTTTTCTTTAAGGATTCTCCTGAACAATACATTTTATGTGTGATTTCTGTATCTAATATAAGTAACAGAAATTAATACTTAAAACGAAAGCACTTTTCAATAATCCAGTCTATTGTTTCTCAACTAATACCACCATGGGGTACTTTTGATTCTAAGCTTTTACGTTATCACCCACAACTATAGCAATTTTATTTAAAACAATTACTTTATTTTTTATACTAATATATTTAGACTACTACTTTGTATTCCTAATTAGAGTGGGTTTATTTCTCCAGTAGAAGTACAGGTAATAATAATGACTAAAAAATAGGTTTTATTCTTGTCACTGTTTGTAATTATAATGTAAATCATGATTTCGAGTAAGAAGACATGGCGGGTCAGTGAAGACTAGAATTTAGAGATGAATAGTTTTAATACTGCTTGCATTGCTTGCAGCGATAAGAGTACGTTCATAGAAAAGAGAGCTGGGGATAGCAGAGAGGAACAAGTAATGTTAGGTGAAGCTTGAGGACTGACTTATGATATCTTTTAAAAAGATCTTTCCTGAATTGACCTATAATTACCGATTATGGGTAAAAACGTAGATATAAAATAGAACTAGACCGTCTAGTCCTTAAAAATCGGACTTCGAGTTCAATTTTTAAGGAGCTTTTTGTGACAAACGCTTGCAGCCCTCATCATATGATCCACCACTTAATATGTTTAATCTTGGCAGATTACCACCAATTACCACCTTTCAGTGGAGTTGTTAATAATAATAATAAAAACTGTTTTAAAAGAGATCAGTACTGACTTTTCAACATTGATTTTCTCGTCTCTTTAATTAAAGTCAAAGTAGAATACCAAAAATTACAATTCAAAATGCCAGTAATAGTAACTATGCCCACTATGATTCTCGCTTAACCTGAACAAACCATGACTAAATGACTCACTTTTCCTGCAGTAATGCGCTTCATTTGACTTGAGTTTCGATTATGAGTATCTGTTATTTTCCAATCTCATATTACTGTTTCATCTACCATTCCAATTACGCTCTCCATCACTTATAATTTCACATCGGCTTTTTTTCATCTACTTAAACGCATATTTAATTAATTATGAGTTCTTGGGTCCCTGATGCTTTCAACTATCAGTTGTCCGATTTTTCTACCATTCTTCTCTCTTAAGTGTGCTCTTTGCCTTACAAACTCTCATTCCCAGTCATATTATTTTGGTCATAATTTTATCAAACGTCTTGTCATTATGCTCTTTTCCATACCTCCGTTCATTTTCCTCAACTTTGTTCTTCAGATCCTATCATGAATATTACTGTAACCTGACCCCAAGTAAAGAATGAAATTCCAGGAGCATGAGTTATCTAGTGGAATTGAAGCCATAACATCTGATTGTGTTTTTTTAGCCAAACTAACTACAAAATATCTGCAGGATAGGCAAACAAGTCCAATGAAGCAAAGGGGTTAACATTATTTTCATAAACAAAGAAATAAAGATGATAATTATGAAAAAATACAAAATCCACTACAAAAAAATCTTATGCAGTAAGAATTTTATTCTGAAACCAAGAAATTGGTAAAAAAGACGTCAATCAGAAGGAAACTAAAGTAACATAGCTTGTCAAGTTTTCTTAAAACTAAAAACGTGTTATTTTAGCTCTGTTTTCAAATACGTACCAAGAATATTATTGTATTATCCTCTGATGTTGTTTCTTTATTTATATTAGCGTTTAAGAGGAAAACAAGCAAGTTTCTGAGGTTCAGGTCTAAACAATATCAGAAGCTCATTCCAGAAGCTCAGTCATTATTTTATTCTGTTGTAAGTTGTGGAAAAATCATTCTCAGATTTCAATTAAATTTTTAAACCCAGGCTTTTTCACAGAAAACAATAAACTTGGTGTTTCCCAAGTTTATTGTTTCCCAAATAGCAATGACAATGATGTATAAACAAGTACTAAAAAGAAGAAAAAATGTATGTTAAAAATATTCACGTAACAACAAATTTCAAATTTTTGTAGACAACAATCAGGAAGAGCCAAAGAAGACAGCAACTTTGCATTACAGTACTGCCACTAACTGATTTTATTCCAATAAAAGTTTGCGACGGTCAATGACTTGGATGACGAAGGCTGAATCCTCAACTCATGCTTTCAGAAAGATGATGGCAAAAAATAAAAACACAACACGAAATTAGTTTCATACCGGTACACAATAAATACTTGTTTTCCATTTTTTAAGTCTGAAACGTTGTCAAAATACCTTTAAAATGTACATCAGTCCGATTAGAATCCTTGTATATTATTTAAGTTCGTTTAATTCTTCATTTCTATCGCGTTGTTTGATTCATCGGAAGGCTTGATGCAATTCATATGAATCTTAACAATCTTGTTCTGTAGAAATATCAAATTTATTTCTAACAGTGATCTCACTAGCTTGTTTTTACCTTAAGCACTGTGCTGAATTTTTTTCTGTTACCTCGAAAAAATCAGCGCCAAAAAATGTTTCTTCTCCACAAGCGATGTTTGAGAAAACACATTTCTTTCTTTATTGTTTCAGAAGCACCAAAGTCAAAAATTAAGAGGAAAAACACATAAAATCTTGTCTTATTGGACTCATCGATAGCCCTAGATGCAAGATAAGCTCTTTCTGAGCTACCTGTTAAGAAGTATCTCTCTCCATTATCAGTCTGGCCACAGGAAAGCCGTCTCTCCAAAAGTATCTCAGAAAAGGTTACAAATAATGATCCAATAAAGCCCTAACATTTATACCAGCGCGTTTATTTTTTGGCCCTGCTCTTTGTTGCCCCGGGGAACTAGGTGCCCAGACGTATGGTGGGGTCAATCCGGTAATTTTGGGGCATAAACTTGCCCAAAATTGTATTCTGGGGTCCAAAAGATTTCAAAAACCTTTCTGTTATTTATAAGTATTGGCTGGAGAATTTTTGTTGGCTTTTTAAGAGAGAATCTTCTCGGTCAGTAAAATGCACAAGTAAAAAAAGTAGATCTAACGATTAACTATAGCTAAATGGCAAGTAGAAGTTACAAGACTAAAGGAAGACAAATTTATTATACTTCATGAATTTTAAAAATTAGTATGATTATATCCTCAAGACGTCATGATGTCTTTATCCGAAACAAAAATACAATATCGTTCGAGGTACGGCGGCATTTATCTGCCAACATGAAGGGGAACAGAATCAGAGCTATGTCACTGTTCTACCAAAAATGCTACCTTTTTGCTTCCATTCAAGATGGAGGAGGGGGGTGGGGGTGGCTGTAAGCAAATGAGCCGTGACCTATAAGGATGAAACAGTAGACCACCAACTCATTAATGACGATGGACAGGGCAACTTCTTAGGGTCATAAGCCAAATTTTACGAACTAANCAATCCGGTAATTTTGGGGCATAAACTTGCCCAAAATTGTATTCTGGGGTCCAAAAGATTTCAAAAACCTTTCTGTTATTTATAAGTATTGGCTGGAGAATTTTTGTTGGCTTTTTAAGAGAGAATCTTCTCGGTCAGTAAAATGCACAAGTAAAAAAAGTAGATCTAACGATTAACTATAGCTAAATGGCAAGTAGAAGTTACAAGACTAAAGGAAGACAAATTTATTATACTTCATGAATTTTAAAAATTAGTATGATTATATCCTCAAGACGTCATGATCTCTTTATCCGAAACAAAAATACAATATCGTTCGAGGTACGGCGGCATTTATCTGCCAACATAAAGGGGAACAGAATCAGAGCTATGTCACTACCAAAAATGCTACCTTTTTGCTTCCATTCAAGATGGAGGAGGGGGGTGGGGGTGGCTGTAAGCAAATGAGCCTTGACCTATAAGGATGAAACAGTAGACCACCAACTCATTAATGACGATGGACAGGGCAACTTCTTAGGGTCATAAGCCAAATTTTACGAACTAAAAATAAAGCTAAAATATAAAGCACAACTGATTAAATTAAAATGATCAGAAATATAGATGTAAATACGATATACCCCCATATATGTGCATACACACTATTTGAACATACATACACATACATTGTCTTGTACCATTTAATTCTTGATTATTAATGAGGGATGTAATAAGTAATATGTTTAAAATAATTTTTTTTGCAAAGCGGTGAAGGTCTGAAAACATTTTAACTTTTCCAAATTTCGTGTTCGCCACTTATTTGGGGTATCTCTTTGATGGTCGTCCTCCTTGTTTCCTCAGGTGACACTTAAAGGGAGAACAATAGGTACTTCTTAACCTGTGAAACAAACGATCAATATTTCATTGACAGGTGACTGTCCAACTGTTATTGGGATGAAGCATTTCTGAAGAAAACCTTTTATCTCACCATTAGTTGTTCTCCTTTTAAACTTAAAACAGGTTAGGGTGAATTATATCCTTAAGACCTGATGAATTTTAGTGAAGAATAAGTCGATCGGAGAAAGTTAATATTACAAAAGAGGATTTAACTGACAGTTTAAGTATGTGTCGAAATCTTAGAAAGTGTTGGCACAGGCTTACGGCCTTTCGATTAAAAACCTCCCTCATATATTTTGATGCACATTCTGTTCGTTTTAGTCCTACAGATCGAGAACAAAGACTTGGGATACGGAAACAATTTTGAACGCCCAGGAAATAACATAATTTGTATTGTTCGTTAACAGCATTGGGTGGAAGGAATGGAGCAAAGTATGATGGTTTTTCTTCAAATTATTTAAGACCACATTGAGTATTTTGAAACTTTAACAATTTCGCGGGAAACCACTGTGATCATTCTCTCATTGGTTTGCAGATGCGCAAAAATACTGATGCCCTCGGCGCGTTTTGAAAATATTGCTGATTGGTGACCGATCGGAATGCAAATAAATATGAGCAGGGCGTCCAATTGAAATTGAGAGGTGTCTTCAATTTTTAAGAAAAATTGGGATGTCACGAATTTATGATTGCAGTTGTTCTGTTAATTGACAAGATCGAGTACAAAAGCCATTTGTCATGAGATCTGAGTATCAGTCAAGCTTGAGTTAACTGCGTACGACATTAGTCCATTTTGGTAGATTAGAATTTTGCACAGGTGCTAATAGGGGTGACAGGTGACTGGGTGAATTTTCAAAATGATATTGAAGGTCGTCTTATATTTTTGCTTTTATGTGTTTGGATGCCAATGTTGTATAATGTTATTAAATCAAGAATGGATACCAATGAGCATTGAAAGAAAGGCAGAACTTGCACAAATAGTTGTATCAGCCAGGACATTATCAACTTTTTTGAAACCACGTTATCAATACCTGTATTCTGCAAATTTTGAAGTGCTCTCTATTTTAAAAGGATGGGAAATTCTACATCGATTAAAGAGACAGAATAGCAAGGTGGTCACTACTAATGAAAGGCTTATCATAACTGTAGGTGGCTTTGGAGATCGTCGAAGATGTTTTTCTTCAGTAAATGTTGGAGAAACGCACATTTTATTCCTTGGTTACAACAACATCACTGGTGGTCTTGTAGCGAAACACGACGATATCTTTGGAGCAACAGAAAGACTTGATGAAGAAACGGAAAATGACATTCTTCTGTCACTGGGTAAGCATTTAATTTTTTTTGTGACAGTCTGTATTCATTTAGAATTGCTATGTGAATTTTTACCAAGGTTATCACCTGAACACTGAATCATTTGTATGAAGTTGTTTAATGTTTCTCTTTTTGTGGTCAGGGGATTGTAGATACGGAAGATGTAGAAGAATTGGAGGATGTAATTTTAAACTTTCATGAAGTAAAGTAAAAGAATTAAGGAAAGAAGGACGATCATTATAGGAAATTAATGAGACTTAACCTAAAGATAAACTTTCTAGTAGCTGAATTTCATACGTTAAGCTCATTTGATCCATTTTTAAAAGAAACTGCAAACAACTTGACGACATTATTTGCTGGCAGCAAAAATGACCCTCGAGAACAAAAGATTTAAGATGGAAAAGCCCCACGTAATTATTAGTAAATCGCAGCAATTGATTTCGTTAAGATATGAGGATTTGAAAAAAGGGCAGGGTTGCTGATTTTCTATATAAAGCGATGCTTAATCAAACTGCCCATTGCATAGATGAAGCTATCAAGAAAAGGTTTTGTTCTGGTTTAGCCCTCGGAAAACCCTGAGCGAGTATGATAAGCTTACAAAGGCTAATATTGGTTTATAATTATGATTAGAGTTTTATTCTTGTGACAGAGACCGACAGACAATACTTGACAAACTTTTATTCTTTGGCAAACAAGAAAACAAACAAACTCAAGGCTTTCGGTTTGAGAGCCTCCTTCAAAAATAGTTAACATGGTTTTAGTCCCAAAGTGTTCATAATAATAAAACCATTAAATTTGTCATTAACATATTAACATCAGAACAGGGCAGGAAAAGGCAAACTCTTCAAAAAACCCGTTTTTAAGGACTTAACACAATCTTAAGTGGGGGTCAGCCTTTGGAGACAAAATTTCTTATCTGTTTCCTCAGTGTTGCCAGATGTAATAATTTTAAGGGGGGTTAAATTGTATTGCCGTAAGTACTTTGAAACCTTGAGAGCACATTCTTCACAAAATTGTTGCATACCATAGCACGTGCTTCATTACTGGCCTGAGCCCTTTTCAATCAGTCATAAAAATTTAAGATTGAAGCTTTTGTTGAACCATTTAAGTCGTCATGATTTATACAAAGAGGTAAGACGAGCATTGCAAAGTAACAGGTAAAAGACAAATTGATTCCTGTTCTATTGTAATGTGATGTTCCAAATCTTGACTTCGATATCTATATTTATCCATATTTATCTTCCAAATGTTCCAGATCTTTACGAAGGCCTTATTAATACGTTTATACCGGAAATGTGAAATTTTGAATAAGCATATCGAATCCACTGGTCCGCTATTATTAGTTAGGATTTTACCGGGTAATTATTGTACTGCAACACTCCATAAGAAACGGAGCATTTAATATATATCTAAAGAACATTTTACTAAAGGACATAACAATGTTTTTGCCTTTTAACCGTCCCTTTATTATCCTGGTTTGTCATCACTGAGAGATCGCAAAAAATAAAAAATCATTGCCCCTAAAGAGATTTAAACAAACAGGAAGAGGTCAGAAAATCAGCTTCAAGTAAAAAAGAAGTAACCTGAGTTTTCTATACGTTATTTAAAGAGGATCCTAAAAACTTGAAATTTAAATCATTGATCTTATGCAAAACCATGGCCCTGTACTAGGGTGCTGAGCAAAAAAGGCAAACAGGTGCAAGAACGAGAGTGGTGAATTAAATTGGTTAGAGCTGAACCTGCGTGCTGAGATTCCTGAAAATTGTTCGTAAAATTATTGAGTTTTTTAAAATGTTAAACGTAATTTGAAAGATTCACGAATTGAAATTCGTGAACAAAAACATGAAAACGTAACAGAAAAGTGGTGGTTACCTGGGACCCTCGGTTTATTTATTTTTCTTTTCAATTAACACTGCAAAGAAATATATTGGCATCGAACAGGAAAGCAAATATTGCCTTTGTGGTCGAGTTGATCGTTGTGAGGATTAAGCTTTTTGATATGGAGGATTTTCAACTTCTTACTTTATATTCTTACCATTTTACCGAGAAGGCAATGTTGAAAACAAACCATTTGAAATTCCAGTACGAATTGTTTTAACATTTACAACAGTGGCAACAATTCTGATAATACTGAGAGGACAGGATTTTAGATAGCTAACAAATGTTTTGAAATCAACTAGACTACACTGATTATGTCAAAAAAGCGTTCAGCACTTGGCTGACAAAAATACTTACGGAAAAGTCACGTGAAGAAGAGTGTATCTCAATTGAGAGTTTTGGGAGTAGGAAGTTGCGTCCTGTCCTAAATCCTCCCACCCAACATTCATGGTCCTGCAGGAAATTAATTTAAAACTTTAAAAGGAAAATCGATCAAAAGAAAGATTACTGTTGTGAACAATTATTTAGAATTGTTTGTTTTGGGGGCGTTTTAGGATATTTTTTCAGAGTTGTTTCCCAATTTCTTGTGTGACGGCTTTGAATTACATTTTCATTAACGTCGTTTGATTGCCTTTTTCTTAATGTTTTATTTTGCCTCGTCATGTCGGCGTGTCGTACAAACTGGTCGATTCAATCAGTAGTTTTATTTAACGTTTATCTGGCAACATAAAATACTTAAGACATTTTGGGAGGGAGGGGGGTCTCGTCTGTGAAACACCCCTAACATAAATAGCCGCAAGGGATCTTGATGTTTCTTCCTTGCAGAGGTCTTCAATCCTGAGACCATTGCCGGACCAGCGGCGCTTGGAGACATCAACATCTGACTGATGGCGCCTTTTGCAAACTGCCGCAGGAGAAAATCCCTTCAATTATAACGAGGTTTTTTGACTTTTATGCCTTTTAATAATTTAATTTTTATATTTTTTTTTGTAGTTTATGAACATACATTTCTCTGAGATGTAGAACATTACTTTAATTGTGTTATAATCTCAGCCCCCAAAATGAGCACCATTAAAACACCTTGCCGGAATCTTCAATAAAAATTAAAGCTAACATTTTTGTTCCCCTAAATCTAAATTCTAAGCAGAGAAAAACTTCGTGTAGGCCAAGTGCATATAATTTTTGAAGATTAATTGGTTGATTGCAACAGGTGACAAAAAACCTCATTTAATTAAAGTTCACAATTATAATTTTTAAAACTGGCATTTTGTGTTTTAAGTTGCGGGAAACCTGTTCAAATGAGATTTTTAGAACAAATGATCACATTACCTCATTACCATGACATCAAGCACGAGTTAAAAGCAGAAAAAATGTACCGAAGGAGATCTGGCCCAGAGGTCCTGTATCGGTTGCCTTCACCCGATTTTCGTACATGTACTTTAGTTTTTTTAGTTATTTTAGTTAGTCAAGGGTTTAAAAAAACGTGCGGTGATGTAAAATTTTCTCTTGATTCCTCGTCTCATTTGTCGGTGGTGATGTTTAGTGTCCAAATTAATCATTGTTGTTGACCCGGGGTGAAAGACGATTTTGAGTGATAAAGTGATGTACCCGTGTTTTTATTTCAAAGGCAGGTGTGAAAAATAGAAATTGAAATGGTTTCTGCGAAGTTATGTTAGCAGTTTTTTTCTGCTTGGATATCCTCCCTTTCACTTATAACTGAAGGTTTCCATTTTTAGGACAACCAACTCAAGATAACTGGAAAGTGTAATGCAAAATACGAACATTTGCAAGCACTTCAGTTTCAGAGCAGAGATCTTGAAAATGACCCGATCCTAACTTTAGAATGGTGTTCGTTGTTCCCCATTTTGAAATAAGATCAGGAAAACGATTTTTACCCCTCACAATCGCAGTAAGCATGTTTCATGTGAATAGCAATAGCGCTGTCGAATAGTTTATAAAAATTTGTATCTGGTACTTTTTTTGAAATTCCTGATCAACTTCTTCAGATAATGCATGGAAAGACCTGGGTTTGGATAAATAAAGTGTAGTTTCTTTTTTGCAGCTTAATGTTGAAATTTTGAAGTACTTTTTTTAATTCATTCGCGTCAAACAAGGTTTTGAAGAAGACATTTTTCTTGTTTGATTTCTTTCTTTGCATAATCAAGTTATTTATTGACTCCCTTTGTTTCCCAGTTCTTCTAAGACGTGTACAAACTCGTTCGTATGTCAGTTGTAAAGGAGAAACGAACAGACCGCACTACCCCCAGGACGTGGCTTAGGCACGATCCGTGAAACTCTGGCTATTGATTTTAACCCGCGGTCAGTATTGTGATTAAAATTGTGAATAGGACTTAAGATTACTTGCACAATTTTCTTCGTTGTACTTCGAGTTTCGCCGAATTAAAGAATCCACAAGTACGGTGTGAAGCGTTGATTAGTAAATAACGTGTATGATGCTTGGTGGCTGACAACCCCTTCTGTTACTCCCCTTCTAAAAAGCCCATCTGAATACAATAATAACGCTATAATACAATTTCTCCAGCCGGTGCCCTGCTTTGACCCACCAGCTTTGCTTATGCAATATGTAGTATCGAAAGTATTAAATAAAAAACCGAAAGGTTTATTGACATTTTAGCAACATAATTTTATTTCATTTTGTAAAATCGGATAATGATAGAGATTACAGAACTTTAAGTCGTACGTCAAGTAAAGAAAGACAATGTCCATTGCTAGTGGGAAATATGCCATCGTTTTTTAACTGCATATTAGTTTTGGCACAGTAAAATGAAGCTGCCGGATTTTGATTTGTGGATGTGTAAAAACAAGTAGGATCCAGCAAAACTGGCTAGGACGTTTGACGTGGGTTTTACTTGTCATTATTTATCTTAGTAGTATATAACGAGAAGACTACTGGACGAAATGTTAATGCGGCATTTCAAATAAAGAAAATATATTATGGTTTTGGAAACATTTTCCATCATTTTCTTTGGACTTTAACTTTTTGAGAAACTTGCTCTTAACCAAGGATTCCGTTATTACAATTTGCTGCAGTCGAAGTGAATGATGAACTGATTCCTTTGTTGAGTAAGCCTCCACTTTGTGTTAACGTCTTCTTTTGTTCAGGGAAAACTTTAAGGAACTCAGGCATTTGGGTTTTTCAGAAGACAGTGGTGGAGAACTTAAGAATCCAAAGATTTCTGAAAAGTTCTTTTTTGGTAAACTTTTCTGTCCATTGGAAGGTTGATCCTCATCCTATTCTTGTACAGTAATTTTTTGTGTACCATGAAAAGCTTATGTATGAGCTTCTGCATACAAAGTCATGGAGTTTTCTGACACTCGCACAGATATTAAAAAATAAGCAACTTAACTCACGAACATTCCCCATTTTTGCTGAAAAAATCGGAGATTTTAGCCCCTAAAGTTGCTCATGAAAGACCAGGATCATTGTTGTCCTGTGATTTTTTAGATTTTTAACGAAACCAACAGATGAACAAACACAAACGTGGACCAAATTTGGTGCCTTTCACTCCTGAGTCAGTGATTTGGAAAGTACCCGTTGAATTTATATTTTTGTCATTTATTTACAGAAACTTCAATGGGCCTTCCAAGTTGCATAAAATTTTCTGACCCCAGCCGTGGTTGCTTGCGAAACAGTTCCTTGTTGAAAACATTTGTTCAGTCTAAAAAAATCACTTTGAAATTCTTCTAATCCCCAAATCTTTGTTTTTGAAAATGTGCCCCTCCACCACTAAAACTTAGGAGTTGTCAGCCAATCTCCTGTGGGCACTTATTTTTCACCCCACCTCAAAAGAACGTTGTGCAGTGCATTGGTCCCATTTTCTTTTTCTGACGTCTAATACCAAAACAGGATGTGTGTTACTCAGATTCTTTTTGGTGTTTGGATTAGGCAGTGAAACACTTTATCAACAGAGATTTTTGAATAATTAAACAAAGTAAACACGTGTTGGGAAGGAATAAATACTTCGTTCAAATGAAAACGTGTGACATTCCAGCCTTCTGGTGAAGATTTTCTCCTTGAAGGAAACTTTTCTCCCGCAAAACGCACTGGTCTCGGCTTTTATTAAACAATTTACACCTGGACCACTTGTTATCGCGAAGCAGAGAGCAGAGCTTTACTCAACCAACCTGAAATTAAAGAGGCCATTTTTATTCCGAGGTTTCAAGTTTGTCCACTGTCCGATCTGCATTCCTCTCTTATCAACCGCGACAGAATCATGTATTTATTCATTTCAAGGTCTTTTTGAATATTTTCATCAGGGCTTAAAGTGCAGCCTCCCAGTTTCTTTTCATTTTGCCAAACACATTCATTCTGCTCTCACAATTGTACCCCAGTACAAGATACGATAAGCACATCAGCCATTATTTTCGAGACCATGTTTCAGCAGGGGGCTGCCATTTAATTTCCCAGCCTCTTAATACCTTTCAGTGTGTCTTTCCTTNCGCGACAAAATCATGTTATACACATTTCAAGGTCTTTTTGAATATTTTCATCAGGGCTTAAAGTGCAGCCTCCCAGTTTCTTTTCATTTTGCCAAACACATTCATTCTGCTCTCACAATTGTACCCCAGTACAAGATACGATAAGCACATCAGCCATTATTTTCGAGACCATGTTTCAGCAGGGGGCTGCCATTTAATTTCCCAGCCTCTTAATACCTTTCAGTGTGTCTTTCCTTAACCAACTCCTTTCGTTTCTCCTATCTGAGAAGAAAAAGTCCTCCGTTTACTAGATGCAAGGAGAGAAAGAATTTTTGAAGGACCATTGCTATCACTATTATCATTTCTGTAATGTCAAGTTACAATTTTCATCGAATTCAATACAGCTCCAGTCTGGTGAAAGTGTGTAAAATCAGTAGTATTAGCAGAGTATGTACCATGAGTGGTTTTGCTGTATTCTGCCTTTCAGTCCACGTTGCGGTCCGCGTTGCAGCCTTGTTGCAGATCTGCTCAGGTTGACCGAGATGTATAGTCTTGGTGACAGTATGAAGCCTTATATTACTCCTCACTTAACCTTGAGCTATGGATAAATGTTTCGATCTATCATAGTTTTGCACTCATTGTACATAAAATCATTATGTATTCAGTCGACAATGATGAGCATTTTCAACAGGTATTTCGTCACATATTAGTCAGAAGTGACTTAAAAATTCATGAAATGGTAGTTATTTTCTTGGCATTTTATGGCTTGGTTTATATAATGTTTGAATAGATTTTATTGATTTTTGTTTTGATAAACATGTGTTTTAAAATTACATATGGGAAATAAAATAGCTCCCAATAAACTGATGAACAGAACCCACGATGAGGGAGCAAATAAGAGCTTATCTGATTGAATTACTCAGTCGAGGTAAATGAGCGAGTCTGTAAAAGAATAAATAAAAAGGGATTTACATACAAGGCAGACGAGGCCAAGAATCGGAAGCTCAACTCCAAGAAAGGAGAAAACAACAGAGGTCACATGCAGCAAGGAGAAAAACAAGAATCTGGACCAAGTGTGCAAGAAAAGAAGATAGTCAGAGAGAGTTCACATGCAACTATCAAGGTAGCAAAGGGAAAAATTTTATGTGGCCCTTGAGAAATGTTAGTAATAATAATTGGTGTACCGGGAAAAGTAGGAAGGGAAATAAAAATTAGGATAGAGAAGAGGAATACTAACATAAACCTCCAATGCCTACAGAAACCACCACTGTTCTTTTCTATATATACTTTACGAAACTGCTGGAAATTTGAAAATATCTAGAAAAATATCAATGTTTAAAAATGTTTGGTCGATAGTTTTTACCCCCACCTTTTTTGAGTTGATAATGCGGTTTAAGAACTGCTAGTTTAAGAGGCAAATAATAAGAACAACAACAGCAATGATCGATTTCAATGTCATAGATAGTAATTCTAACACCACCACAATTTCATACCATATTCACTTGAGTACAGGACGAGCAAATAATAATGATGATGATGATAATAATAATAACAATAATAATAATAATAATATACTACTACTACTACTACAACTAATAATATTTTTAAACGTCATCTGTTTCAATTCAGTCATTTCATACCAATTTCACACCGTATTCATCGGTTCGATTTAGATCAAACCAGAAAGGATTTTGGTAAAAATTTGGTATATGCATTTAAGATACATGTCAAAAAAATTAACTTTTCGTCGTGTTAAAAAGGTTACTTAAGACTCTTAAGCAGTAATTTCAATAGATATTCGAGTAATGATTTAGGCCCACAATGTTTGTTTATCGATGCGCCTTTGGGTTTTTTTACGTATGGTTAACGGACGTTCTTCCTCCTACGAGAGACCCTGTTACAAAAGAAAGATTTTCTATCCCTTTGAACTATACCTGGAACATGTGCATATTTAAAGAAAAGTATTACCTGTAAATAGCTGCCGCTGGTTATCTTAAATTATGCGCATTTATATCCCCACATGTGCAATATCCAACTAATATACAAACATACATACATACAGCGCTGTAAAATACCACCAAACACAAATGTAATGATTTAAAATCATATCCACTGAAATACAATACACGGAAAATCAAAGATTGAGAGTTTTGAGTTGCAAATAGAGTAATCTTTCATATTGTATCGGGGTTGTTTCTGTTATCTCTCATTGGTTTGGTGAGGGGTTTTTTGTCATACTAACGGCTTCTTTGATTTTGGTGGATTTTCGTTATTTTACTTAAAAAGCCTATGGATATTGGTCCCATTAACAGTAAAACATGAAGCAAACCGGTGGTGGCAAAGAGCTTCCGAAAAAAGCAAAGTACTTAACCTATCTCTTTCGTCTTTAAACGTCACCCACAAGTCTCTTTAACGTTACAGTTGCTCGAGTGCTCACGATTTCTTTAACGTAATTCATGTTAGAGGGGATACTCCTTAATAAGCAGTATTGAAATCTTCGAGTTTTTTTGTTTGCACCATTTAAGGATTAATGTAAAATGTATTGAGCTTTTAGAGTTTTACAAGTACTTTGAAAAGACAGCAAAAGGTATTTAAGCAGACATAAGTACTTAGAATTAATTTTATAAACTTAGTAAGAAATATTCCTACTGCTAAAGTGCATTTCACTTTACATGCTAAACCCTTAACCGCTTGTTTCTGGAGTACAATGAATAACATTAGTAACGCAATTTTCAGCGGTAGGAACACGAACGAGAATGAAAAAACAAACAGAAACGTTAATTTGGATACAAAAAGGGTGCAACGAGGGCACAGCTTATCTTCGGAAAGAGAGTTTTGTTTTTATATCACCAACTTCGCAAATTGAACAGATGGCTCTTTCGCAATCAAAGTGACGATTGATTTGGTGATGACGAAGTGATAGGATTTTTGTGCATTATTTTTAGCTGATTATTTATATGTGTCATCTGATGTAAAAAAATAGTCTTTTGCAAATGTACACCAAATATGCCTGAAGATTATTACGAATTACGAATTACGTTGTTTTTACGCTGCTTGTATGAATAAAATTCAGAAGCTAAGGTTGCTCATGGCCTTTTTGTGCTGAAAATTGTAATAAAATTTAATGTGCTTAGTACTATGCGTTTTTTTAAATTGTAATGGCCCATATTTCATAGGATGGCATCTACAGATTCCAATACCAGGCAGGCTATCAAACCGTCAGGGTTGAGTTCAAAAGACATGGCGACATGTGTCATGGAAAAGAATACTCTGCAAACCATGACAGCTGTAGTAGTGTTGACTATCGTTCTTTCCGTAATAACGCCAGATTAACTCAAGTTGCAGGGAATGAGATCTAGTTAAGTTTAGAATTTTGTTCCTTAGAAAGGTTATGGCAAATGTAATTTAAAGGCGACAAAAATGAGAAAAGGCGGAAACCAATGAATATTTACTAACTCAGATAACCCAAATGATTAAAATTAATTCTTCCTTGTTTATTGTTTTTCAAGTACTATAACTACGGGAAACAACCACAGACTAGAAAGTACAAAGCACAATTGTAGGTGTAACTGTACTCAACAGCATATTTGGGAAGTTAGAGTAAGTTGGGTTGGGTTTTTATATGTCTGATCACACGCTTGGGCGTACACAAACACAAATGTATATGTATATATATGTAATATATAATTTATATCTATATTATATATATATATATATATATCGGCGTGGATAGGTGCAGGGAGATTTAGACAAGAAAATACATAACTACGTAAACGTACATAAACCTGGAGCTAACCAATATCCATAAAGCTGTGTAACACTATTTTAAACTCAATGGAAATTTGTTCAAGTTTCAATGCAATTTTCTTCACAATCTGATTGAACTAATCCAAAAGTGGGAGTTTTGCCTGTTTTGATGGATACAATTACGTACATAACCCCCAAAACTAATTTTATATTTTTATTTCTAACATTGAAAGCTGCAGTTTTATCATGGGACAAAAATTAATTGATAGATAATATATTATGGACCCAGCTGTACTAGAAATTTCATGTTATCAAGTATGTATGTGCCGCATGAACATTGTGGTATGTTTTTTTTATTTGGCTGCCTTTGATTTTGAAATAGAACTGGAAAAACAACTGACTAATACTGAGCTTTGGTTATTTTCAAGAATTAATAATAAGTCACACAGCAGATCTACCCTGCAAAAAGTATTATTGCTAAATTTTTCACATTCTTAGGTTTGAAATAAATACCGTATAGAGTTGTATTGAACCACATTGGTTATGTTTAAAATGCATTGTATAAGAGATTGCAGTTGTGAATTGAATGAAAGAGTTTGGAAAAACAGGAACAATTTGAGTAACAATAATGAATTGCACAGAATATATCGAAAGATGAAAATTTCAAACTTAAGAATAATTGAATAAGGACATTTCTTGAGAAGCAAACACAAACTCGCTATCGAAGCCCTACTCTGGCCCTCGCAACATGGTGTTACTCAAAGAAGGTACTCTGTGCGTACTTTTATCGACGATATACGCGATGACTGTGTGCCCAATTGAATACCTTCCTGCAGCAATAGATGACAGAATTGGGAAGAATTGGGAAGGGATACCAAGCGGTGCAACCTCGATATGATGATGATGATGACGATAATGATGATGATGACTATCATTATTATTATTATTACATATGCTAAAGAATCGCCTCCACGAGCTATATATGACCATATTAATGAAGGGGGACAAAGCGCAGGAATTGTTTGATTGGAACAAAAAGAAACCATTCTCCTGGTCAGAAATAATAATGACTAATGCAAAAGTGAATACAAAAAGACGGGTTGTTTGGTCTCTTGTTGCTGCCCTGCCCATTATCCAAGAGGTACTGTAGAAGTAGCTATAATAAAGGTAAGACTAGTAGTACCGGGCAAAGCCCCTAAAGGCGTATTTGCCATTCACTGCATTCTGATACACCTAAGGCTTTTCACTCGTTAAAATACTTATCCCAGAATAAAACGGATTTGCATATATTGAAAAGCGAAGTGACCGTATGTTTATATTTTGAAATTATAGGCTGGAAACCTTGGACACACTGGAGCGACTGCAATCAGAAGTGTGGCAGTGGACTTGGTTTTCGACAACGAAAATGTATCGACAAGTACAGATGTTCAGGCCCTTCGGAGGAAATCAGGGAATGCAATATGTTTCCGTGCCAAGGTGACAAAATCATTTATTTGATATGTTAGATTTAATAACAAAAGATGGGAGTACTTATTTAGGACCAAAGTATATATNGGTAGACTGACTGGGAAGAGGGTGGGAGAGGAGGTGAGTAGTCGTGATGTGTATAATGGACAGGTTTGGTATTTTGTTGCTGCCCTGCTGATTAGCCAAGAGGGACTGTAGAAGTAACTATAATAAAGTTAAGACTAGTAGTACCGGGCAAAGCCCCTAAAGGCGTATTTGCCATTCACTGCATTCTGATACACCTAAGGCTTTTCACTCGTTAAAATACTTATCCCAGAATAAAACGGATTTGCATATATTGAAAAGCGAAGTGACCGTATGTTTATATTTTGAAATTATAGGCTGGAAACCTTGGACACACTGGAGCGACTGCAATCAGAAGTGTGGCAGTGGACTTGGTTTTCGACAACGAAAATGTATCGACAAGTACAGATGTTCAGGCCCTTCGGAGGAAATCAGGGAATGCAATATGTTTCCGTGCCAAGGTGACAAAATCATTTATTTGATATGTTAGATTTAATAACAAAAGATGGGAGTACTTATTTAGGACCAAAGTATATATTGGCGGTACTTGTCTCCCTTCTTTCCATCTGACTTTATGCTTATATTAAATATTTCCGAAACATTGGGTTTTGCTACAACGTGTTGTTTGAAACGTTGTATGGGAACCGTAGAAGAGTTATTGCGAGGTAAGATGTCAAGTATCCATTTTTTCTTAACACTTCTGATCTTTTTTTTTTTCAATTCTGTTTTCGTTTGTCTCCTCTCGAAAAACGCATTGATCTGCCACTCCCAGGGAGGTGATGAGCCTCGAATCGGGAACTTCGAGCGAAGTAAGCAGATGCTCATCCTATTGCGTAGATGGTCGAGCATTTGGCTACAATATCCTTTTGTACTGGTTTCTTTCCAGGTTAATGCAGACATTTTTTATTTTTCTGTAACTTCTAAATCCTTTCCGATATTATTTTCGTTTAGTATATCATTATTATTTACTGGGTAGTTTTGTGTGTTATTTTATCCCGGTTTTTTTTCCTGGTGTAATTGACTTTGTGCAGCCAAAGTAAATAGCGGCTAGCCTTTTGAGAATACAAACTTAACTTCCCAAAAGTATTTTATGATACGGCTAGCTTCATCAGGTGGATAATTGGAAGAAAATGTGGAAAACAATACATAATCGTTCAGTTTACTGAAGGTGGCGAAGAGAAGGCTACGTACTACTCCTGCTGTTGGCATCCATCGCTACTGCTACCACTACTACTACTGCTTCTGCTACTGCTGCTGCTACTATATCTACTGCTGGTGGAACTGTTGCTGCTGGTACTGCTACTATTATTACTTGTACTACTGTTGCTGGTACTACTACTACTACTTTTACTGGTAATTGTACTACTACTTTACTACTATTACAACAACCACCTCCGTTAATACCATTACCATTATCACCACCGCTACTACTACGGCCACGACGAGCATTTCCTCCGCTGCCACTTAAGTGGCAGCGGCAGATTTCATATTTCATGGTTATATAATATAAATAGTTTTAGGCCAGCAGATGATTAATAGGTTTGTTATTATCTCTACTTACTCAAAGGTGTTATTGAAAATAGCCCTAACCAAATGTTTTGCTTTAATAGATGTAGACTCGTTACTAGAGACAAGGATCGACCTTAATATTTACAGTAAGTTGTAAAGTAAAACATGTTTCTCTTTTGGTTTTAGATGCTTATGATATTTTACAACTTACAAAAAATTTTCACGAGGAATCTGGTGCAAACAGTGCAATAATAAACAAAGTACACGATTCAGCAGTGCAGTCGAGTATTCCTTCAGTTCCTACGTATTTGGCTTTTCCAGATAAATTTCCATCCGCATTCTCATTATTCATCACAATACGAGGTAAGGAAATGTGGAAGGTGGATGTTGTTTCCCAACTCTGTAATTGAAAATATTGATAATGCTGCAAACGTGGGAGAATAGAGTGTGCAAATATGCAGGTGTAACCCGTCATCATATATCTCCAACTGAGGTTCACTCATCTGGAAACGTTTCTGAATGTAGTTTGTGTATTTCACAGCCAATGGTAAAGTACTTTAGAACTGAAAAAGTTTTAATTTTTAGTTTTATCCAAATACGTGCCTTTTGTGGCACCATGTAGACCTTGGTAGTCTGGCTTCTCTATATATGTATCAAAAGAAATTAGTTCGAATTTCCACAAATATCATTTCATCAATAAGTCACCCCAAGACCAATGAAGTGCAAGTACGAACCCGTATCTGCTGGATATAAGGTTAGAAATTTTTTCATATCCCAAACCTGACGTCACCTACACACTGGAATAAATTTTTTGGGTGTCTTCTAATATGTCAAGTTCTACCAGCTGAGTGGTAATGATGTGTCGGGTTTTATGTAACGCAACTTGGATCCCTTACTTTAGCTCCCTTACCTTAGCTCCCTTACCTTAGCTCCCTTACCTTAGCTCCCTTACCTTAGCTCCCTTACCTTAGCTCCCTTACCTTAGCTCCCTTACTTTAGCTCCCTTACTTAAGCTCCCTTACTTTAGCTCCCTTACCGTAGTTTCCTTACCCACGTTCCCTTAACCGTAGTTCCCTTACCTTAGTTCCCTTACCTTAATTCGCTTACTTTAATTCCCTTACCGTAGTTCCCTTACCTTAGTTCCCTTACCTTAATTCGCTTACCTTATTTCCCTTACCTTAGTTCCCTTACCTTAATTCCCTTACCTTAATTCCCTTACCTTAATTCCCTTACCTTAATTCCCTTACCTTAATTCCCTTACCTTAATTCCCTTACCTTA
>RDPX01000023.1:3743516-3767893 GCA_003991215.1 Morbakka virulenta
CCTTACCTTAGTTCCCTTGCCTTAGCTCCCTTGCCTGAGCTCCCTTGCCTTAGCTCCCTTACTTTAGCTCCCTTACTTTAGCTCCCTTACCTTAGCTTCCTTACCTTAGTTCCCTTGTCTGAGCTCCCTTGCCTGAGCTCCCTTGCCTGAGCTCCCTTGCCTGAGCTCCCTTGCCTGAGATTCACTTGCCTGAGATTCCCTACCTAGATCTCACACCTTATGTCCCTTACCTTGAGTTCCCTTTCCTTGAGCTCCCTTACCTTTGCTCCCTTACCTTTGCTCCCTTACCTTTGCTCCCTTACCTTTGCTCCCTTACCTTTGCTCCCTTATCTTAAGATTACTTGCCTTTAAATCCAAACCAAGACCCCCGAACTTGGATCACTTCCTTTGCAGTTTAATTGGTGCCCGCGCGTCTACAAATTGAAGATGTTGTGTAACCTTACTTTCGCAATAGATCTGAAATAATTCACCACCTAGTGTCCAGTTCCATCAATTAATGCCTGGTTTTTTTCTTTCCCAATTAGAAATATCTACTTTTTGCAAGTTATTACCATTGTTTTAGATTTATAAATGAATGTTCACCACTATTATTTTTAATTCCTCTTTACTCTGCTGCAAAGTTAAAAAACTTCTAAAATGTGTTCCTTTTAGCCACTGACGTAAAGAAATTTGGCTACATCTTTTCATCTTATGATGCCAACAACCGGATGCAATTTGGACTCCGACTGGAGGAAAACTTTCTGTCCTTTGTTTATACCAATCCTAAGAGCTTATTTAGCGAGAAATTTGTAAAGTCATTTCATTTTGAGATGAGAAGACAGATTTGGTATGAAATAGCTGTATCTTTGGAGAAGACTCGACTTAAGATGGTGGTTAATTGTAACCAATTAGGTGAAACACGGATTGAGTGGCCAATCACCGAGCACTTTGATATTTTTGGGTTCATGTATGTTGGAGCGGACAAAATTGAAGGAAGGGCCAGTAAGTTTGAGGTAAGAACCATAATATAGACTAACGATTTGGCCAATAGTACATAACGTTTTTAAGGCAGCAGTGCAGTGCCAAAGTGCAGCTTTTATTTCATCCAAATGGAAATGTAACTTTATTAAAAGGAATTTTTGTAAATACTGGTGTGTCATCGTAACGTTTAAGTTTTAGCAATGCCCCTAATAAAGCCCACGGGTAGCCTCGATTTCATAAATACGCCTCTCGCAAGTAAACCGCCCACAATGTTGCATTATTTTTCGTGGATTTTACTTAGTGCGCAGGGACGTAATTTTGTGTAAATTCCGATGCTTTTTATTTAATAATTTTGGTCAAGATACGATAATCTCACATGGTATTCTTCTGCCTTTTTTTCCTTTTAAAAGAACCTCCCCTGCCTTAGTTGAAGAATTATGAAAACTCTTGAATTGTAGTTTGTATTTCGTATTTAGCCTTAGCCTTGGGTATCTAAGGTTTTATCGCCCCGCGTTTTACCCTTACTCCCAAACAAAATCAGAAATTCCGTTATATTTTTTTAAAACACTAACTGCCAAATTTTTAGTTGTTAATTGTTCGAACACTCGGTGAATTGGGTCCGTGTAATGTTGTTCTTCCTTCCAGCTGATTTTTCAGAACCATTTTTTCTGCCCCTATTGAAAACCCAAATCATTCAGAAGCAGCAGAACACGATGAAACTTACACAGACAGGCCATTTTCCCTATGTTGATATTGTAGTGTATGACTAAAGTAATTTTTACCTTAGCAGTGGGAGGGAATTTAGAAGTGTTGAAGTTTAAGGTTTTGCGCAATCCGAAGATTGTTTCGTAATGTAGTCTTGTAATCGTAAACAAGCCTTTAAAATAATGGTGATTGGAAATAAAGACCTCGATTGTGTTTAATCCAACACAGGTCATGTATTTTTCAGTATTAATTGATTATTTGTTGCCTTGCCAATTCTCAAACGCAGTTGTTACGAGTCTCTGTCGAGATTCAAATACGTGATAAAGAATGGCTCCTCTTTTTTCATCACCTGTACTGAGTGTTAATTTTCATCCACAAGTGAGGTCGAAAGACGTGACACTGGATGTTTGCTGTTAATTATGCCACATTTAGGGATTAGAAATTTCAATCTAAAACAGGAATTTTCATTTTGTGCTTTACTTTTTCTGCCAAATTTATTTAAAGGCTTTTACCAAAGTTTGTCAGTTTGTCTGGAAAGAAATCACAGCCAAGTGAAATCTTGGAATTTAGTTGCTCCGACAGCAAAACGTGGTCGCAAAATAACCGTTTCTATAAATTTAGATTAAAATGAAAAAAAAAATTTCAGAGTATTTACCATTTTTCCAGATTGGTTGTTGCAAATATTATTGTGCAAAATGGTTAAGATTTTGTAGAGATTTTATACTTCGATTGGTGTCAGGTGAGATAGCACTTGAAAACATAGCTGTAAAAAGTTGAAATAGGCAAAAAGATAAAAACTGCAGGCTGATGCAATTTTTAAAAAAATGAAGGTGTACAATCATGCACAGTTATAAAAAGCCGAATGGTGGATACTTGTTTTACATTTTCAGCTATTCCCGATTTTGGCTCACCAAAAATTAGAGAGAGCAAGTAGAAAGATTGGAGGATAAAAAAAGCCCTCAGGACAATGCTAAGAGATAAGATGAGGATGTCAGAAGAGTGGCAGTAGACAGTAACTCAAGTACATAACTAAGTTAATGGTAAAGTGGAATATCCAGTTAATTTTGTGGAGAGAAATAAACAATGACAAAGGTACAACGTAAGAGATTCCACAGCTGGAAGTGATGTGACCATGAGGTTGTAACTCTGAGTCGCGTTACACATACCCTTTCTTTACCCATGAGCGTTATTACTACAGCCTATAAACCCACTACTATCAAAAAAGAAAGCGAAGTACCAAGTCCTACTCAAAAGGTCTTGTGGAATTTTTTAAATATTTGTTTGTTGAAGTTATCTGATAATAACTTATTTTTCCATCTAGCATCAAATAAGCCAGCTGATGTTCACGGGGGATCCTGGAATGCTATGGAAACAATGCGGAACAAGAAGTTTCTTTGTAATTATGACTTTTTTAGTTAAAAATTTAGATACTACTTTGATAATACTTTTTTGGGGTGTCATTGGTTTTCCAAGGTACTTTTGCCCTCCAGATTGCTCTCCAGCCCCAACACCTAGATCTTAGAATAGCTTCTGGCTTCGTATAATTTTGGATAAAACAATGGACGAGCCGACTTTTCCCTAAAATTAGGTATTGCAAGAATACACCATATTTTTTTGTTGTTTTGAGGTAACAAATCGAAGGGGCCTACTGTGTTGACAAATAAAACGACTTCTGCCTGGTGCCCTCATTACGCATTTAGTAAACGCATAACGTATTCTACCATGCTCTTGTTTAATTTGAACAGATTGTAAGTAAGTATAAATGTATTAAAAGCAAGAAAAGAAACAGAAAACGCTTTTGTAACTTGTATCCCTTACAAAACCTGGAAGCGGATCATTGACAATCTCTAGGCCAATATTTCAGTCAGCAGGAGCTCATTAACGTTTTATGAGATTTACGAAAGTACGTTTCTGTTTTCGGGTAAGTCTTCATTACCGTCTGTTGTGTTTCATAACGTTTAGCTAGAACCTAGGGCCATTAGCTACCAAAAGATCAGTAAGAAAGTGTCGAAACAGCTGCCAGACCCTTTGAAATTAAAGTAGTGTACACACATTTACTCCTGCTGCCTGTGAAATTTAGTGGTTTTTCTATTATGGAACAATGCCCATTTTTGTGTTTGTGAAGTGGACTAACTCTTTCCCTCGGTACGTTCAAGCTTGTGTGGCTTAGCGATTAAATCATGTCAATTGAGCGGAAACCGTGGTACTCTTCCCCACCCATAGATAAAGTTGTTTTTTATTTCGTTGAAACATTTTTTATTTACCATCCCTAACATCTTCTAGTCCTAGTTTGCAAGGATAACTATATTCCATGTATAATTTCTTGTACTTATCACTTCCATTTAGGAAGTAATAACCTAACTCTGTTTGAAGCACTAATTCTCTGCACGGTTTTTAAGAGGCCAAATATTTATGCTTACCATTCGGGTAGATACGTTCCACACCTGTTAGCAAGAGTCTGTTTTTGCCATTGGTGTGAAAATAACAAATTCTGATCGACGCCCGTTTTAAGTGTGTAGTTAATTGACTATAGATAATTGATTTAAGAACATAAAGAACGACAACTTCGTCATGAAATCTACAGCATAAGAATAAATTGGATTGTATTTTTTGAAAGGTTTGCTGTATTTACAAGTTCCTCTTGTGGCTAAAGCAGTACAGTAATATGCCTTAAACTTTTTAGACAAGAACTACAGAAAGTTGTCAGACCCAAACAGAAGTTTTCTCCTTCTATCCCTCTCCCCCCTTTTCTCCTTCACTCTCCCTCTCCCCCCTTTTCTCCTTCACTCTCCCTTTCTTCTTTCCTTTCTTTCCTCCCNTGGTGTGAAAATAACAAATTCTGATCGACGCCCGTTTTAAGTGTGTAGTTAATTGACTATAGATAATTGATTTAAGAACATAAAGAACGACAACTTCGTCATGAAATCTACAGCATAAGAATAAATTGGATTGTATTTTTTGAAAGGTTTGCTGTATTTACAAGTTCCTCTTGTGGCTAAAGCAGTACAGTAATATGCCTTAAACTTTTTAGACAAGAACTACAGAAAGTTGTCAGACCCAAACAGAAGTTTTCTCCTTCTATCCCTCTCCCCCCTTTTCTCCTTCACTCTCCCTTTCTTCTTTCCTTTCCTTCCTCCCTTTTTCCTTCCCTTTCTTCCACTGTTGTAAATTGGAGTTGTGACATCTAACCAATCATCAGCATTTTTTGTATGTAATGACTCCTTTTTCCAACCCGCAAACAGAATATCTGTACCATATACATTACAGTTTGCCTGATTGTACATACCAGTGTGTATTTCCTGTTCTAGTACCCAGGATATCTAGGAAAATCCCGACAGCAGGCACCCGTACCGTCTACTGATCCAAGGTTCCCAGTCATAAAAGATGATTCGGAAAGTGGTGATGTTGATGAAAATTTTGTAGCAAGTGGAAATGGATCACAATTTGGGGAATCAGATGTATCTGAAGCAGGTAAGTTTAGCTTTTTGAAAATATACTGAAAAACTAGACTTTCATTTTGTAATAATAGGAACGTCGCTGAGCTACTCCGTTGAGTTAGTTCGTCCATTTTATCCCCAACCCCAATTCTTTCATCTTCCGTTATGCTATCAATCAGTGGTGCAATAACAACATATTGATCTTGTATTGATCAGAAGCAACTAAGTCTTTAAAACATGCAAATTTATGGCGTATATTTTTATTTAGTGGTAGTTAAATTTGGTTGTATTTATGTTTTAAAACGTTTTTAGTTTTAATTTGTTCTTAATGACAAAATTTATGACAATGCTAGCGTCTCAATTTTCTATAGTGTGGACAAGTCCAATATAAACCAATTCTCACCAGCTGTTTTTAATTAAAACCTAAGCCCTTTAAATCTTTCCAGCTGGTTTTAAGGCGAAGTGAAAATTTTTTCCCAAGTATTCCCCATCAGAGGTAGGCAACAAAGGTAAGATTACTATCAGATGATCCATAGCCCCGTAAAAGACTAGCCTGTAAGACTAACCTAAAAGACTAATCTATATTATATGGTTAAAAGGTATGGATTTCTAAAAGAGCTTAGTGTTTCTAAAGTATTTTAGAAGTAAAGTCAAAGAGACACGTCTGCAACGCAAATTTTTGATTTTCAGGCTGGAGTTCTGATCAAAGGTTTATGAGCGACACAGGGGTACCTATTGAGGGAAACATCTTCAGAAATGTTATTTCAATCAGCCATCGTTTCTACTATATCGTTATTTTTGAATAGTAATATCTTAAGATATGAGCTTATAACATTGATTTAGGTTTGTTTTGTTTTTTTGTAAATCTTGCAAATTTGTTTGGGTTATTTTTAAGGGAGGTTCTTGTTGCAAAATTGTTCACTCGAGTGTTGCAATTGGAGTAGGAAAATCAGAACAGACAAACATGAGGGAAAAACAGTGCTGTAGAGGTTATCGAATTTTTACCTACCTCCAACTCCTGGTTTGCGACAAAGCATTATGAGTTGCAAAAACGCCACAAAAAAACAAAACAAAAAAAAACAAGCAAAAAACTACAAGCAATCGAATTCTTGCTTGAAAAAGTTACCAATACATCCAAATCGCGCACTAGTCACCGGATCGCAAAAGCAGATCGCGGAAGGTTATCATAATCATCAATTTTATTACGGAACAGTGACGAGTTGGATGGGAGGCTCCTAAGCACCTGATGGTAGTTTGCACTGATGTAACTGTGGATGTATGAACCCCGACAAAAGCATAAAGTAAGACATACAGCTTGGCTTTAGTAAATTTTTTAGTATTTGTGAGGGTAGGAATATTTATTTATTCAAGTCGGTTTTTATTAAGCTATACCAGCAGCATATCGTATTCAGTTGTACTTAATGGATTGTTTTCAACCTAAGTTTTTTGTTTAAGTCACTTTCACACTGGTCTTTATTTGCCCCTTTAATTTAACCATTCATTTCCCTTACAAGACACATGGACAAATACACTCACGCACAAGACAAACACAATTAAGAGGTATAATTTTTCGAATGTTATGAAATATTTTTCCATCTGCTCTAATTGTAGCCCGGTGTTCGGAAGAGTGCAAGAATGGTGGGGTATGTAAAGATGGCGTATGTAAATGTTCGACAGGTTGGAGTGGTGTTGATTGCAGCCAACGTGAGTATCTAAAATTATGTTATTTTCGTCAAATTTCTTTTTAATGGGTTTCCTCTTCGTGTGTGCTTTACATTGCTTCCATTTAAAACTACCAAGAATGAGAACCAAACATCTTTGTGAGAAATGAGTAATCTAGATTCTGATGGGACAGTGACAAGATCTTTTGTGTCAAGCACTTCCCAAAGTAAAATCTTAGTAAGAAGTTTTCTGCCTGTTTCTTCATGGTTTTTATTGTACGTATATAGAGCATTCTCCTTCAAAGCTTGATAAGGAAATGGTAAAATCCACTGCTGTTCGCACAGATATGATTTCCCCCCGTCGTAATGTAGGTCATGTAACAGACAGAATTTATACTTTGTTACGTTCTTGTTAATAGTCTATGAAGATGTTGACATTATTCTCTTACCCCCCGAGTTAGTTAACCTACATTTGGTCCGTATCTTGGCTATTTTTTATCATACTCACGTCATTGCTTCTTTAATTAAATTGAGAAATAATTGAGCCTGTTTCCCTGAAAGTCGGAGCGAGGTAGCTTTTCAGCTTCGTAGAATGCTTAGAGCTCGAATTGGGCTGTGCAGTTACCAATGATTTCTTTGAAATAAACAAAACCCAAGTATTAAATTTTCCTGCACCATTTTTAAACATTTGTATGGATTTTGGATATGGAAACAGTTCATCAAAACCCGATGCATCTGCAAACCTATGCACACATTTGTATGAAGAGTGCAATTGCATTGTAATATATAATGTAGTTCAATGTCATGAAAATCGTTTATGCCTTTTTTCTAGAAAAGCAATGTTCTGTTATTTGTCGTAATGGTGCTACTTGTATAAATGGACAATGTGAATGTCCGACTGGATGGACAGGGTTGGACTGCAGTCAGGGTAATACACTGTGACTGTGAAATATTTGTTTATTAATATTTTGAATAGGATATTTTAGTCGGATTTTTTAAGATTTTATTAGTTTGCATTTCCATAAGTAAATTCATCTCCAGTTTTTTACAACTGACAAGCAGTAAGCAGTTGGCAAGTGAAATAGAAGGCGGTCAAAACGTGGAAATTCTTGTTGTGGACGTTAAAAATTAAGAGCGAAATAGTGCAAGAATTAATGAAAAAATGAATATAGATACGTGCTTTGCATCGCATTTCCCAAAGATGGTATAGTTGTGTAATATTAGGAAGGTTGTTAATGTTAATTTATATGGGCATTTTGAATTGTTTATGCAGAAAACATCGAACATTTTGCCGGATATTTGAATCATGCTTCAAAACATGGACTAATTAATTGAGTGATTGTTGTACAGCAATATTTTTAGAAAAAGCATTTGAAATTACTAACATCTACCAAATAGAATAGTAAAAATATATATTAACACATTTATTCTTTCTTACATGTTCAAAGAAAATAGGAATGAGAGTTGGTTTGTTGCATGTTTTTGTAGCAAAAATGTAAGAAAGTAAGCATTTTAAGTGCAGCTGCTTACTGAGACATCCCAATCAGTAAATAATAAAAATCACTGTTGAAAAGAAATGGGACAATTGTCTTTCAGCAGGAAAATTGTTATGAAAATGGGAAATTATGTAGTAGAAATGGTTTGGTACAAATGGTACCGTGGATCGGTTATTCGAAATGCTTTTGAGTGAAAATGTTAAGAAGATAAGTATTTTAACCGTCGAATAAACAATGGTATCTTTACTGGGTGAAGACCTACCAGGTCAGAGAATAGCGTTGTATTCTTTACTTTTAAAACGGTGATTAAACCACGGGGACACAATTGTTATCTTGCTGTTTTTTATGATTTATGAGACCAAGGATCAATGTTTTACTTATTTGATCTAGGCTGTCAGCCATCAGTACTCTTTCAAAGCCACATTTATTGTTTACCTCATATTATGTTATACTGTTTTAATGGATTCATCTCGAAAGAGAGTTTCTTTGTCTCAACTCCGGGACCTGCCCATGTGTAAGAGCTCAAAGAACGCGCAGAGGTGCTTTTGCACACCTATCTGTTCTCTTCACAAAGATAAGTGTTTTTAAGAATATGTGCTGTTTCACATAATGTGATCTTTCGTTGGTCTGAATTTGTCATGTTACCAGGTGTTTTATTGAGTTTGCTTCAGTGCCTTTCTTTATCAGGCCAAGGACGCCAATCTGCACAGGAACAACAGTATTTTTTTGTCTCCACATTTTCGTTACTTCCATTTGAAAGACTTTATACATGACAAGATTTTTGAATTCCTTTCTAAAAACAGTACAGTCTTAAAGGCATGCCATGTCAATTAGACCTTAGAACTTCGGTCTTCCAGTCTCTGTTGAGACTCTGGGTAGCAAGACCTGTACATTGCGAAAGTAAATTCGCCTTGCGAGGTCCTCCTTGAAGTTGGCTTGCCAGGTTTTCACTGGTCTGCCTCTTTTTCGTTTTCTTCTCGAACTCTATGTCAGAGCCTGGTGGGCCAGTCGACCATCTGGAAGTCTTAGCACATCTCCAGCCAATCTCTACTTTCTTTCCTCTACCAACTTACGCATTTCTCTTTGACCTGTTCTCCTTAGTATTTCTTCATTTTTTAGATTACGATGATGAAAAGCATTTAGTTTCTGATCGCTCTTTTTGTTAGTTTTCCATGTTTCGCTTGCATAAAGGGCTGTGGAGACAACTATAACAACATGTCAATTAAGAGGCATGTTTTCGTTTTGAAATCTTTGACAATGATATTGGGCCCATTTGAATCTATTTTTCAATCGGTGTGTGCAGGGAACTTCCACAGGATGGTCACGTCTTTGCTACAGTAACATCTTTTGGTGTTTTTTGTGCCACTCATTGAGAGCATCAATCCCGTAGTCTTTGGAGATATACCAGTAGATGAATTGACCTTGCCTAGCATGCCTTGTATTGTACTCAGTTTTGACGAAGATACGACAACATGATCGACTGTTTCATCAAATTTAGTACAGAGTCGACACGCCGGACTCCAGCCATCCTTCATGATTCTTGCTTCGTAGACATCTTTCTCGAAGGTTCTTTAAGCATGTAGCCTTAGCTTTAGCCGTAATATCTTAGCTGCTGCAGTATCTCCGTTCAATGTAGTATTTACTGCATCATCAGTTATGTTAACTTCTACCTAAAATTTTTGACTTAGGGAAGTGATAGAGAAAGATATAGATCTCTCGTGTTTCAACACATCTTGAATGTACTTGTCAGATACTGTCTCCAGGTATCAATTAAGGCCAATGATTGACGTTTTGAATAAAATTTCGAGTTGTATTAGGCCTATCCCTCCTTCCTTTCTTGGTAAGTAGATTCTGTCCTTGTCAACTTTTGGATGGTGCGTGCGGTTTTTATTTAAGAGTTTGAGGATTTTAGTGTCAATGTGTAGCATGTCAGTGACACTAAACGATATGTCGAAGCTGTAGCAAACAACAGGTATACCATTAGCTGCATTCAGTTCAGATCTGAGTGTCAAGTGCACACGCCGATAACATAAATGATGTTAAGCGTAAGTAATGTCATGTATACTCATTAATGAGATGCTCTCCTGCATTTGGTGATATGATGTGTAAAGATATTCGTCAAGGATTCCCACCAAAGTTCAGATAATTGATTATCTGTTTCTATTTTCAACTACTTCATTGAAGAGCTCATTTATAATGGGTTGACTGCAAATAGCTTTTTTTTCTGAAGATGGTGTATTTGTAGAAACCTGTGCATGATCTTGTAAAATTTCGTTTGTGCTAGTGGCAGAAGGCTGATATAACTTGTCAAGTTCATTTTCAACAAGTACAGCAGTAGTTTCAAAGTCTGTCAGTCTCTTCGAAGAACTGCCACCAATTTATTGCTGTAAAGGTACAGCCTTGGATTGGCATTACTTTTATGCCAAGTTCTGTAAGCTGCCTTTTGATTGGTGGCGATTGTTGGATGTAAGGCAGAATAATAATGAGCAAAAACAACTTTTTTATATTCATCCTTGGTCCATTTTTCGCGATTGATTTTCACATTTGTCCTAGTTGTTCTTTGTTCTGTGCGTAGGATTTTGGAGAATCTCCAATTCGAATAGCATCAGGACCGGCAGGAGGCTGAGACTGGTTAAAGCATTTTTCACTGCGAGGACCAGTCTTAGGTGAGAGGACCAAAGAGCACGTGTTACGAACGACTTTCATTGAGATTCGAGTTTCATTGAGTATGTGAACGAGTTTTCTTAATTGGCTGCTAGGGCCTTTGTTAAAGGCACAGGACATAAAGACCAGGTCTTTCCCACCCGCAGGGGCCTCGAGCCTACACTAACTATGGTATGCCACTTCTGCTCATGTAACCTTCCCAGCTGCTCAAGGTTCTTGACTATTGCAAGATGAGTGGATAAAGGCTATGTGAGTGAGAGGAAGGGTAGGACAACAGCATTAGTGAGAGAGAAGTTGAGACAGATGAAGAAGTAGGAGCTTAAACCTGCACTCCTGACAGAGCCAGTCCCGTCTCCAATTCTTCTTCTTCTTCTTCTTCTTCTTCTTCTTCTTCTTCTTCTTCTTCTTCTTATTATTATTATTATTATTATTATTATTATTATTTTGTGTGCACATATTTATGAGTAAGTACATAAAAGCCCAACTTCGTTTGCTTCATCCTTAAGTGTTATTTTATTTTTAGCCTTGTGCAAAAAATCTTGCAAGAATGAGGGAATATGTGTAAAGCCAGACATTTGCCAGTGCAAGAATGGAACTATGGGGCAGCACTGTGAAAATTGTAAGTACCTCGTATGGCAACTCAGCTTTTGTAATGGTAGTGGTATTTTTCCTTGTTAATTTTTTTGTTTAGATGTGATACAGACTACTATGTTGATAAACCACATACGTGTGATCAAATGCCTTAGTCAGATTTATCATTATCAAAATACAGAAACTTGCTTGTGCTATGTCGTAAGGGGTTAAGAAGCCGTATGACATTGTAATAAGAAGTGTGCTGACCAGCTGACTGTAAGACAGGTGTATGGTTTTCGGAAGGATTGTACATGGTTTTGCACAGTAATGATAGGGCATGCGTAAAAGTTAACTACATGCAACATTATGTTTAGAAGATTCCAGAGGATAAGGTCATAAAATAATGTCAAATTTAATAATTTATATCTCATTGAAAAGGAAGAGATCTTTTGTGGTTGCATGGGTTATATTATAAATCTTGCCAGAAAACTACTACATTTTTTGGTAATATTTGATCAGGCGATATTATAAGATATTTCATTGGAGGAAAAATCTCTTTAGAACAAGACAAATACCATATTTCATACACATGTAGGGTCAGTCTTATTAAATAGAAAGGTTATCTTTACTTCGAGTTCAGCTGAAACATTGGGGTGAACCGGTCATTGTGGGTCAGGTTGTAAAAGTAAAATAAATCTTAAATATGCTCCCTCTAATGAAAAGGAAATTGAAGAAGTTATGTACCAGGGTAATATACTTTGTAGGCTTTCTCAGCTGTCTGCTGCGTAACCAAAGCGTCAATTGATAATTAATTAATAATTTCTTTTTTTTAGTTGTCTGTAATCCAGGTTGCAGAAATGGTGGAGTTTGCGTTGGGAAGAACACCTGTAAATGCCCATCACAAATGAAAGGGAAATACTGCGAGAAAGGTATTTATTGCTTTTGAAATGGTACGCAATGAAGTTGGGTTTTCACATCATGATATAACAACTAATTTTTGATGATGGTGGTTGTACACTTTGTAGAATTTGTATTTTAGCAATATGTCAGGTTTTAGGCCACGCTTCCTTGTTCGGCGTAGATATTGCAAGGGGACAGTTGAAAGATCCGTGAACATTGTTTCAAGCCCATTCAACGTTATCTTTGCCCATTACAGACAGAATAGTACTTTAAGAGATAATCCTTCTCGGTTTCTAAAGTTTCATAATGAACCCCGTACATGTCGTTAAATTTTGTCCTTCACAAGGTAATTTTTTTTCTTGGAATAGTTTTGTTTTTTGTGCATGTATGGTCACATGTTTGGCCCTGTTTTTCAATGGTATTAGAAATAAAGTAAATGTATAGTGCAGTTTACCTAAATCCCTTTAAAGACTGAGTCACTGTTGTGTTCACGAGGAATTTTATGGGATTACTGAAGAATTTGTGTACATTCCTGGGTCGGGATAATATTAATGGTTTTCGCTTCGAAAACCATGGTCTCTGAAGAGATTTTTGAGTACCACCATGTTTTCATAATGAGTTATATTTATTGGACTGTCTTTCTCTGGACTGTTTAAATTTATAAGGAACTATTAATAATTTATTATTACACTTACCCTTAGACACTTGTGCTTCAGTTCGTTGTTTAAACGGAGGAAAGTGTGTATTTGGCAGATGCGTTTGTCCGTCAGCCTACCATGGAAGATGGTGTGAAAAAAGGTAGGTAGTAGCCTGCGATCCTAACTTGGAAAATTGAGTCTTTTTTATTAAAAAAACGGATTTAAATAAGCGCGACACCTTTGATTTCAGATCATAAAAGTAGCTATGAAATCAAACCTTTTGCCCCATGGATCCATTAAAAGAACCCTTATTTAATTAAAAAAAGGTCGTTGGCCAAATGTATACACACACACACACATATATATATATATATATACATGTAATGATTAGAGAGCTGAATCAATCGTCGAGCGTATGTATGATTTAGAGAGGGATTGTTACAATACCTGTATTGACATAGTAAAGGGAAAATGTTAAAAAGGAAAAATGCAGAGGTATCATTGCCCGTAATCCAAGACGTGTTTTGTTCTAATTGTGTTCACAAAGTGTGTGAATCCGTTTGCATTGCATAAAAGGCTCTGAAAGCTGTGTAGACATCAGTCTTCATAAGATCTGATTCCTTTAAATGCAGTAGCTAGAAATATCTTTTTTCTTCCTTAATTTTATGTCTTGTCATTATTCTAGCTTTATTTCATAGTACATTTTTGGTTTCCGTGCACCAGCCAACACAGTACAGCAGATTGCACGGGCTGTTAGAATACCATATGAGATAATATGGATATATGTGAATATTCGTGTCTCATCGTGCGTCTTCATCTGTACGTCTCTTAAACAAACTTTTTTTCAGCCAGCGGGAGGAACAGTATTTAAAAATTCCTGACCAACAAGAACAATAGTGGACTTTGTTGAATAAGCCGACCTATGACAAATAGAGACCTTGATTGTTATCACATTGTTGTAACGACGAAACTTTTGTTTATATTGCTTTATTATTATTTACTTTTTGTCTTCTAAAAGCCATCATTACCCCCATTTTAGAGTCTGCTTAGTTTATGGAACAAGAAAAGTATCGTACCTAAAGCCAGTTGTTGCTGCTACCCTGCGTCATTACAAATACCAGTGTGGTTTATTAAAGCTTCGAACTTGCAGCCGAACAAAGTGAGTGAAAAGGGCTTTTTGAAATATTCTTTTGCTACATATTGAACAATGTTACTATTAATGTATTCTTTGGGGTTTTTTGGGTGTGTGCTCTCTTTTACTAAATTCAAAAATTGCAATATAAAATATTTTACATTTCAGAAAACTAGATCTAGATACGTTTTTTCAGGAGATGAAGCTCATTGTCAAAGAGGTCAATTGTAACGTACCAATTCTTGGGTGTATTGGCCACGTACATATTAGAAGTTTACCTACTGATTTGGTTTTAGGTTCCATAACATTGTTGTAGAGAATTGTTCATATATTTTATGAAGTCATTAGTTTAGAATCCCAACCGTTGGCAAATACAACACCACGATGTATATCCCACGCATGCCTGTAGAAAGAAGCACCATGTCATGAAGGACCAATTTTGCCTTTAATATTTAGATCACATGCAACCATGGACAATTACTTTTAAAAAGACTAACGGTGCCCTTATAAAATTTGATTGCTATTGTAAACATAGAACAAGCTGCATGTAAAGTATTGTTTGGAGTCATTCAGGATTTTAATTTTAAGTATACCACCTTTTGGGGCCAGTTGAAACAGCACTATAAGTGTAACAAAGCAGCCTGAAGTTTCATACGTACTAAGGTATAGACTTCCTGTATTTTGGGATTAATTTACACATTAATTGTAGGAGTAAGTTCAGAATTTCGTGTAACGACGAAGTTAATATGAAAATTTACAGGTTCTAGCAAATTACCACTGTAGTATAGTTAGAAGTACTCTTATCAATGAACGGTGCAGCGTATGATGTAGGGTTTTCCAAACCAAGCAAGTACGTCCTTGTGTGATATCGAGAAACCTTAAGACACATGCCAAATACGTGATGGAAAAGGTTGTGGATCCTTATAAATAAATTTCCTTAGCGTATTGCTTCTGGCGGAGAAAAAGTTCAAATGTTTTGCAACAATTTGTAACGTGATTCAACCAACAGAACAACACAAAATTATAAATGGCTGCCAGCACTTATATAAATCGCTTAAACAACGTTAGAAGGTTAGAAAGCAATATCCATTCCCAAAAACCCCATTTACAGTTCGCCATGAAAGGTTTACTGCTCTAGTTCGTCATAATGACTAAAGTTCGCAATAAACTTGATTCCAAGAGAGCAACGACTGAAGCTGCAGTATTAAACATTGCAAGTAAAAATTGCGGCGTTCTGTTTTAAAGAAAACTTAGTTTATTGGATTGTGACACTAACATCTAGCGCCGTTTGAATAAAACTGCCATTCGTTTAAATACCCCTTTTTCAATTGAACTTTTAGAAATAAACGCTTCAAACATTATTGACTGGTTTACACTAGGTTATTTTATGACACTGGTTTATTTTTGTACAAAATATCGGGTTATTATTCTCACTCGTCGGTTTAAATCCTTCTGCTAGCCTTTGACAGCCTATCGGTGCGGTGCTAAAAAGCGGCGCAAAGAGAGCTGGTTTAATTATTGGGTTTTGGAAGTTTAATTAGATCTAAAACAAACAGAACACTTTACTCAAGTACCATGTAGTTTAACCAGTCTTATGCCCATATATGTTTTTTTCCTTCCGAACAGAATGGAATACAAAATGGTGAATAAAATTGATTATCGAGATGAATACTATTGCAAAGGTTAAAAGAATTTTGCTTCATAGAAATCGAGCTTGAATTAACAGGTTTGAAACAAATGCAGTAGATTGTTACGAGTTATTTATAAAGAAAACTAAAGACATAGTATTTATGCTAACCAGTGTAGATAATAATGGCTGTGGTAGGGGGCACAAAATGGCAACTACTCTTCGGTACCAAGTACTCCTGGTGTTTGTTATCCGTTGCAGTTATCTTTATACGTCATGTTTCATTTTTTCAGTTGAATTCATTTGAAGTTTCACAAACCTTAAGTTTTCTGCGTTTGCAAGTAGGTTTTTAACCCATTACTTAATTTTTAGCAGTTGCACCTGGGTGTAGCCTTTTTCGTTTGCGTATTAGGTACCCGAGAATAGTATCGACACCATTGCTGTAAGCTAACTGTTTTAGAAATGACATTAAGAGCCAAAATAGATGTCGTAAGGTGTTTCTCCTCGAGGTACAAATATTTGAAATATGTTTCGCGAGTAGATTTTTTAGATTTCCGTATAACAATGAATCATTTCAAAAATTATGTAGAAATGGGAAATTAAAAAATGAAGCACTTATGTCTGGTGTTTACTATTCCTTACGATTTATCGATTAAAGGATTTTCCCTTGGGATTTTGTAAATTTAGACGAGTAAACTTTCATAAACTTGTACTCCAGAAATAAATTTATTTTTCATAAAAATGACAAGATGTATGCTTTCTTGGTAAAGAGATTTTAAAAAAATGCACATTGTAAATCAAGATATCGATAAAGGATATTATGAATATCATGATAAGTGTCCGTAATTCTCGTTTGGTGTTGTTTTGAAGTAAAACCTGTGTTGTGTCGCACTGTCTTTTTCATGCCGCGCCGAGGCCACCAAGCATTCAAGTCGAAGAAATGAACAAATGAATGAATTGAACAAGAAATATTTAATATTTTTTCTACAATTCACTGGAGTTAAATGTCCAAATTACCTATCGGAATCAGTGTGCCGACAAAGCACCTTGTTCCTCAGTGGTGCAAAAACGCTTTGTTTCACAGGTCACACTGTTGCTCCGCTGTAATCGGGAGATCAAAGAACCAGGGCCTTCAGCATTCCCAGAAATTTTACTGTGTGGGCAAAGTAATTACACATATGAATATTTGAAAAGCAGTTATGAATCAGCTTGTTGGATAACGTGTTTAGGATGAGGTGACAGTCCTTGGATTTGAGTAAGAAAAGACGAGGAATCAGCACAAAAGATCGGAACGTCGCAAATAATTAAAAAATAAGCGATATTAAAGGAAACATCAGAGTTGTTTTTTAAACGAAATGGCAACTGTTGCCTCTTTCATTGGACTCATGAAAACATTTTGTTAACTCAAGGCGTGGGAACTAAAACAGGAAGTTTGTATTTATTTCAAATGGTTTGCCAAATGCTACGCTGAAATATCAATTATACTTGACTTTCTTTTTGTTTCAGCTTGACTTTAACTCTACTATTTTGATACTGAGGCACTCTGCCTAGATATAGAGTGGGATCGGTCTGATATTTTCGGGTCAGTTCTGCCAAAAGTGATATTTCAGAGTTAGACACTATTCTGGTATTTCTGGTTACAAACTTTTGGAACAAGTATATGCGCGGTCTAAATCAATGTTTCCTCTAATTATATTACAAAAGTGAAATAAAAAAGTAGGAGTAACAATTAACTGTAGCAAAAGCTAGTTAAAGTTACGAAATTGAAGAAAGATAATGTAATTACATTTAGTGAATCAGAATTAGTATGATTACATCGCAGAGTATATTTTCTATTGATCTAAATAAATATAATAATTGTTCTTATTTTTAGCGTTGTATTTGTGGTACTTGGTAACATTTGTTTCCTATCATAAAGAGGGACAGAATAAGCCTTGTGGCACTACCAACATAATCTTTTCCCAGTAAAGAGTCGATTATTTCGCTTTCGAAGTAAAACTCCAAAAATTGGGTTGCAGGTATGCAACTTTACAATATGTTTCTGCACAGATCTCGTTACAGCTTGCTCACTACCACAATTAAAATGCTGGCCGTAAAGAGATTTGCCTCGCTTATTACTATCCAACTCACTAAGGGGGGAAGTGCTGCCTTTAGCATAAAAAACATTGCCTTATCTGTTTCCAGTTGGGCCTGAAAGCGTCTGATATAAAAGTGTTTTGTGTAACGGAACTTTGCCTTTGCTCACCTTGCAACGTGAAAAATGGAAATCATTTTTATTTCATTACAACAGCGTGATAGTTTGAAAGAGGAGGTCTTTCAGCACAATGGAGTAGTTACTTCTAGGTTGCAATAAAAAATGTTATTTTGTAATCACTCTATCAGACAATTAACACTTGAAAGGCAAAAGGGGAAAATGATGCAACACAGAAAAAGAATAGATCAAGGGCCATTAACAAAATCGAAAAAAATTTTCTTTAAACATTTACTGGTGATATGTGGCTGGAGCATGTTTTATATTTCTTGCATTGTGCACCAGAATGTATCGGTACAGTGTTAAAAAAAACCATTTCGGTAAATGTCTTGCACAGTGCTTTTTGAGAGCTGCAGTTGCACCTGAAGTATTGCAATCTTAAAATATTGAAATCTGAGATTTTAGTAGCCACTACATTCAAAAGAAACAAAGAAATGTACTTTTGCTTTCACATCCAATTCTTAAAAAAATTCTAATATTGAGTAAATTGGCAGTAACACAATGTCCATGATGGTTGGCTCATCCATTTTTAAATGGGAGAAACGTGTTTTTATTCAGCTGGAAAGAAACTAAAGCTGTGAAAAGATAGTCTTTGTGAAATTTTTAGATACATTATTAAGCATTTTAGTTGGTCCGTCAGGTACATGGCAGAAAAAGTGCACTGCGTGGTACAGAAAACCTTTTGCCAAAGTAAATGGGTTTGGGTATTTTGTAGAGCTAGAGAAATCTGTGAGAAAGGGGAGGGGGGTTCGTGACACTAAATATGTGCTCTGATTCAGACGAAGATAACTCCGAAAAACGACGACACTTTTCGTTAGAGGACTGTATAAACTTGACGATAATATTCGTTTCAATAACAAATAAACTATCAATCTAAACAACTGTATTCTCAACAATAAATACATATAACAATTCCAATAATCGTGTTCCACAACACTCGACAATCGACTTCCAAACCCACAACGACGATCTTAAACTTCAAAATCACAACTACAAAACGTCTAAATACATGAATCACATCTAAAATATGATCGACTTCGTTGATCTCTAATTTGCACATGCTTACATACAGATTTCCGATGTACATGTTGACTTGCGTCAATACGATATAGACAAAGATCGGCGATCGCAAATCTATGGGTACAATATTTACAAAACGAAACTACTAGCAACAGGGGAGTTTCTTGACACACTCTTCGCACAACGATGCAGAGCCGTGATGAAAACAGGCAAGTGTTGCACAACAAGTGCTACTGCAACAGTCGTATGCATCTTGAAACTAAAATTGTAATGCCTTTTTTTAACAGACTGTAAAGACAATATTTTGAAGAGATGAATGCCAGATGTAGCTGATTCCAGAATCTGCCCCTCTAATCACCCATCTTATGGCCTCGGAGTAGTATGGCAATCAGTGTGGAAAAAGTGCACCCCTCCCCCTGCCATTCGAGATGTTCTTATCTTCCATTGACAATTTTCAATTCTCATCACACCTTCAGCCATTTGCGCCAATAGTGATGTCCAACAACTTTAGCTTCGTTGATGTAACAGGCCACCATCTTTTTCCCTGCATTCGTCATATTTCCTTTTGTGATCCACTATTATTAACTCTCATGTCGTTTAACTTTACAATTGCTTTGGAAACGCGCAGTTGGTGTAACTACCCTGGTCATTTTAACTGATAAATTTAATAAACTAAATTAATTTTTAACTCTTCAGACAAACCCTTGATTTAATTTTCGCTGATTGTAAAGAGCAATGGTTCCAAGATGCAAGATTTTCCCACGGAATCGTTTAAGAACTCAACAATTTGAAGTGTTAATTTGCAAAATTGCCGCGATAAAGCCACAAACCCTAACAAAGAAAACCTCGTACTGATTCACATTTGGTTAACATGACGACAAGGTAATGTTCTTACTGATGTCAGATAAATTTGTAACTGATCACATTCCAACATATGCAATATTGCCAGCGTTAACACCACACGCACACACACATATATACATACATACATACATACATACATACACATACGTGTGTTATATGTGGACAAAGATTGCCTCAGCTACTCCCTTTCATGAGTGCGAACTGCAAAGTGTCTATCTCAACTACCCTTCTTAATCTCTTGTCCAGGGTATTTTCAAAGAGCTTCATTGCATGTTCAAGAAGCTTTATTCCTCTGTAGTTGTTGCAGTTCAAATTGTCTCCCGTTTGCAGGTAGATAGGAATCAACAAGCTTATGGTCCAGTCGCTCAGAATCTTTTCTTCATTATTTCTTCATATCTGTTGCAGCACCTCCGTCAGCCATGTTACACCTTCTTCTCCTAATACCTTCAGTATCTCACTTGAAAAACCTGATGCACCAGGCACTTTGCCAGTCAATTATTTACAGAGGAGATGAGGAGCTGCAGGAAGGTGGGGTTACCATCATGACCAGTTTTACACGCTCTTTTTGAGTGTCTGCATCAATATTCTGATCAGCTGCATGCAATACACTTCGCGCTGGGACTGAACGGCGTAGAGGCTCGGTCCTCTGGTAGCGGGTAAGGGATTGCTCATGTGGACCAATGGAGCCTAAGGGAAAATAATCCGGAAAGAAAACCCTGATCCTGCACGGCTGGGAACTGGGTAGACGGTCGACTTCCTACTGCCAAAAAAACCCAGCTAGTTGCAGAAAGTGCGAAGATGAAAATTCAACAAGGAAGCCTGGGAGGAGTGGGGACAATTTGACACCGGAATCAGGACGATGTGTGAAAGCCTAGTGGAAGCTCGGGGTCTGACAAGATCTCTTGCAAGTACCAAGCAACATTGACCATGGAATATCAATGGAAAGTCATAACGCTGTGTAGAAGAGAAGCTTCAGCACAGAGAGCGAGAGAGATGGAGAGGTACAACCTTAAGGTTATTGGGATCAGTGAGTGCAGATGGACAGCAGCAGGAATAAGGAAACTGATGACAGGACAGTCACTGATTTGCAGAGGAGACGAGGAGCTGCACGAGGGTGGGGTTGTCGTCATGATCAGCCAATAAACAGAAAAATCGCTTATGGAATGGACCTCAAACAACAAGAGGATCTTAGCAGCCAGATTCTACCCTAGTTTCAGAAGAATGACCATCATAAAAATCTATGCACCTCAAAACAAAAAGGAGGATGCTGAGAAGGAGCAGTTCTATCAAGATCTCCAGTAAAAAAAGGGGTTGGATGAAACAAAAAAGACATCATCAACACCTTAATGCCAAGGTTGCAAGTGATAACACTGGTTATGAGAGAACAATGGGTGAACATGGACTAAGAATGCAGAATGACAAAGGAGAAAGGCTGTGTGAGTTCTGTCAAATAAATGCGCTTGGGATAAGAGGAACATTATTTCCCCGCAAAGACATCTGCAAAACAACGTGGGTTTCAGCAGACGGGAGGATGAAGAGNCCCGATTTACCACCTCTTGGTTAGCGGGCAGTGGAAATCATCTGTACTTGATTCTAGGGCACAAACAGGAGTGGACATCAAAAGAGACCACTACTTAGTGAGTACCAACATCAAGCTTCGCCTTCAGTCGCACAGAAGTAAGAACAAGGCAAAGCCAATGATCGACGTTGTTGGACTGAAGGATGAAGAAGTCAAGAGGGGGTACCGTGAGACAACGAGGTGAAAACTGAAAAAGAACAGAACTGACACTGAGGATAAAGAAGAGGTGTGGAAACCACAAAGGAGTGCCTATCTCAACGGGACAGATTCAAGAAAGAGAAAAGCGAACCATGGATAAGTGACAAACATGGAAGCTGATAGATGAGAGCAATGGAATTAAGATCAAGATTGACAGCATCCGTGCAGAGAGGATCAAAAACAGGATGGAGGAAAAAGACAGAAGGACATAGAGACGTGAAGAAAAGTGTGAGGGAAGACAAGAGTAAATGAATGATAGAGAAAACACAGACAGCATGGACTGCATCAGAGAACGGGAGACAGAAAGAACTCTATAGCATAGTGAAGCAGCTAATAGGATACAACACAAGGTTAGAAGCTGGTTAATAAAAAACAAGGATGCAAACCTGCTGAAGAACAACGAAGCCAGGAATGAAAGATGGAAAGAGCATTTTCAGGAATTGCTCAACAGAAATGCACCAGAAGATCCACCACAAGAAGAACCGGAAGAGGGAAAAAGAACTAGTTATCTCAACAAAAAAGTCAACTTTGCAAGAGATAACAACTGTAATGAAAGCTCTCAACAATGCAAAGTCTCCTGAAGCAGACAAAATCACTGCAGAGATGCTTAAATCAGATCTAGAGCTGACAAGCATTGAACTGAAAAGGATTTCTGAGCTTATTTTGGAAAAAGAAGCAATTTCCACAATATGGACAAAAGAATTTATATGCAAAACCTTAAAGAAGGCAACTTACAGGCCTGTGGAAATTGGAGACGAGTTACATTTCTGCCGCTGGCGAGCAAGGTACACACCAGGATCCAGATCAACAGAATACAGTCAGGAGTGGATTCATTACCCAGAAAAGAACAAACCGGATATCGGACAGGCAGAGGAACTGTGGACCAGATATTCATTCTTAGGAATTTCCTGGAGCAAGTCAACAAATGGAATGCTACTTTGGATATCCACTTCGTTGACTTTGAAAAGGCCTTTGATTCCATTCACAGAGACAGCCTTAGGATCACTATGTGTCAATACGGAAGGCCCACAAAACTGACCCTTCAGGGGGATTTCATTGCTCAGCCATTGATGAAGGTGAAATAACAGAGTGGTTTACAGTGATGAGCGGGATGAAACAGGGTTGTTGCATATTAGGATTCCTTTTCCTCCTCGTGATCGACTGGGTGATGTGGAGAGCAACAGATGGTGAGCGAACTAGAATCAGATAGGGCTTTACAACAATGCTAAAAGACCTTGATTTTGCAGATGATCGAGATCCTCTTTCATCTGCCATGAGTCATCTGCAACAAAAGACATAAAGGCTTGAAGAAAATGATTCTAAAGTTGCACTGAAACCGAAGGACAATAAGTGCAAAGTGATAAAAGCTAACAACATGAGTTAAGAGAAGTTGAAGGTAAGGCGGAACGAAGTAGAGGAGGTAAAGAGCTTTCCATATCTAGGAGCTAATGAAATGAAGGATGGTGGGGAAAGAACGGATATTAGAAGGAGAAGCCTTGGCCACCGCTCAGTTCAAGGGGATACTAAACATCTGGCAAGCCGGCAACATCAGCAGAAAAACTAAAGCCTCCCTTTTCAAGAGCCTTCTAATGTCGGTATTGCTCTATGGATGTGAGATGTGGAAACTGACGAAGTGAGAGAAAAAAACCCTGGACATCATTGCAAAACAGGTGTCATCGAAGAATCTTTAAGATATGATGGCAGCACCACGTCTCTAACACGATAGTTTAAGAAATGGCAAGAAAAGCAAGGAATAGTGAGGAGGAGAGAAGGAGATGAAACTCGATTGGGCATATAGAGAGGAAGGATCAACAGGATGACTGTCCTGTGGTCCTCAGGTGGGCACCTGAAGAAAGAAGAAAAAGAGGTCGCTCAAAAACAACGTGGCAAAGAATGGTGGAAGTGGAGCGGAACAGTGCTGGCTAGAGGACCTGGACCTCTGCATGTAGGGCAGCGGCGTTTCGACAACAGTAGGGGAGAGATGTTCGAGCCTTGTGCGCCTCCTGGCACAGAGAGAGATTGAAGGTTAGGTTAAGAATACGCAATTTAAATAAATTTCCTTCACAGTCCCTATAAAAATATTTAAGGATATATATATTTAAGGATATATATAGTATTAGGAGTAAACTCCAAACAGCCAGATGTTAAGGCTTCTATTTTTGACAAAATAATAACATAAAAAAAACCAACCAACAAACAACCTATACATCACAAATAAATTTTACACGACTCGAGACGCAATATACAAACAAAGCCATAGAAGAAGTGCTTCAGAAATTTAGATAAGAGACACACATAAGAAAGACAATGTTGGTAACAGAGGTCCCGGGCTTGTGACCGGCAGTGGCTGCTATCCACATGTGTTACGGGTACCCAACACTCAGCATACCCCGTGTTACAAAGATCTAAAAAAACATGGTGAAGAGAAAGAGAGAGGGAGAGAGAGAGAGAGAGAGAGAGAGAGAGAGAGAGATTACGGAAGGAAAGGATGGAAAGTGATCATTTGCCATCAGCTCCATATAGTTAAGTACAGGCTATCAGCGATCGATCAGGAAGAGAATAGGAGGTAAAAAGTCAAGGACAGAAGATAAGACAATAATTCACAGAGTAGTCAAATCCGAGGAAATGTGGAAACATGTTTTGTCAAAAGAAGAGAAAGCATCAAAATGTTA
>RDPX01000023.1:3768417-3801228 GCA_003991215.1 Morbakka virulenta
AATATTCCGTTATCTTTTGTCATATAATGGAACGTTTATTCCTACAACACTTGTCAACAAGTAATTTTCATCAAACATATGCTTATGTGTCTCCAATGCAGTTTTTATGGTGATTTGATTTGAAATTTATTGATTTTTTGGTTGTCATAGACTTCTGTGGGGCGTTGGGGGGGTTGGATTATTAGTTATCTGATGAGATATGAAAACTTAGGTGCATGATTGTCTATAAGCTCCAAGGGTCTGCAGTGGTGTAGTTGATAATTCTGTTGGTGTACCTGCCTTTAGCAACTCGCTTTCGACCCAGCTCGTGCTTGGCAAACGACGACGTTCATTTCACATTCAGTGTACTTTCCTTGTTGTTTAGCCTCAGGAAGGACGTCGGACTTGAAGAAATAAACCTTGCTATATCACATCAGGGTGGTCACACGAAAAACCCCTCATGACAGAATTGGCTTGACGTAAAAGAAAACGATACTTAAGTCCTATTTAATGTCAACAAAAAGACAACAACATGAAATCAAATATATTTTTCAATGCATAACAGCTCTGATGAAATTTGTCTTGAACTTTAGAGAAGATTTATGTGTATCTAATACAATGTCTGCAAGCATTTCATCATCTAAATTTAACCAACAACGATTTTGTCGGATGAAACATCCCAACGGATTTCATCATCTTAGTTTATCTAATGAGAATTTGTCTGATGGACTATTTCACATGCAGTGATTTCCTCATTTGGTTTTGTAATGTTAAAATGTCGACAGTGTAGAACTAGTCCTAATTTATTTCGCTGTGTCTGCGGAGAATTCAGTGCGAAAGCCCAGAAGCTTACAACCACATCTGAGATCAAGAAACTTTACAAGCTATACATTGACTGCCCACTTGGAGACCAAGACAAGTCATGGGTGTCCACATTATCTGCACATCCTGCTTAAGTGGGCTACAAGACTGGTACATCAAGCGGAATACATCCATGTCATTTGCTCTTTCCGTGATTCGGAGAGCCAAAAGACCATTTCACAGACTGTTTTTGTACAATAAATGACACAAGATACTCAACTAAGAACAAGGACAAAATCGTCTACCCAAGCTTGAATTCTGCAATGCGGCCTGTCCTTCACAGTGAAAGTCTGCCAGTCCCAGCTCCAGCAGATGGTATTGAAGCTTTAGAAGATTATTCTGAAAGTTACAATGGAGCTGACGAAGATTACGTACCGAATGACGGCGACACTGAGCCCCAGACGTTTTCTCAGGCTAAACTGAATGATCTGGTCAGAGATCTCTCACTCTCAAAGGATAAGGCTGAGGTTGCTGGCATCAAGACTGAATGAGAAGAATCTGCTGGAGTCAAGTGTTCATATAACATACTAAGGGCAAAGGAATAAGGTTCTACAACACTGTTTTTCTGTAGATGGCCTACTCTGCTTTTTACAGTGATATCGATGGACTTTTTCAACCATTTATCTTTAAATCATGATCCCACAGAGTGGTTCTTGTTTATCGATTCCTCAAAACGAAGTCTGAAAGTTGTACTTCTCTATGATGGAAATTCAAACCATCCATTCCTATTGCACATCGAGTTTATCTTCATAAATCCTATGAGAATATGGTTCTCCTACTTCGTGCCATTAACTACGACAGATATTCATGGAAAATATGTGGAGATTTAAAAGTCATTGGAATGTTAAATTTTTACAAAGTACTGTTGTTTTCTGTATCTCTGGGATAGTCAGGTAACTAATAAACACTATGTAGAATCGTAGTAAAAACTGGCCATCCAGAACATTATACACACGATAATGTCCTATTGCCTCCTCTGCACATAAAGCTTGGATTGGTGAAGGGGTTCATTAAGACTCTTGGTAAAAGGAACTCCAGAGGCTTTGAGTACATCTTTAAGAAGTTTCCAAGAATTACACTTGGGATGCTTTCTGCTGGATCTGCAAGAATTTCTGGGGAAATGAGAAGACAATGAACAACGAAGAAGGTAAAAAAACTATTTTGAAATGCTACTCATAAATGGGATGTCGCATCTAACTGAAGGTTCATTTGCTGGATTCCTATCTTAATTTTTCCCGGCGAACCTTGTATCAGTATCAGATGAACGCATCGAGCGATTTCACCAGAATATAAGTGCTATGGAGAAACAGTACCAGGGATTTTGGAATGACAGTATGCTAGCAGATTATTGCTGGACACTATACCATGATCATCAGGTCAGTAGTGTCGTCGGAAGTCCAAGTCGCAGCGTTTCTAACTCATGGTGTGAACTGTAAGTACTAAACCTCTTGATGACTGCGGTCTTTCTGTACATATTTTTTTCTTTTTAGAAACAAAATATTCTTTTATATATAAAAAATAAATAAATTTTTATTTGATCTAAGCTTATAACATTAGAGATGTTTTATGTTTCTAGGCTTAATTGAACTGTAGCATAAAACTTGAATATATTCATATAAATGTATATGCATATATATGTATACAAATATATATATATATATATATATATATATATATGTGTGTGTGTGTGTGTGTGTGCCTGTACTTAAAAATTGGTACGTGACAAATAAAAATGGAGCGCATTTTTGTAATCAGCATGAACAATTAGTCCAACTAGACACAGTTTTGTATCTGATGAAGAAAAAAAGTTAAATTTTTTTTTATTATAGTCATGCTTTTTTGTCAACAAACCCATTACTTTATCTGTTTTTTAAAACTTTTATTGTTCATGATTAAGCTGTATCCATTATCACTTATATACAATATTTTCGTTTAATGTTGACCATTTTCGGATTGAATTGAAGACCATTTCTCTTTCATTTTCTGTTTCATAATATTTACTCTGCAACTAAAATAATCATTTACTTTTAATCCTTGATACCATTCTTCTAGATGCTCTTCTTCGTAACCTATTGGTAACATTTCTTGAGAATCCATAACAAGGGCAAGAAAGATGAGTTGAATTTTTATAATGAGCTAATTAAGTATCGTCCTTTTTTTCTAATCTTTAAATTTTCTTTGAATTTTCTTTATTACTAGTTTCTTCTACATAAACTAAAGTCTGTCTCCTAGAAAATTTTGTCTATCCTCCTCTCTAACATTAGTTAGCTTTTCTAGGGTGTCGCTTTTTAATAAAAATAGATGCTCTAGAAATAAAATTAGACAAGTTAGTGGCTACTATGGAATAACAGTAAATGATCTAGTTAGAAATTAGTACTATCACAATGTACCCCACAAGGTACGCCAGGAATAACATGAAGAATAAAATGATGTATAAAACCTAAACACTTTAAAATGAAAACGTCCAAGAAAATTCTTTAAAAATTATTTCAATAAAATTTAGCAAAAAAAATTATTTAAAAAGTTTTAATATTAAATTTTGTGGAACTGTCTACAAATATCAAGGATCTATACTAGATGTGCCTTACAGTATTTGTGACTCTTCAGTAGGAATAAAAAAATTGAATAGAGCATTAAGTAGGGCAACTAAATTCGAACATATTTTTATTGGAGAAAATAAAGAAAAATCTTATTTAAAAAAATGGAAAAATTAATGGTAGAACCTATAAAAATGAATTCCATAATGGCAAAAATTATTACAAAATAGTAGAAAATTTCTACATTGGCTCGACGATTCGATCGTTATAAGAGAGATAGAAAGAGCATATTAATAATTTTAAATTTTGCGGAAAGGTAAATCACAAATATTTTAAATATGTATTGCACTATGTAAAACTAAGAGAGGATTACAAGCTATCGAAGACTAATATATCAATAGGTATCGCGATTGTGCCAAGAAAAGAAGAAAATAAAGAAAAGAAAGTACATTTTTCATGTAAGGTGACAAATTGAAACACAATGAAAGAAATACTAAGTGATGGAAAGCTAAATATATCGAAAGAAACATGTATTTTATAAGATTGACTGAAAATGGAAAACGTAACAGGAAATCCAAAAGATTTATTAAAAAAGGACTGGACGAAAATTACAGAGAAATACAAAGAGTAGAAAAAAGTTGATTAATGAATACCTATCTTCGTACTTTATGAAGGGTTTTCCCCCCAGACTATTTTTCAATATGATAAATCACTGAAAGGCATGTGCTCCAGGCCTTTTAAAAAATGGATCGAATTTTATTTCTGTTCATACGCAAGACTGAGTGTTAAAAGAAGCGTATTTTTATGGTACCTTTAGTGTCGTAGAGAATGACTTTATGTCAGCATTTTTCGAGTTTTTTGTGTGTGCCAGAACGCTTTTGTTTTATTTTGCCATTAACTTTTTATGGGGTCAGAGATAGCAAACCTGTTGTTGGTATTATTTCTTCCTTGTGCAAACCGTATCTTCTGTCCTACATATGGTTTCCATATCCTTCTATACTCGCGGTAAACCATCAATCTTAAGAAATTAAAACCTTGTGTTTTCAATGGTTATTAGAATATCAGACGATATCTTGTTGTTTATCAATCGCATATACAATATAATTAGCAACAGAATTTAGTTTCACCATTCTATTAAAACCCTACCTTCGAAAAGCCCAGACCTCTGATTTGGATTCAAATCAAATCAAATCTGGGTTTTTTCAAATTCTTAAATTTCATTTTTGAAGGATCATTACGTTTCCTTTTTAAGTCAAAGAGACAATAAAATGTCAATGTTGAAATATTTTTCTAAATTTTCGACGTCTGAAGAAAAGAAATTAGTTCTGCCTTTGATGGAAAACTCTGGAGTTTCATCTTGGAATTTGCCAGCATCAGACACGCTGTTAAACTAGCTGTACAAGCAAAAGGAAGAATATCCTGCAAGGACAAAAAATAATAAAGGTTGCCAAGTATGCTTTTTCTCATGGGGTGGCAAATGCGCCAGAACGGTACAAAGGCGAAATTTCAAATAAAGAGAGTACAATTGGTGGGCGGTTAATAAAGTTACGTTCAGAAGTTAAACAGAAGGTTGCTCTGCAACAAGCCATCAAGCAGGGGTGAAAGGCTCTCTTACTTCCTGAATAACCAAATGTAAAGCTTAGAACATTTCTCGTCGCTTACAAAAAAGGTATTTCAACTGATATATAAAAAGAAAAATGCTCGTTATCCACTGCTACATTTCCTGAAGGCTTTTTACTGAGCTTCAGTGAAGCGCACTGGACTAACGAGCAAGAGATCTTGTGACTGATAAAAAAAGTCATTGCCTCGTACATTCGCAGAAAAAGAGCAAGAGCTGGAACTGCCTGAAGATCATAAGTCGTTTCTTATTTGGGATGCTTTCAAAGCTCAGTTTACGGAAACTGTTAGATTAGAAATTTAGCTTTTAAATATCAAAGTAGTTATCTGTACCAGCAACATGACGCACATTCCCCAGCCCATAGATTTAACTACTAACTTGAGTCAAAATGATGGAACAGCGAGAGTTCAGCGATAATTTTACGACATGTATAACAGAGGCTCTTCTGGATGATCCAGCAAGGGCTATGACAACGGTCAAGGTTGATCTCGAGTTGTTTACCTTAACGTTGTGGCATGCAAAATGAATTGGAAATATACGTTTTAAAACAGATAAAGGAAGAGAAATCATCTTGACCAGCTGAAAAGCAGCTGGAATTACAGGTCTTCGTAGCTTGAGAGCTTCTTCGGCAGTTAGAAGCCTGAATCCACACAAATAAGTGTGGTTTACCTGTTGTTGACATTCTGCAGTTAAACAAAAGCACATGTTGTAAGTGTTGATATTGTGTTGTTAAATTTGAAAAATATCGGAAATGTCAGAAATGAGTTAACCTCAGACTTCAAAATATTTACGTAAAATAATGTAGGAAAGCACTTAAAAGCTCAAGTGGTCCACAATCTTGCAGTCCGATGTGAAAAACTACAATCATAGAAAGATTTATTACGAGGGAAAACAGCTGCATGAGGATGAAGATGTCAAGGGAAAAGAGTCGCACGAGATGTAAGAAACTGCGGTGGAACCAAGAAGGAAAAATTATCAGAACACTTACCATAATACCTATAGGGAAGACTAAGGGAAGCCACACCCCAACAAGGTGGAACTAGTGCTTTAACATTAGCCGAAATATTTGATGTAAAAGTGGAACCTTGGTAAAGGTCTTTTAAAAAAAAAGTTGAAAAGGATTAAATTTTCTACTTGAGACAAAACGTCTTAGATTTGGTCAATCCCCTGTGTTTTAATGTGTTGGGTTTTGACCACTGTCCCGTTAACAGACAAAGTCATTTATTGTACTGATTTGTACAAAAAACAAAATAGTGAATATTTCAAGCCCACACTAGCTCCTACTCTTGTTTTCATTGTACTTTACGTATATTTAAGTATTTTTCATTGCCTCGGTTCTTTCCTTTTTATTGCATGGCTAAGAGAAATGAAGGTCGTTAAACTGTGTGGCCGTTTTTTTCAAAATTTATCTCTTATATGCAATTGCGTATTACACAATTTAGGTTCCTCCTCCTCTCTTTCTCTCTTCTTCCCTCTCTCTATATATATAACACGGAAAACAACAAAGAAAAATAAACTTGCCAATAATCACTGATGGTGACTTGAGTCCGTAAGGGTGGTTGGAAGAATTCATGTAATCCATTTATCCTCTGCATGCCCTAAAGCAGCAAAACCACCTTTAATGTTCTTTTCCAATGCACACACACACACACATATATATATATATACATATATATGTATATATATGTATATATATATATATTGAAATCTTTCTCATTTAAGCACGAGATGCGTTAATTTTTCAAAAAGTTACTTAGATATGGTTTAAGCTTAATAGTTTTTAACGATATAAAGCAAGCACTGACGCCTTCATTCAATACTATGTAGAGGGAAGTGACCAAAGTGTTATCTTTCCATCTGACTGTTGTGTCATGAAATATAACTTGCTTGCGAGAAAAAATAGAGTAAATTAAATTTTGGATTTATTCTGTATGGAATCACATTATGAATTGCAAAAGTTTAAACAATATTCTACAGATCATTGGACGTGATGCTTAAGGAAGAAAATATCGATAACGCAAAGCCATATATAAGAACGCTTGTCATAAAGGGTTTCTTGTTCATTAAGTAACTTCAAAGGAATCCATGAAGAGGTTAGCAAAGCTAACGGGCCATTAGAGTTCCCATACTGTGCCTTTCATTTGGTGAAAATATCTTTGTTCAAATTTCGCTCCTTGCCTCATTCTCAATATATTCGTATATAACAGTTTTGTACTTATTTCTGACTACCACTTTAACTCAAAAAAAATTATTTCATACTTTCTAGCCAGAGGATACAATGGACTAGCCCTTATGAAAATAGCTCAATCAGTAGCATCTTTGAATCAAGGTGATCTATTGTCAACCGACGACCACACAAACAAAAGGAAGTCATATACGTTTTGTTCTTTCTTGGTACCATTTAAAGAGATTGGAAGTTTTCTCCACTGTCAATACAACAAAATGATTAATGCTTATCCTCAAATGAAATTGCTTTTTCCAAACCCTCCTAGTTTCTCTTTCATAAAAAACAAAACCATTAAAGGTACCTTGATATAATCTGATATTTCCTATTCTTCCCCAGCTAGATCTAACATGATTTGTGCTGTCAAATGCACGAATCACAGATAGGTTTATGTACGATACAGTACGCGTCACTTACATCAGAGAATGAACTCTCACAGATCCGACATTATCAATTAGAATATTACCTGTGAGCTCGTACGACACTTTAAAAAAAGAAAAGATTGTACTTTTAAGAAAGATTCCAAGATATATGTATCGGAAAGAAAGATAAAGGGTGGTTTTACTTCTTTTGGGCAAGCAGAAATTAAATGGATTTTAATGGATCATACACGAGTGATTATGGACAAGTTTACTTTTGAAGCAGGTGGATATTTATCATGTCGTGTGTCGTAAGCTTTTTTAATTGAGCTACGTTTTGAGAGATACTTATCTCATCGTCAAGCTACTGGAGTAATTAGGCATAGCTAATTTGTATTTTTATAGTCCAGACGTGCTTGTTTCGTTTTTGTTAAAAACGATCATCTAAAACGTTTCTTGGAAGCACGTCAACAGTCTTCACTTAAACATCGTATTCACCACGGAAAAGAAGAAGAAAAGACAATTTTCCTTCCTTGATGCCCTGATGAAGAGACAACTAGTATCACATCATCAAGTTTCAGCTCGTCACAGTGTTATCACCACTCTGTTTAGAAGGCCAATAACCATAAGTTCAAACCCGTACGACCTCAGAAAGGAAGAAAGAGAACTTCAAAAGGTTCTCTTATCCAATGGATAGCATACTAGCGATGTCCAGAAACCATTAGAAAAAACTGACAGGCATAATTGTGAAGAAGGAAAAAAACCTGTAAAACAAATGTCTACCCTTTGTCAAGGACATCAGTGGGAAGCTAAGATGAACGCACCCACAGCATAACATTAATATTTCATTTTTCACACCCACACCTTTAGGACGACGCTTTTAAAAGGTCCAGTTCCACTTCAAGGGAGAAACAATGTAGTTTATAGAATACATTATAAGGACTGTCCTGCTCTCTACAGTGATCAATAAGTGTTCCTTAGGTCAAAGTGAAAAAGAACGTAAAAGAGCTGTTCAGAAAGGTGATACCACTGGTCATGAAACAGCGGAGCACTGCTGGATTAAAGGTCACACCTTTGACTCGGAAAAGAAAAAAGATCGTGGACAAGGAAATAAATACTACAACAAAAAAACCTAACAACCACATCAACAGTATATCCTACATTCTTCCAGAAGTATGGCTTTCAGCACTACAGAAAAGGAACACAACAAACACAAGATAGGTACGGCATCACTCCACAAAACAATTCGATTTTGGTCACTAAGCACCTACAAAATAGTAATGAAATGTAACCTGTGATCTGCTTTCATTGCTTTCCTTATTAAATAAAAAACCGGAATAGTGGTTCTTATTTTGAAGTTATATATATAAACCATACAGTGTACATATAAATATAAGATCAGGTAACAAATTTTGAAAAAATCGTTGCCGCTCATGACGTTTTAGACTAGTACAGCGCATAGAGATACGAATTATGGGGTTCAGTTATCATAAAAACCAGGCCCGTCGAACACGCGGACCTTTACAACCACGTCTGCCGTCCAAACACGGTCATGTAACGGCCAAATTGCAGTTTTTATAATTCATAAATTACATTATTTAAAAGAAAAAACAACATAATATAAATTTGATATATTTAAATAAACTATCAAATAATAGTAACATTTACTGGGTTCATTTTTTTTCAAACAATTTTTAATATTATCAACAAGCTTAGTGCGGTGATAGATATAATATCATAACTATGACATTTTTGACATTCTTCAAAATTGAGAAAACTGCGTACAACTTTTTTCAAACAATTTTTAATATTATCAACAAGCTTAGTGCGGTGATAGATATAATATCATAACTATGACATTTTTGACATTCTTCAAAATTGAGAAAACTGCGTCCATTTTTTTCAAACAATTTCTAATATTATCAACAAGCTTAGTGCGGTGATAGATATAATATCATTACTATGACATTTTTGACATTCTTCAAAATTGAGAAAACTGCGTCCATTTTTTTCAAACAATTTCTAATATTATCAACAAGCTTAGTGCGGTGATAGATATAATATCATTACTATGACATTTTTGACATTCTTCAAAATTGAGAAAACTGCGTCCATTTTTTTCAAACAATTTCTAATATTATCAACAAGCTTAGTGCGGTGATAGATATAATATCATTACTATGACATTTTTGACATTCTTCAAAATTGAGAAAACTGCGTCCATTTTTTTCAAACAATTTCTAATATTATCAACAAGCTTAGTGCGGTGATAGATATAATATCATTACTATGACATTTTTGACATTCTTCAAAATTGAGAAAACTGCGTCCATTTTTTTCAAACAATTTCTAATATTATCAACAAGCTTAGTGCGGTGATAGATATAATATCATTACTATGACATTTTTGACATTCTTCAAAATTGAGAAAACTGCGTCCATTTTTTTCAAACAATTTCTAATATTATCAACAAGCTTAGTGCGGTGATAGATATAATATCATTACTATGACATTTTTGACATTCTTCAAAATTGAGAAAACTGCGTCCATTTTTTTCAAACAATTTCTAATATTATCAACAAGCTTAGTGCGGTGATAGATATAATATCATTACTATGACATTTTTGACATTCTTCAAAATTGAGAAAACTGCGTCCATTTTTTTCAAACAATTTCTAATATTATCAACAAGCTTAGTGCGGTGATAGATATAATATCATTACTATGACATTTTTGACATTCTTCAAAATTGAGAAAACTGCGTCCATTTTTTTCAAACAATTTCTAATATTATCAACAAGCTTAGTGCGGTGATAGATATAATATCATTACTATGACATTTTTGACATTCTTCAAAATTGAGAAAACTGCGTCCATTTTTTTCAAACAATTTCTAATATTATCAACAAGCTTAGTGCGGTGATAGATATAATATCATTACTATGACATTTTTGACATTCTTCAAAATTGAGAAAACTGCGTCCATTTTTTTCAAACAATTTCTAATATTATCAACAAGCTTAGTGCGGTGATAGATATAATATCATTACTATGACATTTTTGACATTCTTCAAAATTGAGAAAACTGCGTCCATTTTTTTCAAACAATTTCTAATATTATCAACAAGCTTAGTGCGGTGATAGATATAATATCATTACTATGACATTTTTGACATTCTTCAAAATTGAGAAAACTGCGTCCATTTTTTTCAAACAATTTCTAATATTATCAACAAGCTTAGTGCGGTGATAGATATAATATCATTACTATGACATTTTTGACATTCTTCAAAATTGAGAAAACTGCGTCCATTTTTTTCAAACAATTTCTAATATTATCAACAAGCTTAGTGCGGTGATAGATATAATATCATTACTATGACATTTTTGACATTCTTCAAAATTGAGAAAACTGCGTCCATTTTTTTCAAACAATTTCTAATATTATCAACAAGCTTAGTGCGGTGATAGATATAATATCATTACTATGACATTTTTGACATTCTTCAAAATTGAGAAAACTGCGTCCATTTTTTTCAAACAATTTCTAATATTATCAACAAGCTTAGTGCGGTGATAGATATAATATCATTACTATGACATTTTTGACATTCTTCAAAATTGAGAAAACTGCGTCCATTTTTTTCAAACAATTTCTAATATTATCAACAAGCTTAGTGCGGTGATAGATATAATATCATTACTATGACATTTTTGACATTCTTCAAAATTGAGAAAACTGCGTCCATTTTTTTCAAACAATTTCTAATATTATCAACAAGCTTAGTGCGGTGATAGATATAATATCATTACTATGACATTTTTGACATTCTTCAAAATTGAGAAAACTGCGTCCATTTTTTTCAAACAATTTCTAATATTATCAACAAGCTTAGTGCGGTGATAGATATAATATCATTACTATGACATTTTTGACATTCTTCAAAATTGAGAAAACTGCGTCCATTTTTTTCAAACAATTTCTAATATTATCAACAAGCTTAGTGCGGTGATAGATATAATATCATTACTATGACATTTTTGACATTCTTCAAAATTGAGAAAACTGCGTCCATTTTTTTCAAACAATTTCTAATATTATCAACAAGCTTAGTGCGGTGATAGATATAATATCATTACTATGACATTTTTGACATTCTTCAAAATTGAGAAAACTGCGTCCATTTTTTTCAAACAATTTCTAATATTATCAACAAGCTTAGTGCGGTGATAGATATAATATCATTACTATGACATTTTTGACATTCTTCAAAATTGAGAAAACTGCGTCCATTTTTTTCAAACAATTTCTAATATTATCAACAAGCTTAGTGCGGTGATAGATATAATATCATTACTATGACATTTTTGACATTCTTCAAAATTGAGAAAACTGCGTCCATTTTTTTCAAACAATTTCTAATATTATCAACAAGCTTAGTGCGGTGATAGATATAATATCATTACTATGACATTTTTGACATTCTTCAAAATTGAGAAAACTGCGTCCATTTTTTTCAAACAATTTCTAATATTATCAACAAGCTTAGTGCGGTGATAGATATAATATCATTACTATGACATTTTTGACATTCTTCAAAATTGAGAAAACTGCGTCCATTTTTTTCAAACAATTTCTAATATTATCAACAAGCTTAGTGCGGTGATAGATATAATATCATTACTATGACATTTTTGACATTCTTCAAAATTGAGAAAACTGCGTCCATTTTTTTCAAACAATTTCTAATATTATCAACAAGCTTAGTGCGGTGATAGATATAATATCATTACTATGACATTTTTGACATTCTTCAAAATTGAGAAAACTGCGTCCATTTTTTTCAAACAATTTCTAATATTATCAACAAGCTTAGTGCGGTGATAGATATAATATCATTACTATGACATTTTTGACATTCTTCAAAATTGAGAAAACTGCGTCCATTTTTTTCAAACAATTTCTAATATTATCAACAAGCTTAGTGCGGTGATAGATATAATATCATTACTATGACATTTTTGACATTCTTCAAAATTGAGAAAACTGCGTCCATTTTTTTCAAACAATTTCTAATATTATCAACAAGCTTAGTGCGGTGATAGATATAATATCATTACTATGACATTTTTGACATTCTTCAAAATTGAGAAAACTGCGTCCATTTTTTTCAAACAATTTCTAATATTATCAACAAGCTTAGTGCGGTGATAGATATAATATCATTACTATGACATTTTTGACATTCTTCAAAATTGAGAAAACTGCGTCCATTTTTTTCAAACAATTTCTAATATTATCAACAAGCTTAGTGCGGTGATAGATATAATATCATTACTATGACATTTTTGACATTCTTCAAAATTGAGAAAACTGCGTCCATTTTTTTCAAACAATTTCTAATATTATCAACAAGCTTAGTGCGGTGATAGATATAATATCATTACTATGACATTTTTGACATTCTTCAAAATTGAGAAAACTGCGTCCATTTTTTTCAAACAATTTCTAATATTATCAACAAGCTTAGTGCGGTGATAGATATAATATCATTACTATGACATTTTTGACATTCTTCAAAATTGAGAAAACTGCGTCCATTTTTTTCAAACAATTTCTAATATTATCAACAAGCTTAGTGCGGTGATAGATATAATATCATTACTATGACATTTTTGACATTCTTCAAAATTGAGAAAACTGCGTCCATTTTTTTCAAACAATTTCTAATATTATCAACAAGCTTAGTGCGGTGATAGATATAATATCATTACTATGACATTTTTGACATTCTTCAAAATTGAGAAAACTGCGTCCATTTTTTTCAAACAATTTCTAATATTATCAACAAGCTTAGTGCGGTGATAGATATAATATCATTACTATGACATTTTTGACATTCTTCAAAATTGAGAAAACTGCGTCCATTTTTTTCAAACAATTTCTAATATTATCAACAAGCTTAGTGCGGTGATAGATATAATATCATTACTATGACATTTTTGACATTCTTCAAAATTGAGAAAACTGCGTCCATTTTTTTCAAACAATTTCTAATATTATCAACAAGCTTAGTGCGGTGATAGATATAATATCATTACTATGACATTTTTGACATTCTTCAAAATTGAGAAAACTGCGTCCATTTTTTTCAAACAATTTCTAATATTATCAACAAGCTTAGTGCGGTGATAGATATAATATCATTACTATGACATTTTTGACATTCTTCAAAATTGAGAAAACTGCGTCCATTTTTTTCAAACAATTTCTAATATTATCAACAAGCTTAGTGCGGTGATAGATATAATATCATTACTATGACATTTTTGACATTCTTCAAAATTGAGAAAACTGCGTCCATTTTTTTCAAACAATTTCTAATATTATCAACAAGCTTAGTGCGGTGATAGATATAATATCATTACTATGACATTTTTGACATTCTTCAAAATTGAGAAAACTGCGTCCATTTTTTTCAAACAATTTCTAATATTATCAACAAGCTTAGTGCGGTGATAGATATAATATCATTACTATGACATTTTTGACATTCTTCAAAATTGAGAAAACTGCGTCCATTTTTTTCAAACAATTTCTAATATTATCAACAAGCTTAGTGCGGTGATAGATATAATATCATTACTATGACATTTTTGACATTCTTCAAAATTGAGAAAACTGCGTCCATTTTTTTCAAACAATTTCTAATATTATCAACAAGCTTAGTGCGGTGATAGATATAATATCATTACTATGACATTTTTGACATTCTTCAAAATTGAGAAAACTGCGTCCATTTTTTTCAAACAATTTCTAATATTATCAACAAGCTTAGTGCGGTGATAGATATAATATCATTACTATGACATTTTTGACATTCTTCAAAATTGAGAAAACTGCGTCCATTTTTTTCAAACAATTTCTAATATTATCAACAAGCTTAGTGCGGTGATAGATATAATATCATTACTATGACATTTTTGACATTCTTCAAAATTGAGAAAACTGCGTCCATTTTTTTCAAACAATTTCTAATATTATCAACAAGCTTAGTGCGGTGATAGATATAATATCATTACTATGACATTTTTGACATTCTTCAAAATTGAGAAAACTGCGTCCATTTTTTTCAAACAATTTCTAATATTATCAACAAGCTTAGTGCGGTGATAGATATAATATCATTACTATGACATTTTTGACATTCTTCAAAATTGAGAAAACTGCGTCCATTTTTTTCAAACAATTTCTAATATTATCAACAAGCTTAGTGCGGTGATAGATATAATATCATTACTATGACATTTTTGACATTCTTCAAAATTGAGAAAACTGCGTCCATTTTTTTCAAACAATTTCTAATATTATCAACAAGCTTAGTGCGGTGATAGATATAATATCATTACTATGACATTTTTGACATTCTTCAAAATTGAGAAAACTGCGTCCATTTTTTTCAAACAATTTCTAATATTATCAACAAGCTTAGTGCGGTGATAGATATAATATCATTACTATGACATTTTTGACATTCTTCAAAATTGAGAAAACTGCGTCCATTTTTTTCAAACAATTTCTAATATTATCAACAAGCTTAGTGCGGTGATAGATATAATATCATTACTATGACATTTTTGACATTCTTCAAAATTGAGAAAACTGCGTCCATTTTTTTCAAACAATTTCTAATATTATCAACAAGCTTAGTGCGGTGATAGATATAATATCATTACTATGACATTTTTGACATTCTTCAAAATTGAGAAAACTGCGTCCATTTTTTTCAAACAATTTCTAATATTATCAACAAGCTTAGTGCGGTGATAGATATAATATCATTACTATGACATTTTTGACATTCTTCAAAATTGAGAAAACTGCGTCCATTTTTTTCAAACAATTTCTAATATTATCAACAAGCTTAGTGCGGTGATAGATATAATATCATTACTATGACATTTTTGACATTCTTCAAAATTGAGAAAACTGCGTCCATTTTTTTCAAACAATTTCTAATATTATCAACAAGCTTAGTGCGGTGATAGATATAATATCATTACTATGACATTTTTGACATTCTTCAAAATTGAGAAAACTGCGTCCATTTTTTTCAAACAATTTCTAATATTATCAACAAGCTTAGTGCGGTGATAGATATAATATCATTACTATGACATTTTTGACATTCTTCAAAATTGAGAAAACTGCGTCCATTTTTTTCAAACAATTTCTAATATTATCAACAAGCTTAGTGCGGTGATAGATATAATATCATTACTATGACATTTTTGACATTCTTCAAAATTGAGAAAACTGCGTCCATTTTTTTCAAACAATTTCTAATATTATCAACAAGCTTAGTGCGGTGATAGATATAATATCATTACTATGACATTTTTGACATTCTTCAAAATTGAGAAAACTGCGTCCATTTTTTTCAAACAATTTCTAATATTATCAACAAGCTTAGTGCGGTGATAGATATAATATCATTACTATGACATTTTTGACATTCTTCAAAATTGAGAAAACTGCGTCCATTTTTTTCAAACAATTTCTAATATTATCAACAAGCTTAGTGCGGTGATAGATATAATATCATTACTATGACATTTTTGACATTCTTCAAAATTGAGAAAACTGCGTCCATTTTTTTCAAACAATTTCTAATATTATCAACAAGCTTAGTGCGGTGATAGATATAATATCATTACTATGACATTTTTGACATTCTTCAAAATTGAGAAAACTGCGTCCATTTTTTTCAAACAATTTCTAATATTATCAACAAGCTTAGTGCGGTGATAGATATAATATCATTACTATGACATTTTTGACATTCTTCAAAATTGAGAAAACTGCGTCCATTTTTTTCAAACAATTTCTAATATTATCAACAAGCTTAGTGCGGTGATAGATATAATATCATTACTATGACATTTTTGACATTCTTCAAAATTGAGAAAACTGCGTCCATTTTTTTCAAACAATTTCTAATATTATCAACAAGCTTAGTGCGGTGATAGATATAATATCATTACTATGACATTTTTGACATTCTTCAAAATTGAGAAAACTGCGTCCATTTTTTTCAAACAATTTCTAATATTATCAACAAGCTTAGTGCGGTGATAGATATAATATCATTACTATGACATTTTTGACATTCTTCAAAATTGAGAAAACTGCGTCCATTTTTTTCAAACAATTTCTAATATTATCAACAAGCTTAGTGCGGTGATAGATATAATATCATTACTATGACATTTTTGACATTCTTCAAAATTGAGAAAACTGCGTCCATTTTTTTCAAACAATTTCTAATATTATCAACAAGCTTAGTGCGGTGATAGATATAATATCATTACTATGACATTTTTGACATTCTTCAAAATTGAGAAAACTGCGTCCATTTTTTTCAAACAATTTCTAATATTATCAACAAGCTTAGTGCGGTGATAGATATAATATCATTACTATGACATTTTTGACATTCTTCAAAATTGAGAAAACTGCGTCCATTTTTTTCAAACAATTTCTAATATTATCAACAAGCTTAGTGCGGTGATAGATATAATATCATTACTATGACATTTTTGACATTCTTCAAAATTGAGAAAACTGCGTCCATTTTTTTCAAACAATTTCTAATATTATCAACAAGCTTAGTGCGGTGATAGATATAATATCATTACTATGACATTTTTGACATTCTTCAAAATTGAGAAAACTGCGTCCATTTTTTTCAAACAATTTCTAATATTATCAACAAGCTTAGTGCGGTGATAGATATAATATCATTACTATGACATTTTTGACATTCTTCAAAATTGAGAAAACTGCGTCCATTTTTTTCAAACAATTTCTAATATTATCAACAAGCTTAGTGCGGTGATAGATATAATATCATTACTATGACATTTTTGACATTCTTCAAAATTGAGAAAACTGCGTCCATTTTTTTCAAACAATTTCTAATATTATCAACAAGCTTAGTGCGGTGATAGATATAATATCATTACTATGACATTTTTGACATTCTTCAAAATTGAGAAAACTGCGTCCATTTTTTTCAAACAATTTCTAATATTATCAACAAGCTTAGTGCGGTGATAGATATAATATCATTACTATGACATTTTTGACATTCTTCAAAATTGAGAAAACTGCGTCCATTTTTTTCAAACAATTTTTAATATTATCAACAAGCTTAGTGCGGTGATAGATATAATATCATTACTATGACATTTTTGACATTCTTCAAAATTGAGAAAACTGCGTCCATTTTTTTCAAACAATTTTTAATATTATCAACAAGCTTAGTGCGGTGATAGATATAATATCATTACTATGACATTTTTGACATTCTTCAAAATTGAGAAAACTGCGTCCATTTTTTTCAAACAATTTTTAATATTATCAACAAGCTTAGTGCGGTGATAGATATAATATCATTACTATGACATTTTTGACATTCTTCAAAATTGAGAAAACTGCGTCCATTTTTTTCAAACAATTTTTAATATTATCAACAAGCTTAGTGCGGTGATAGATATAATATCATTACTATGACATTTTTGACATTCTTCAAAATTGAGAAAACTGCGTCCATTTTTTTCAAACAATTTTTAATATTATCAACAAGCTTAGTGCGGTGATAGATATAATATCATTACTATGACATTTTTGACATTCTTCAAAATTGAGAAAACTGCGTCCATTTTTTTCAAACAATTTTTAATATTATCAACAAGCTTAGTGCGGTGATAGATATAATATCATTACTATGACATTTTTGACATTCTTCAAAATTGAGAAAACTGCGTCCATTTTTTTCAAACAATTTTTAATATTATCAACAAGCTTAGTGCGGTGATAGATATAATATCATTACTATGACATTTTTGACATTCTTCAAAATTGAGAAAACTGCGTCCATTTTTTTCAAACAATTTTTAATATTATCAACAAGCTTAGTGCGGTGATAGATATAATATCATTACTATGACATTTTTGACATTCTTCAAAATTGAGAAAACTGCGTCCATTTTTTTCAAACAATTTTTAATATTATCAACAAGCTTAGTGCGGTGATAGATATAATATCATAACTATGACATTTTAGACATTCTTCAAAATTGAGAAATGCGTGCATTTTTGATGAAAATTGATGAAATAACCTGACAAATTCTCTTAACTTGTCACCAGTAACTACAGAAACAATATGGCAATTAAATTTGACCTTTTCTTTTCAAAGCGAAACGTTAGCAAAAAAAAGTATGAAGTGAATTACCTAAGTTGCTTTGTCTCTATTTACTGTTTCCAGTAATTTTTTAATGTTCAATATTATTTGTTACTTTTAGAAAAGGTTTTGAAAGATAAATCTAGTAATCAAAAGTAGCTTACCGGTCATGATGCAAAAAAGAAACTATGGAGTAAACCATCTTCTTTCCTGTCATTTTCATCAAGTTCGCAAAAAGGTCACAATTTTCATTCATTTCAAAGTGTTTGTCGCGAAATTTTGATCAGAAACTGTTATTTTTATCTTTTTATTTTTAAAATCGATACATTCAAATTTCAAAGGTTCTTTTCATAATACTTCGAGTTCAACTTCAAAATGGCCAGTGGTTCATCAGCTGAAAGAAAATACAAATTATACACAGAGAATCAAGTGCTTCAATATTTTCCTCCAAGCACACAAAATATTTACTTGGCAACTGTGACGTCAACAGGATCTGCTTTGTAATGAAGCATTTGAATGTCATCATACACTTAATAATGATTATCACGCCTGTAAAATTTGGAACAACAGTATCACCACCCAAAAAGACGTTTGGCGCGGTGATCATTACTCAGTGGATGGTGACATCCAGTGCTCCATTAAAATAGTTTCATTAAGCTGAAGTTGTTGGATGAAAATTTAGAAACAATACTGAGTTTGTACTTTGCTTTGCTAAACATGACAATCATCTGGAATTGTTGTCAAAGGAATTTCAGGAAAGGTGTCGCCATTTGTCATTTTTCAACATCCGTTATAATTATTCACATCATTCACCAATGTTCGCGGGGCAAAAGGAAGCCTGCAGACGGACCAGTCAGAAATCCAACCAGCGCTGTTTTGCACTGAGTCCATAATAATTCATGTGAAGATCCTGTTTTCTTTTCACACCTTACTGAAAAGGTTTAAGATTTCTGGAAATTTCGTCACAACGATTACGGCAGTGTTTGATTTTAACTCTGTGTGTGAACAACTTTGCCTTCAGGAAAACCACAAGAAGTCACGTAATATGGCTTGTTGATCAACACTTCTGATTAAAGTTAAAATTTCAGAAACTCCAGCCAGGTATACAAAACATTGCCAGGAAAACATGTGTCAAGTCTCATGGCAAAACACTTAAATACACCAAATAAATATTCAGTTTTCCACTATTGTGATTTTTACCAATTTGCGTGTTCCTGTTTCAAATTAAAAGTATCTGTGCCGTTTAAATTTCATTTTCAGTCAAACTGTTTCATTAGTTGTATTAATGAATTCGGCTGAAACATTTGTATGTAAATTGTATATTTACAAATTTGGGAAGCAAAAGTGTCATGCAAAAAAAATTATTACGCAACTTTAATTAGTTGTCGTGTCTCGTCCTCACGACAACAGATGGGGACATGACACAACCTTCTCGCGGTGTTTCCTGTTAAGCTGTCTACTTGAATCTACATTTCCAGCTCAGTCAGTGAACTAACTGTGTCATTAGACAATCTACTATTGATATCCAAACGAATCTCCATTATGAATCTCAGCGTACTACAACTAAATGTCTAGGGCCTGACAGCCTTCAAAAATACTGTGATTGAGCAACTAACTCTCAACCACAAACCCGATGTGATACTCCTCCAGGAAACACACTGTGATACCCGAAGACTACTGAAATTACCAGGCTATGTCCTGGCTGACCACATGGCGAGCAAATTGCATGGCACTGCATCCTTTGTTAAGCGCACTGTACCGTTCCAAAAACTAATGAAGAGTGCACCACAACAAGACACTGAATTGATTGCCATCCGCGTAGCTGGTACTACTGTTGTGAATGTGTACAAACCTTCCCCAGCTGAACTCGGTCCACAGACGATGCCAGACCTTGTTAAGCCCACTCTTTTTGCTGGTGATTTCAATACCACCACACCGAATGGGGATACAGTAGGAATGGCAAGAATGGTACCACTCTTGTTGAATGGGCAAGTCGTACTAATCATCTCCTGATATATGACCCGAAACAAACGAAAACCTTTAGGTCCGGGAGATGGAAAACTGAATAATATGCTATACTCTTAACCCCGTGTGCTACTAAAAAAACTATATGCAGCCTAAATACTAAACCAAGGGAAATTGCAGATCGTTTATAACACGGTTGATAATGATGGTGCACTAAAATGATGCGCTTACAGAATTCATCGGGAGACAACAGTAAGCTATCGTGTTGCAGACGACAATTAGCACTTCTTTTCCTCATGATATTCATCTTAGACTTGTAAATATTTGTTGAAACTGTGACTGAAAACTATATGTAAGTCTATGCTGCGTAGTGTGGCAGCGTGTTAAAGAGGTTTCTAACAAAGAGTGAGACAACGCAATGGAGCTGCTATTCATAAAATCTACCCGATGTTCAGGAAAGGGGTTCCTCCTTCAATACATAGAATTTTATTTACAATGTGTTTTATCCATTTTGGGATAAAATTTAAAGAAATTACTAGGGTCGACCTGAATTTCCATTTCGAACCCTTACATAATGCACATACGATTTCATGAAATTGTTTTCTCTAATATAGTACCAGCAAAATTTGGCATATAAGCAGCCGTTTTGATCACAACACTTCCGAACATGCTGTAGCGTTGATAAAAAAGTAGAAATTGGTATTATAAATAGAAGGTTGAGAGTCTGTTCCTTAGAATCGGGTCTATTTTGCAAAATGGCCCCATTAAACACAGTTTATTCATAGGTTTTATGGAAGAGCCAAGGAAAAGAACCCCATAACATTGGAATATAAGTGTGCAAATCTATCAGGCTGTATAGGTTTAGAACCATAAAGTTTTATTTTTAAAGGTTTCTTGTCACTATGCGGAATCTAAAAACGACATTCTATTAGTTATGCACAAAGGTGGTTTGCAAAGTCTTTATCTGCAAGCAGCAAAAACTCTAAATAAAAAACTATTAATGGGGGTGTCGGTTGAAATGTCCAAATATTAATGTCACAAAATTTTAGTTACAGAATATTATATCATGTTAGCCAGATAAACCAGGTAAAAAACATAGATTACCACGTCAGACACCTAATACAACGATGTATGTATTAAGATGTATTTGTAAGCCTTCTTTAACAGTTACAAATGAAGAATACAAATGACTATGTGTTTTCATCTTCCACTCTGTGTGATCCATTTTCAGTTTGGTGATCTAATGATGGGTGTTCTTCAGGAACTGTTTCGGTGGAAGGTGAAATCATCGCCTCAAATGCACTTTTAACTTCCGCGGGTTGTATTCTGCCATCTTCCAGGTCACTATTCGATATCACACTTTTCACCTTATGACTAGATAAATGGTTTGGCTCAGTCAATATATCACAGGGCAGTTGAGTAGTGTCTCGAGTTCTTAAGACCTCCTTATATTTTTCTTCGTCAAGCAAGCTGCCTATAATTTTTTCAGTCGGGAGTACACTAGGCATAACAATGGCAAGGTACCCCTCTGTCTGTGGCTATGGTCAGAAAATAAAAAGACACTATAAACATTCAAGTGATGGAGCAAAAGTAAATGAGTTGAGTGAAATAACTGGATATTTAAATAGTTACTTATTGATTCGTTTTTCTGATGGACAATTCTGCTAAAACAGATTAAACTGTAACGGGTCTTGCTCTGTGTCAAAAGAACGGTCGAGGATAATGCAAGTATTTATGTGCATTTGGCATAAATCACGGAAAACAATGCGAAGTTACAAGAATATCTTGCACGGAGTATATGGCTATGTAGTAATGTGATTTGACCTCGTTTTTCAGTAGCAACAATCGACGCGACCAAACAAAACATACCCCCCCCCCCCACACACACACACACAGAAACACACACACAAAACAAAAAACAAAAAATAACAAAAAAACAAAAAACAACAATAATTTCATGTTCACTTCATTGCTCGTGCTGAAAAAGCGGCTGAAATATGAAACAAGTAAATATCTTAGTATAAATTATGTTTTTGTCGCCTTCCTGCTAGTCAAAACTATTATCCTGTATCAGTAGGTTAAATGTGGATTTATTTTGTGGCAAATTGAAGAAAATCAAAACACTAAAAGTGTGAGTGAAACGGAGGTGACTATCCTATTCCCGATGGGGCCTCAAGTGCAAGAGAAGTGAGTGAATACGGATCGTAACTAAAAAATTATTTACACATGTATATATCATTTTTACCGTATAACAATCACTAAAAAAGGTCCTCCAGTAAATTTCTAGAGAAACAAAAACTACTGTCATCGTAATGAAAAAAGTAATAACCACATTTTAAATGATCTAAAACAAACTAAGTGTTATACAGCCAAGCATAATCTGGAGGCTTACACAGATGATTTTCCAGCTACAATAATTTCCGATGTTTTCGGAATAGGAGGATTTTTCCACACAAAATGTTGATACTGCTTAAGTCTGAAAAGTTTATGCGTATAGTTTTACTTACAAAATAGATCTTATTCCTTAAGCATATGTATTCTAATTCTAAACTCTAATTGTTATTTCTGTGTATAAAATGTTATCGTCCTGGTCTATTGAATAGTGTAGACTAGGATCTTGCTGTTAAGTGACCATTCAGCAGTACCTCCCTAGAAAAAAATCCCCTCTTTCACTCACGTACACATGAAGAAAAACACATAGAAAAAAAATTACATGTTGTTACGTGCAGTAATTCTAGGACAAAATATACAATTTACAAGAAGCCAACGTAAGAAATTCCAAAGCATGCTACAGATGACCTTATTTATCTCAAAGTGTAAAGTGTACGCTTAAATCCTATACCTGATCCACGCCAATAAAAATTTGTTTCAGATCTAGACCACTTCTACTTTCGAACAAATTCAACTGACTCTTTCTGGCTCTCCATTGCCGTTCCGTAACTTTTAACGAGCAAGTCTATAGACTTATTCAAGCTACTTTCGTTCTAACTTCCATGTGGTAAAACGTTCATTCCTTACTCCAATGTCGTACAATTTCTCCATAAAATATGACACCAGCAGTATTTCTAGGTCTTATAAATATGGCTGTCCATAAAATGCAAGACCTTATTCCTTACTGGCTATTACATTTTGAACAAGAAAAAGTGGACTCAGTGGCATACCATAAGTTGCATTTCTGGATCAGAAACCTTAACCTTAACTCTCTCTGTGGTGGGTGGCGCATAAGGCATGAACATTATTTCTTCATTTCAATCTGTTCACTGCAGCATGTCAGACGGATGCTCCATGTGTTCCATCTAGCCTTGTTTCGCTCATTCTCCACCATTCTTCGCCAAGTTGTTTTGGGGGTTCTCCATTCCCTTCTCCCTTCTGGTGTCCACCCTGGAGCAGCTTTTTCTCCTACGTAAGTGAATTTCTCTACCTCTTCAACATCATTTTTTCTAACTCTCAGGCAGTCTTCACGTTTTTTGTGGAAGATGGTTCATGATTGATGATAAAAGGGCGATGTCATCGGCGAAGTCAAGGTCCTCCACCATGGTAATGACGTCCACCGTATACCTGTTCTCACATCTTCTACCATTCTTCGCATCACCAAGTCCATCACTAACAGGAAGAAGAATCCTGACATGCAGCATTCTTGCTTCAATCTAGTCATCACAGAGAATCATTCTGTTATTTCATTTTCGTCGATAATAGCGCATGTAAAATCCTCGTAAAGGGTCTTGACCATTTGGACCAGCTTCTTGGGGACATTTGCCCAAGCTTCCTGGGGACTTCAAACTGACTCATGATGATCCACAACCTGTCTCTGTGTATGAGTCGAATGGGTTCTCGAGTCCACGAAGTGAATATACATCGTAACATCCCATTCATTTACTTGTTCCAGGATGTTCCTGAGGATGAATATTTACTTCACAGTTGCTCGTCCTGCCCTGAAGCCGGCTTGTTTTTTCCTTAGTGATGCATCCACTCTTTTTTGTATCCTGTTGAAGAGGATCTTGCTGAGAGCTTTGCTGGCCAGCAGCAGTACGGTAATTCCCATCGAGTTTCCGCAATCCTGTAGATTACCTTCCTTTGGAATTTTGCAGATAAGCCCTTTAGTCCACTGTGTTGGAAATGCTACCTTCTTCCAGATAATGTCGAAGATGTATTTCAGTTCAATGCTGGTCTATTTGAGGTCTGCTTTCAACTTCTCAGCGGTGATTTGATCTGCACCAGGTCCCTTCCCGTTTTTAAGGACTTTCACTGCTTCTTGTATTTCCTGTAGTAAGGGAGCTTCTGTAGAAATCCCCAGTTTCTCTCTCTCTTCTTCTTTCTCTAGTAGATTCTCTGGTGTGTTTCTCTTCAGTACTTCCATGTTCGTTCCACCTCTCGAGCCTTGCTTCTTTATTCTTCAACAATTCCCCATTATTATTATTCACTGCTCCTGCTTGTCTCATGTTTGGCCCTGTCAGCTGCCAGCCGATACTTCATAATTCTTTCGACCTTCCATTCTCTGCTGGGCTTTATGCCGTTTCAGCAATCTCTTGTGTCCACTTTCTACTATCCTTTCTGGCGCTCCATTTCACCTGTCTGTCCTTCTCATCGTATCCATCTTTCATTGTTCCTTTGATTCTCTCAGATCTGGTGCTTTCTATTATTCTTTTCATTTCCTTTCTGTCACTTATGAATTTCCATGATTCATCTTGTATCCACGGTTTGGTCTTCCTTTACAAAAACCCAGGACCTATTCTGCTGTCTTGCCGTATGCATTCTTCTGCTGCTACCAAATCTCTTTGATGTCTTCATTTTCAAATCCACTCTCCTCTAACTTCTTCCTTAGTGTCAGTATAGTGGCAGTATTCAAACTTGACGCCTGCACCTTGTAGACGGTCAACTTCAAACCTCGGCCTGGTTTTCCTGCTGTTCGTATGTGTGCTAAGGCGCAGTTTAATCCATATACGCACTAGGCAATGATCGCTGTTCGCGCCCGCTCCTCTCTGTACTCTTGTGTCTGGTACTGATGATCTTCATCGTTTACTGATCATAAGATGATCTACTTGCATCCTTGAATTTCCATCTGGAAATACCCATGTGACCTTTATTTATCCTTGTGAGGGAATAAGGTGCCTTCGATGATTAGTCTGTTTAGCTGACAGAACTCGGAAAGTCATTTTTCCGTTTTCATTTTGAGTTTACAGTCCATGTGTACCCATTGTCCTCTCGTATCCACTGTTGCCATTCCAAACTCTTGCATTCACCCATGACGATTATGATGTCATCCTTGTTGTATCAATTAATAACGTCCTGTAATTCCAGGTAAAATGGCTCCTTTTCTTCACCTTCTCTCTCGTTGTGCAATGCATACAAGTAGATCAATGTCACTTTATTATATCTCGAGTAAAACCTCTGCCGTCGGAGTTGGCGATCTTCCATCTCACCTGTGTTGTATTCGAAATGATGCTCATGGTTTCTCTATCAAGGGCTGTTTTCCGAGTGCAGGTTGTTAGCCTGCAGCCCAAGCCTCAGACTTGGAGGCCCAAGGTTTTCTTTCGGGGTTTTCCTTCCCTTAGACTACGTTGGTACATGACCCCTAGGTGGCGGATGAGGGTAGCAGCCCCATCCACCACCATCCAGGGGACACGCTCAGGTGGCGAATGGGGGTGCTATCCTCATCCGCCACCAATACGATTTGTCATAGAACCGGTGATAGTACCCTCAGAGGCAGAAGTTTGACCATCTGGTGTGACTATTACGCCACAATCTCCTTACATTAAAACTTTGACATTCAACAACCACTCTCATAAGATCTTTCTTCAGCTTGTGTCTTTTCAGTTTTATTCCGTTTCATCCATTTGATCACACACACACACACAGTTCTACACATCATTGTATATCATTTACTCTGTGTCTAGCCAAAAAGTCACTTCTGACTCTCATTCCCCACTATCCACGATTGCCACGGTTTTTCATTGTAGTTAAGCAATCAAACATTGAACCGAATTTCTTTGCAATACAATCGAATTAATACAATTAAAAATGAAAGTGAAATTTCACAGTTGAATATAAACATTAATTAGAAAATCCAAACCTTTTCTTTCAGAAGTCCTGGGTTACTTATCAAAGCTTCATTTACTTCCAGGAGTTTTCCTGAAACGCAACTACAAAATAAGTTTGTTTTACATAAGACATGGTGTAACAGGGTCGTAGAACGGCTACAAGGAATATCGAAATGTACGTTTGAAGTGTATAGGGCATACCAAAACAACTAAAGTTACCAACAAATTGTCACCTAAAGTAAAGGCAAGCGAGAGGTAAATCCAGTATCTGTTCTCAACAACATGAGACCATGAACTTTTCTTATTGGCTTTCCTTTATTATTCACGTTTTCAATTGATCATCTGCTAAATTTTCATTATTCACTATGACTGAACGTGGGCTAGAATTTAAACTTTACTCTAAACTGTAGTGGTGCAGCATACCATTGCCTGTTTCGTTTACTTAATTCACTTAACTTACAGCCTAATACAATTGTACATAAAAGCGTTGCCATCTCATATAAATTTTACAAGACGTTAAGAGTAAGCAAAAAGGGAGAATTGGGTTTCTGCTGTGGTCCGGTTATTATTCCTTAATTTCTTTTTATTTAATCCCTTAAAAATTTGAAGGACAACTGAAGCCTAGAAAATTTAGCTTGTTTATTAACATTATATTTTAAACTCCTGAACTACATTTAAAAATTAGCTACTTTTTTTGTACTCCCAAACTCTATTTTTGAACAATATATGCCAGCCCTTTTGGGAGCCCACCATATTAATGCACCAATTACGTCACTTTGAATTATGACTTAAAAACTAAGCTGAGTTAAAGATAAAAAGTGTTTTACAATATGGTGCACTGTTGGATTCTTTAATGCACTAACCAATGGTATTCCAAGATTAGTGAAATAAGCAAGCAAAGAATTACGGAAGAAAGTTAACATTAAAAAGTATTGCTTGCTCTCCTCAGACGAGAAAAAAATCCGTCTTTACAATAATGCTAACTTGATGTGAACACTTCTGAAGAGTGTATAAAGGCTGACGCAAAAAAAAAAGTAGGCTGTCCTGAGAAAAAAGTTTGAAAGAAGATCCCTTTATAAAAATGTGATAAAACATCAGTTTTAAAACATTTATTCTTCAAAACCATAAGAGACAAACTTTTAGCTGATGTTTAAAACACAGCTTAAAACATTAAAAAGATGGTCAGTACAGTACAGAATACTGCGCAGAAGATACAATGCAATCATTTCTTTTACTCAATAATTTAAGCCAGAGTATTAGCAGTAATTAGTTCTTTTTCCTTCAAGGCTCCAAAAAAATCGGCAAATTACGATGCAATGTGCTCCAAAGCGGCAATAGGTTGATTAAAACAGAAGTTTTTTCTTGCTTTTGCGATTAATCCAATTGCGGTCAAATTTTATGATTATCTAAAGTAGTTTAATCAGTGCTCTTTTCTATTACCCAACTTTGGTATGCTTATGTATACAAGGCTCATTTACCTCTGGAGAACGTCTTAGGAATGACATGGAGAGAAGCAATACCTAAAGCTGATAAAACATGAATTCCAATCTAGTATTGGTAGACAGTAGCCTTAAGTTATCATCAGCAATTAATGAACCCTTGGCGGAAATTGCTACAAGCTACATACAAAGGCTTGGGTTTGGAACCCATCTTTACCTTTTCAAAAAAGTAACCACTGCAATCAAGTAGATACTGAAAAGTTCAAATATTTAAGGAAAGTTTACAGTTAATTTTATGGTGCAAACCGTGTTGCTAAATTTTCAGTTGCTAAGAAAAAAACTGCAAAAAACTTAAAACTATAGTGCATCTAATAAAACCTTTCATCCAAATAAATAGCAATACAAGATATGAAAAAGGGGTGACATGAAAATACAGATACGCTTCGCAAGACCAAAAATAAAAATTATCTAGTTGTACATCTGATAAAATTTCTTATTATGTTTCTGGAGAGAAATCACAATAAATAATAAAAACATGACTTCTCTTTCTGAAAATATTTTAACGAATTAAAACAATATCACTGCAATTTGCACTGATAAAAAAACAACAAAGAAACAAAACCTGGCGATTATCGGAAATACAAATTTTGTCAGCTAAACGAGTTAACTTCCACAAAGGCAGAAACAAGGAACAACCATCAACAGTACACAGGGAACCTATGCAAATAAAAAAATCGTGGAAGCTCTGATGTTATCCACATGCCAAACCTATTTAATAAATTGTATTTTGAGCCCGACCTAATTACATTGGGTGACTTCAAATCCACGGCCAAACGGAAGGATCATTTCGTTAGCAATGTCTAGAGAATCAGTGAAGAATACCTAGCTATACCTAGTTACATGCATGTACGTAAAACATCGCATTTTATCAACCATATTGTATCACATAAGATCGTCCAAAGTACACCATCGATCATCACTGGTCGGGTTTTAACTGCAAAAAACAGCTATGAAAAATTAGGAAATGGTAGGAGTACTTTCTCTGTCTCGTCATGTGCATATGCACAAAAATGTACAATGACATCTAACATACAAAGATGCAAAGAGTAACAGCACAATATTTGCCTTATTGAAATGGAAACGGTACCATTAGGATGGTACCAGGTACCAGGTAATAATAAAGTTTGACACAGTATTCTCTTGTGATCATTATAGATTTTGTGTGATCTATACTTGTATAACAATACGCTTCCAACTCATGGCACATATTACTTTTCAATTTTGCGCATTTAAGTTAACTGTTGTTTTGGCTACATTGGAGATAAGAAGGAGGGTAAACGTTAGGTCTGAAAAGGTTGAATGCTTGTATAAAAATAAACCCAACGCTCAATTGATTTGTTGAACAATATAATGCAGCTATCTCAAAATAATTTAGGTTCTCTTTCTTAAAGTACAGGAAAATATAGAAACACTTTATTTAGCCTACTAAGAACTCACATTGTCAAGGTGAAAGAATATCATATTCGCGAGATTAAGATCATTAGTAAAACAGGACGAAGGATAAAAGTCCCTAACATTTAGATACTCCGCGGTTGCATTCGTTGCATAAACGGGCAATGGAATCAAGAGCCTGTACAGTTTTTTGATCCAGAAAACACTCATGGCAGGTGACCTTAGCAAACTGAATGTGCAAGTTTTGATGACAGGAATGAGTATTTACATCAAGCAAACAGTCCGAGTGAACAAGAATGATTGAGTCACCATAGAACTACATTGACAACAATTTTGAGTACACTTTATCACACACTATCAGATCGCCTTCTCTAATTGCTCATTGTAAGTGATATTAAACACATTCAACGGTATCAGGTATTTCAAAAGTCTAGAAAAAATTATTAGGTTAAAGGCATTTACATACTAGTATGTAGTAGTTAATATAGTCTATATAGTAGTTTAGGTGGTTTAAAGTCTAGGCTTTTATTAAAAAACGCACCATACCCGGGAATTAAACTATTTAAAATATCACATTTTCAATGTTTTGAAAATATGCTAAGTTTGGTTTTATAATTTTCAAAAGATTTGAAAACGATGTTACATTAAATATCAAAAGAAAAACAAACCTGCATTAAAATATTATTGAAAAAGAAGAGATATACCTTCTTAATTTGTATTTATTACCGGATCCACTGGTCACCTCACAAAGAATTGATTCTGACTGCAAAGTTTGTGCACCTTTCTTCTTCTTTCCTGAGAATTTGTTGTCAAGGCGATTTCTTCTTGTCCCATTATCAAAGGCTACTTTAACAATCCCTTCTGAAAATAGTCTATGTGATTCTGCAATTGTCACTATACAGACTCTAGCGGAAAAGATAAACACTTTTAAAAACAATTTTGTCATAACACTTAAGCTACGTACAAATTACATTGAATTTTCTTCTGTACAGTTTGCCATATCAATAATTATGAGACTTCGTGTAGCCATTAAAACTTCTGATTCCTATAATCCAATCCCCGTAACAAGGAAGAAGTGCTTGTATGGTAAAGGAACAAGTTTTACACAGCAACACTGTGAAAATAGGGATAAGAATATATGTAAGAAATTAGGCAGTGCAATATCAGAGTACAACCTCTGATATGGCAGATAATACAGACATAGCAGAGTCAAACAGGCCACAAGGCAGTGTACCAATGATAAGTGGATGTAGCTCTGGTTCATCAACAGCTACTTTCAGCACTGGGTACATTAGCAGCATATATAACAGAATCAAACAGAAACTTGGTTCAACACACAAAAAAAGACAGATTCTCTGAAATCAGCTACAGGTGAGACCAATAAAGACTCACAGCAACAAATGAACTGCTAAATAAACCACTACTCAGAGCTGTAATCAAAAGAAAATCTAGTCAGCACAGAAGTCCTGAATGGAACAACAAAATTGACAATCATGGGCAAACCTGACAGTGAATCAACTATGGGTACAGTCAGGTAAGCACTGAATGGAGCTTTTTCTTGGAATAAGCCAGGCAGTTGTCAAGCAGAATAATCAATGAGAAGGTCTGTGGACTTCTTTGTCAGCATTGGAGAGAAGAATCTTCACTGCAAGGCATGAGTGATCAAATATCATCATCACCCTTTAGAAAAACATGACAGGAGTAATCACAACAGCTATAATGTTACTCTATTTCTATACATTTTAGAAAAGCTATTCAAAAATATTTTTATCATTAACTATTTCAAGAATACAGTATTCAAATTATTTAATGAAAATCTCAATCACACAAGTACTTGCAGTCAGAATAATGATGCATAAGATTTTTTAACATACGGCAACATTCAAATTACTTGAAAACAAAATGGTTTGGTACAAACCTGTTGGAATGAAGAAGAACACATTGATCTTCTTTCTGTTTTCCAAATATATCTACATTTGAAAAAGAAATAACCAAATATAGTCACTAATACAACCTTTTTATGTAACTAAGTGTATGTATTGCTTTTAACACATGCAACAGGCTTTCAGAATGTCCAAAGAACAAAAAAACAGTGGCATTTGTGACTTTGCACCCCTAAAGAAGTGGGTCTTTTTAACAATATTATAGTAGCCACAAGAGCCAAATGTTGATAACAAAATATCAAGTCAAAAACAATAAAAAAAGAAAATATACTAAAATCTAAATTAATTAGGCTACATTAGGCATCCATTTAAGCTTATGATCTAATTTCTCATCAGGATAATTCTCCTTAAGTTGCTAATAGTATTTGCTGTTTGCAGTAAGAAAACCAATATTCCTTACATAACCTTGGTAAGTGTGATGAAATGTGTTATTGCATTCACCTTACCTTTGTTTATTTATGTTTTTATTTTAGGCTAGTAAAACTACCATTTCTTTAAACCAAGAATTAAGCTGAATTAAAGAAACAATTAAACAATTAAAGAAACTGAAATAATGGGGATAGATTTGTGATGCCAACAAGACTTTGGATGGATCCCAATTTAGCAAATGCTGATAAAACATAAATACTGATAAAAAACAATCAGTAACTTTATTTATTTATAAATTTATAATGAATCTTTATACAGGATAAAACACATAAAAGATATGCTGTTATCAATGTGTGTCCTGTAAAATTAAGATAAAAACTACTTTAATAGAAATTTAAAGCATTTAAAAATAAAAATTGATTAACTATAAAATTGTTTAACTGATAGCTTAAAAGAATTAAAATTTTTGATCTTTCTCACATCCATTGGTAGCTCATTGGTAGTCTCAAGGAAAGATTATCACGTGTACCGTGATTGTGCTGCATGAGCTGATAATATTCACCAAACTGTTCACATGTCTTTAACCATGAACTTACGAACAAGTAACAGAGATGACATTTTGTTATGTTTTGAATGCATGGTAATTCAACAGTACAGTCTCTTTTGTTTTCGGAGATAATCTTTGAAGCACAACTTTTCAGCATTTGTAACAACTTCAGTTTTGTCGAACAAAAGATAGCTTGAAGAACACTACAATAGGTAAGAGTAGGTACCACCATT
>RDPX01000023.1:3801456-3813542 GCA_003991215.1 Morbakka virulenta
ACACGGTTTACCTTTAACTCATTTCATGATCAATGGAGCATGTTTATTGAATGTGTTTGCAAGATAGGATTTCAGTAGGTCCCATGCATCGTTAATGCTCAATATTTCATATAGAGCATTCCAATTTAACGATCTAAGTTTTTTGTTCATTTCAATAGGATCATAGTTTTTGAAATCTTGACAATGTATTGTTTTTGAATGATATTTATAAGTGTTTATTTTTTGCATACAGCCAACCATTTCATGGTCACTCATACTCGTGGGAATTGTGTCAACTTAGATTATATTTGATGTAGCATTACTTGCAATTATATCACTTAAGGTTGCATTATTGTCAATGAAACGTGTTGGTTTTGAAATTAGCTGTTTAAAGCCATACAGTGAAAGAATTTGTTTAAACTCTCTGTCTTTGTTTTTGTTTGACAAAAAGTTCACATTAACATCTACCATGATGATACATTCATCTGATTCATATACGGCTTTGGATAAACTATTTGAAAACTTGACATTAAAATCTTTTGGCAAGTATGATGATGAATCCGGGGGTCTATATGTAACACACAATAAGTAACCTTTTGAGCTTTTAAGGGTGATTTCAAGCCACAAACATTCAATAGAGTCTTCCTCGAGATCATTTCTCCTCGTCCAGTGTATGCTATTTGAGATGCCGCAACTCCACCTCATTTGTCACAGATTCTGGGTCTATTTATAAATGTGTACCCTGGAATGTCGTACATAGAATCAATGTCAGATACTTTACTATGTGTTTCACTGAGTGTAAGAATTTTTCTGTCATTGGAGCATTGTAGAAATTCCTCCACTGGTTCATTCTTTGAAAAAAGTCCAAAAATATTTTGACTAAACAATTGTATTCCTTTCGGTCCAGGACAAGTTTCTATGTCACCGGCCATGATTAATAACAAGGCAAATACAGATTTTGATCTGGCATTTGTGAAAACACATTTCTTTCTCAGAACATATAAACTTGAAAAACCATAACAACAATCTTTTGCTGAAAATATTTCTCTACAATTTAATGTAATAATAATTCCATCATCAGTTAAGCTAGAAACTCTCTTTATCGTAAATAAAACAATGTAAATTATGACAACCAGCAAAAACATGTCTGCTCTCGGAGCTGCCATTCCATCGAAATTTTAACTATTTTCGATTTTCAAGTACAGATTTAGGTCAATGAGAGTAAATAAGTCAAAAAAACGTATAATAAACACAGCTAAATGTGACATAAGCATTCAAAATAACCATCCAGCTTGTCAATCGGAACTATATCTTGCGAAGGTTATAGAAAATCAATAAAATCGTTGTACAATGCCACTAAAAATTCTTCACTTCAACTGAATGTGTTCAACGCGCTTCTGTAAATCAGAAGGCCATGATGCTTCTGAGTAATTAGAGTACATAGCAAGTAAGTAGTAAACCAAAGTGAAAAACGTTGACAGTGGTGAGCAGTACAACTTGTTCCTCAATGTGAAATGACTTTGTTGAATCATGGGCTGTATCTTGATGGAATGGTATTCAACTGTATCACCTCAAGTTAATAAGTTTAATTTGCTCATAAATTACATAGAACCTAAAATTTATTGATACATTTCAGAATGTGAAAGCTATATATATATGCAAAGCACAAGAACTTTTTTTGGATAGCCACATTCTTTTTACAATAATGCAAAAAATGGTGAAAGCTTATATCAATTGTCAATTGAATTAAAAGCACTTGCTAAGAACTCTGGCTTTAAGGCAGAAAGTAGTGAGCAGTACAAACCTGAAATGGATTGAGATGCAATTATTAATCATTTATTATCTACCAATGTTTTTCAGTCTGCTAGAAAATAAAGTCCTGGATATGCTGACAGCCCTTATACTACCAGATCATTCAATGTTGCTCATCAGAGCTCTAATGTTTATAATAAAGGTAGTCTTCCTGTAGTAAATGATTAACTATGAATTGACCTTATGTTGGGCTTTAATCAACAATAAAACAGCTCAGTGTACAACATGGCAGCTAACAATACAAATGACCACTGACAATAACAATAACTGGCTCACAGTCCACCGGGAACCCGAAATCTATATAATGTCCTATTAAATGTCAATTGTAGTGAAGATCATCTATTACGACACTTACTGAAATTACAGCAGCTATTCAGTCTAAATGTGATGTTCAACAAGAAACTAATGATCAAACACATGTTGCAGCTATCAGCAATAAACTTAATAAAAGCAGTGGGCAATCATGTTGGTTCTTTTGCAATACTGGACACCTTTGTCGAAAGTACCAAGCTAGAGAACAAAAAACTTGACACTGAAAAAATTGCAGATACACCTCCTATTCTCTTGCCAGTCCTAAATAACCACAAGGAGTACTTATGAACGGTAGCCTCCACAGATTCTCCTTTCACAAGAATCATTTACTGTGTTAATCAATGATTTATTTAAAGCTGAAGCACTTTTTCACAGTGGACATACAGGTAGAAGTTTTATAAACACTGAACTTTGTAAAATTCTGAAACTCAAAGCATTTTCTGCCAAAAGCTTTGTTGGAATGGCCTCAGCTGGTCTATCTGCCAAATCTAAGGAGTGTTGTTTTGTGTCTCAAGTCTTAGGTGAACTTTGCACAGACATTATCCTTGGTACAGGTTTCCAAGAACTAAAGAATCATTTTACAACATTCATTTAGCTCTTTGTGATACTGAAGTAACCCTTTTACACACTTTATACACTCACATAACCTACCATACTCAATCTGAAAAGTGAGGCAGGTATTCAAGGACTATTGTTTATGTCAGGAAATAAAGCGCAGATGCCATCTGCCCCAACAACCTCACTTAATTAAGGCCACTCAACCATTTGAGAAATTATCAATAGACTTTGGGGGTCTGCTACCATCTAAACGTCATCTACTTTTATTCACAACTGTAAAAGAGTACAGCTGATTTCATTAGCCCATTGCTGTAGCTCATCACTCAGTGGCTGCTCTCTCAGCACTCTGGCACCACCAGGTGGTTTGAAGGTGGCACAGTCATTGGTTATGTGTTTTGCAGTTGCATTGGAATAAGGGGCTGCTGGACAGTCCGATCTTGTGCTGCCAGCTACCAAAGTTACCATAGCCTGTCCTCAGCCTGTTGAAGTCTACAAATAGTAGTAATCTTAAATAAGTCCAAATAGAGTTACCTGATAGCACAGAAAATATTGTTTCCACCAAAGAGTTAGCTCCAGTTCGAAACTTTATGATTTACAAGAGCAAAACTCATGCTGTACATCAAAACATTGATATACTGATGTAGATCAGGTAAACAAAAGAAGAAACCATAGCCTTAGCACTAAAATCAGTTAATAATACACAGCAAGAATTTAGAAAATCAGAGAAAATCTGCTGACAATCTGAGGGACTTAATTTCTAGTATATAAAAAGGAACATTTGTTGATTCATAAACATTGTGTAGAACCGAACAAAATATATTAATTTCTGAACATGGTATTGAATCTTATCAAGTGTTAGCAAATGGATTTCCAGTGTTTCACAGACTTACACAGCTTTCTCTTTGTACTTACCATAAAATTCAGTAAGCATTTCAGACATTTATAATTTCACTTTACATTTCATTCATAACCACAAACAGTAACTCTGTAACAATACATTCCTTTTTGGATGTCTGATAATGGTTTTATGCCAAAAATGAATTTGACATTTGTAAAGGTCAGACCAGTAAAGAGTTCGTTTTTTGTTATTTATAACATAAAAAGGCACACTTCATAGAAAATGGTAGGTTTTTATTGGCACAAATTTCAATGAAAATGAAATAATGGGCAGGCACAGTACGTAATGTTATCCTCTTTAAGGTTTTCAATGTCTTTTAGCTATTGGTTTCTGATAGTCATAAAAGCCTAAATGGCTAAGAAACAGCCAGAAATAAGCTGACATTCTGCACTGATTTTAAATTCTCAAGACCAATTTTTTTCCAAAGAGTCATGTATTTTTTAAATATGCTTTAATATAGAGCAAATGACTGCCTTGCATTGCTGGTCTCTGTTCTGCAACAATACCAAATAAATAAAACCTCCTTCACTACATAAATTCCACCTACATTCTATTTCAATGCCAGTATGGAGTAAACAATAAAAAACAAAGCATGTTTCAAGTTTGTTCTAAACATGATACATTAAATGCAATTAGTTTAGCACTTTCATTCAATTACTTATTAATATTTTTCAAAATTTATATTTTGCCAAATCATTGAATTCAATATTGGTGATAAAGATGAATACATTATTAAAACTCTGAGGTCCAAGTGTTTTCACCTAGCCAAGAACTTCTTGATGAAAGTAAAGGATCAATATCGACCCAAACTTAGAAACTATATACCACCATAAACTATGACCAAATCCAAGACAGCAAAGGCTAGCCTGGAAACTGCATATTTTTTTTGATCTTCACTGTCAGAAAATACCTATTTTAATTTTAGTACTAAAAATTTTACTTCCTTGTCTGTAAAATATATTTTCTTGGCAAAATCTGTACAGAAAAAACTAAAAACCCGAGCTTCTTTAGTGTCCTCCAAATGGCTCAAACCATGAGCTATGATGGGTTTACGTATTGCATTGTTGACCCCCCCCCCATGACTCGATTTTCTCTAAATCGTTTTTGGGTAGAAATATTATAGCTTAGTATATCTGATCTCAATATCCTAATTTCAAAACGGAAAACAAAATGTTTATTAATGATTGACAACCTTGCAAACCCTCTATTTTTCCTGTGCAAAGCTTATTTCAAGTATTTAAGCGTAAAGGTCTTTGGGGTGAGCTTCTGGCTTTTTCACAATGAATTTGACGAATACCTATAATTTTGGAGACTGGAAGGATGGTTAGCTTGTGGTATGACTTGTGACGTACAATGTGCTTTCATGCAGTCATGCTGCACTGCCAATTATGACCAGCTAAAAACGTAGCATTATATTACTCACCTGTTTTAAAATACTTTGAAAAGTACCTCTCGACAACGCTGGGGTGCATGCGTTTCATAATACTGTGGCAGCACTGACCTATTCTATCGAGCAATAAGAGTAAGGTCCAGAGCAAGATGCCAAACTTAAAAAGGGTGAGCTGCGATTCGTTGTGTCCTGACTTTGTTGTCAAATATTGCTTAAACTGTGACCCCCATTGATTCGAGCAGAAGCATGTAAGATGGTGACGTCATAACAGTCAGGGGACAGTCAGGGGACTTCATGGCAAATGCCGCAACCAGAAGGGAGTGGCTCGTTTCTTTGACTTCGTTCAAAAGAAAAGGATGCCCTTTAACAGAAAGCTGATTTATATCGCTCTCCAATATTTATGAACAATCATTCTTATCTTAACTCTGGTTAGGCTGCTTCTACTCTTGAGGAACGCTTATCTGGAAGAGTAGATGAATTTTTGTATTACAGTCATAACTAAATTCAGCTACAAAAATGTAGATGAGAGGGTTGGAAAACCTTGGGAAAGCCAACGGAAGAAGTTAAAACTTGCATGAAAATCATTCCTTCCATTTAAAAAATAACCCAATTTTTACCATAGATGACAACAACAGTTCCAAAAGGTAGATTAGGAGATAGTCAACATTGCTCTTGTGAAATTTTCACTGACTGACTCATTTAAGAAAAAAACACTTCTTTGAAGAAGGATGTCTTTAGTTGTAATATGTTTGATTTTTTCAAGCATAAGACATGATTCCCAGCCTCATTAAATAGTAATTAGCTAATTAAATATTTTAGAGACAAAACTTTCACAATAAAAAGAAAAGCTGTCCTCGACCTTAACGGGCCTGGTTGGTTCAGTGGAGATAACGGAGGTTTCAAAATTCGTAGACCGATATTTATAGACGGTCTTGGATAGAATTTTTTACTTTTCTTTCAATTTTGTCCTGCTGGCCATCGAAGCTAGCTAACAGGCCTATATCTTGCCTGAGTGTGGAAATATATAACTCTCTCACTCATTAAAATCTATGTTCTATCCTCATTCTGGCTGCTGTTCATTTAGCCTTAAAAATCTAGGCACACGACAGGTTTTCAAGCACTCTCAACTGTACAGCCTTTGCAAGATAGAGCTTCCTCGCCACTTGTCTAGTGCATGTAGTCTTTGCTTTGATGAAAATTGAATGTTTGAAAAATTTTCAGCAATCTCAAGTTCACTTTTCTTCTTTTCTAACGCACACGCAAGCTCTTGTATTCAACTTAAATAATTATACTGCACCATGCTTAATTTATTTAAAATGAAAAAAATAAAGCCTTACATTTGGTATAGTAAATGAATTAATAGGAAATACAGTGGCCTTTTTAGTATCGTCCCAATATTGTTTTCACAGTGTGCTCGCAACACTTAAAAATTAATAATTTTTTCAAAGATAAAGAAGGGGGGATTATACTAAATATGAACAGCTAAGTTTTTACGATCTAAGATTGAATATGTGAAAAGACTGACAAGCAATCTGGAAACAAGGATTTTTGGAAAAAACTTTTTTACAAAATTATTGTAAATGTTATGAAATGTACATTCAAATATTTTTGTGAACGTGTCTGTACACTGTCATGCGAGTTTCTAAATTGAGCAAGTTAAAGCAGGGCACTCGTAGCTCTTTGAATACTATCTCACACCCCTGGGAAGTGGATCATTTTGTTTAAAAATTCTGGTTAAAAGGCATACTCCGAAATAAACTTGTGCATGCCTTTGTTGATCATCATTATGCCTGTGCTCACACAGCCAGCGTTTTCTGCTGTACTCAACCTCCTTGTCCTTGGCATTATCTTAAAATTATGAAAATAATTCTAGTGACCACCAATTTTATCAAAATATGCAATGTGTTTGAATATCTATATAGTTTGGTCTGCAGACACGCGTATCGCTGTTCAACAGCAAATCAGTGCAGATTGGAACTTCGAAATATCAATATATGATATATATCTTATTCAGGCAACATTTTAAAGGCTACTGTGTTGGACACCAGACCTATTCATAGATACGTGTATCTCTTTTACTTTTAAAACTAAACATCATATGTTTTAGCATTCACCGAAACATGTTCAAAGGCCACACGGAGGCAGAATTTTATATTGAAGGATACAAACTTTTTAGGCAAGATTGTGAATACCCAAGGAAAACCTACCGTGGCCGTGAAAATGGAGGAGTAGCAATTTACCTTCGAAATGATATTACTGCTACCGCAGACACTTTCATATCGCACTTAAATGGAGCAATCGATATTATAGGAATTTACTCAAAATTCAAACATATTGCAATTATTACCCTTTATAGACAACTTGATAATGTAACAGGTAATAGATCAACCAGTAATCACTTCAAAAAAGGGCTTGAAGAAATAACAAGTGCACTAACTGGCATCCAAGAACAGAGAACAGACATTGTATTTTGTGGAAAGTTTAGCCTGTGTGGTGCCACCTGGCCACTTATAACAAGTTCTACTGGTTTGAATGATGAAAAATGTATGTTGAATAGGCTCAATGATTTTTGCAATGAACATTATCTGTTTCAGCAAATAACTACTCCAACACACCAAAAAGGAAATGTATTAGATCTGTGTTTTATTAACAATCAGCTCTTTTTACACTCATGCCTGTGTTTAGAGACTATCCTTATCTGACCACTTAATGGTTGAATGCAAGTCAAATTGGCAAACAGGAAATTCCAAAGTGTAAAGTACACACAAAAAGGATGACACTTAGTTTTGATAGTCTAAACTTTTCAGTGAAGAAAGAAACTCGAATGGACTAGATAAAAACTATCTAGTATCAACTGGGAGGATAAGTTTGAAGGCTTAGGCTGTACACAAACTTTGTCAAAATTGACAGAAACAGTGCTAGATGCCTCAAGAGATTTTGTGCCTCGACGGAATAACAGATCTCAAAAAAAAAAAGAAATCAATTATACCAAAAGATAGACAAATTCTCATGCGCCGAAGGACTAAACTTAAAAAGCAACTAGAGAAATCAACTATTCTACATAATAAAATCAGAGTGAAGAAGGAATTAGTACAAACTGAAAGGGATCTTTAGAAATCAAGCAAAGTGGAACCAGAATCCCAAGAAAAAAAGGCAGTACATGTAATAAAACAAAACTCATAGTACTTTTAGCTTTGCAAAAAAGTTCAGTAATGTCAAAAGTATAATTGGTCCATTGATTGATGTTGCTCAAGCCATAATAACTTTCCCCCCTGAAAATGGCAAATATGCTTGCAGAACAATATACTTGTGTTTTCAGTACACCAAAGGAGCCAATGATGGACAAAGATGGTCTTTTTCCCTTGAATAATAATGTCACAGGATGTGAACCTTTTAATTTCTCCGAGAAGGATATCAAAAAGCAAAAGGTGACCTATCCCCCTCTTATGCAGCTGGCCCTGATAGATTCCCAGCAATTCTGTTAAAATACTGCAAGGATCAGCTAGCAAAACCACTCTACATATTTTAGAAAACTTCATTTGAATCAGGTGAAATCCCTCAGATTCTTAAAACTTCTTTCATCACTCCAATTCATAAAGGTGGCAGTATGAGTATCCATAAAAACTATAGACCAGTAGCCCTGAAATCACACCTGATAAAATTTTTTGAAAGAGTGGCAAGGAAGCACATAGTAAGATACATGGAAAATAATAACTTATTTAACCCCAGACAGCATGGTTTCAGGTCAGGTAGATCATGTCTTAGCCAACTGTTAAACCACTTGCATTTCATCACATCAAAAGTAGAGAAAGGTGGCAATGTTGATGTGGTCTATATTGACTTGGCAAGAGCCTTTGATAAGGTTGATTTGTTGGTAACACTAAAAAAAATTGAAACAGCTTGGAATCTCAGGAAAAATTGGTCAGTGGATATATGCATTTAGGTACCAATATGTTGTAGTTGAATATGACACCTCAATATAAAAGGAAATGCAATCTGGAGTTCCACAATGATCAGTGCTGGGTTCACTCTTGTTTTTAGTGTTAATTTGGGGACATAGACAAATATGTAGTAAATGCATTTGTCTCAAGCTCCGGTAATGATACCCGCCTTGGACTACATATTAAACATAAAGATGATGCTAAGAAACTTCAGACTGATCTACAAAATGTATATATATGGACAGATGATAATAATATGGCACCAAATGCAGATGAATTTGAACTTATTCGATATGGTAAAGAGGATAGTCTAAAAGCTGACATAACCTATAAATCTAACTCTGGCTCAGAAATAGTTCGTAAACCAGTTGTCAAAGATCTGAAAATTTTGATGTCAGATGATGCATCTTTTAAAAGCCACATTGTCAGTATATGTGAGCCGGCCCGTAAAAAGTGTGGATGGATTCTGCGCACCTTCAAAACTAGGGAAGCCACTTCAGTGATTGCACTATTTAACTCTCTGGTGAGGTCAAAATTGGAGTATTGTTACCAGTTGTGGTCACCAATCTTAAAAGGTCAAGTCCAATTTTTGGAGTTGATCCAAAAAAACTTTCCTTAGTAAAATAAATGACATAAGAGACAAAAATTACTGGGAACTACTGAAGCACCTTAAAATGTATTCTTTAGGAAGACGGAGAGAAAGGTATATTATAATAGACACTTGGAAAATCCTGGAAGGCTTAGTTCCAAATATTAAAACAAACAATGTCAAAAGATCATGGAATGCCCGAAGAGGCAGAGAATGTCTGTTTCCATCAGTTAAAGCTAACATTCCTGGATACCTAAAAGCAGCACAGAATTTTTCATTGGCATACAGAGGTACAAAGTTATTGTTATAACTGTCTCCCTAAGGATTTGAGAAATGTCACATCCGTGAACACATCAGTATTCAAACGCAAACTAGACAAGTTTCTGTTCTCAGTGCCTGACGAACCCCATCTGCAACAACTAATTTCAAGCAGGAGGGCCGAGTCAAACAGTTTAGTGCACATGGTGCATTGGAGTGGTGGACCACCATAGCTCTAGACCTTCGTCTTGAAATCTCCACAAGTATCCACAAGTAAGTAAGAAAAGAGGCTTTCTCTTTGAGGATTACTTTATTAAAGTTTAAGATACCTGTTAACATATTTTTTGTGTGGAAAACATCAGCTAAAGCCACTCTTTATTTGCATTTCTCAGTTTATTTTAATCTTCAATTACTGGATACCTCAGTGTACATTATTACCTTGTGCCTTTCGACCTCACTGTAATGATATTGAGAAGTTAATTTTCTCCTACTTTCTATTCATTTCTAAACACAATCACACTTAGCGCCAAGTAGTCTTATTTCCAAGGAAATTTTGTTAAAATTAAGTTCAGTTTCCAAAGAGATTTTAGACAGGTTCGAACATTCCACAAATGCCGTGTTTGATGGAACAGACAGACCATCTGTTAAAAACAAGCATTTCTCAGGGTGTTTCAATAACAGAAAACCGAAAACCCACTATGGATTATTGAGAAGAGCTTCGCTGTTACTCTGGATGAACATGTTACTGGACTTTGTTTTTCGACCGTAAATTAAATCCAGTTTCAGATGTCAATTAAATAAAAAATAATTAAACTAATCTGTTACTTAACATTTTACGACAGAGTTTCGTTTATTCTTGGTTTGGAATAGGGCAAAATTGTTTAAAATTACTGTTAATACTTTATCAGAAGTAGATGTCATGTCATCAGTCTCCACTACCCTGAAATTACGCACCTCACCTCAAGACTGCTCAGGAAAAAACCTCGTTTTCAACAATTCTCGTTTTGAGACTTCTTTTTCGGACTGCCATTGATGGTTTTCTTCTTACCCCTATTTGTAAGGATTTGGGAAGGTGACTGGAGACTCGCTGTTATTTGTTAATTTGTACCACCAGATAACGTACAATGTTAGTGATTGGATTTAAATTTAGAAGACTCCTATCACCGGTTTTTAGCATGAAAAGTAACTGTGAAGGGGCTGTTCGGTGGAGATAGCATGAAGAGGATAGTATTACACTAGCAGTTTAAGGTGAGGAACTCAAGAGTCTTGCCAGCATTCGATTTCTTGATTAATTAACTGTCTGATTCATAGAGTTTAGGCCTACCCAAAGGCATATGAAATTCCAGAATGTGTTTGACACCAAGCAGGACGCTACAAGATTTCTTGCCTTTTTGTTTAATATCGTACGTCCTTGTATGAACTTATTGAAGAATAGGGTGACTTTTGACAATCAGCTTCTATTAATTTTAAAGTAGAAATTTTGAAATAGTATAGATTTTGAAAATTTAAAGCTTTTGGCATCTAACACTTAACGAAATTATATTTATATATATATAATTTTTTTTTTCGTGACAAGGAAAGGTAAATTTGTTAGAAACGAATAAACTATTGCAGTTAACATTTGACAGCTATCGGTATTTCAAAATATAACGAGTGAAGAAAGACCGAAAATGAAGGTGAAAGATGCCAAGCAAACAGCAGCCAACACATTAGCACTTTTATGAAGTCTTTTTCTTATTTTTTCTTTTCCTATTTTTTTGTTTTGAATTGACGATAGCTCTTTTCTGCTGCATTAGTTTCTTTCATTGCCGCAGCATGATTAAAAAAAATTCCTTAGTTAATTTGTCATATTGCTAGCTTGTTTGCCAGTTAGGGAAATTTCTGGACTGTTTCTCTGCTATGAAGATGATGTCAGACTTTGAAAAGTTTTTCACCACTTTCGTTTTTTATGTTTGGGTTTATGGTAATGACTTTTTTGCCCGCATTTGCTAAGTTTTTCCATGGTCCAAAGAATATTTTGTGTATGTTTCGTTCACTGCACTGATGACACTTTTGCCATACACGCTTTTGTTTTTATAAGAACAATTTTATAAGAACATGAGGCTGAAATTTGGCCCAAAAATAAGAACATACTAAGAACAAGCTGAGGCTCAGCTTGCAATACAAAAAGATTTTAAGAACAAACTCAGGCTCACCAGATTTGATTTAATAAGAACAAATATTTTTTGTTAGATGAAAACATATATAAAGACTATATTTCACCGAATGATGTAGATGGTGTCGAAATTATGTTCCTGTAAATAAAGCACAGTTACTTTATACACATCTTATTGTACATAGTTCTTTTGT
>RDPX01000023.1:3825436-3865546 GCA_003991215.1 Morbakka virulenta
GAGAGAGAGAGAGAGAGAGAGAGAGAGAGAGAGAGAGAGAGAGAGAGAGAGAGAGAGAGAGAGAGAAAGAGAGAAAGGGAGAAAGGGTTGGATGGACATAGATATATGGATTGATTAATATAGTAATATAGTTTTCATTTTGAAAAGTTATGTGCCACTAAAATATCACAAGTAGGGTAAAATGTCAACTAAACTTTCAACTTTTTACTGTAAGAAGTATCTTTCTATGCAGGAACTCTTGCATAGAAATAGGTACTCATACTCAACACACCCTTACACTCCACACATACACTACCAGATATAGTTTTTCAAATTCATTCATAAGGGGGAGCCTCAGGGGGAGCCTATTGGTTACTTGGAAGGCAATTGTGGCATTGGCCTTCCCTCTGAAATTGTATGTTGATACTATGTGGTACTGGAGTACCTTGGATGTGAAAATTTTTATTGACCTTTATTTTAGTAAAAAGATTGTGAAGCTTCCAAATTAACTACACCATACTAAATTTGCTTCTTTAAACTGAATTGAACAAAGAATGTAAAAGGGCTATAAATTGTTTAGAGAAGGCTTGTATCAGCATGTCATTTTCATTCCTTCATTATAATCATTATGATTTTTTTTGAGAAATCAGTTTTTAGAAAATTCATTTATTCTAACTTTCAAAATCTTGAATAAGCAATTGTTTCACTGTTTTCTATCAATCTGTAGATAAATTTTTGCACCAATAAAAATAATAATACTGAATTAATAAATTTTACAGAAAAAATTGTTGGGAAGAAGCAATATTTATGGTATTTTGTTATTACCATTCATGAAGTATCTATTAATTTGATACCAATGTATTAGCATAAAATTGATTATTTAAAAAATAGTGGGGTTTCACTTTAATCCACACAGTTTTTTTGCTTCAAATTTAAGTGGGTACATTTATTGTAATGCTGCAAACAAATTATGTTACATAGCTCTTATTGCCCTAGTATTTTGGTGAATTAAGTTTAATCTTAGAAAGTGAACCATGACAGCTAAATAGTGGTTCAAGTAGTTAAAGAATTTTTTTTGGTATTTTTTATCTTTTATTTCATAAATGATTTTGAATACTTGTTTGCTGGTAACATGTGTTTTTGTGTGTGTAATATTCTCCACTGTCTTTTTGTTGTTGTTTGCTTGTGCATCTATTATTGTTTATTATTGTATTTATTGTTCTTTGTTGTAAATTGTTTTTATTTTCAGTGCATCAATACTCATCATTAAACATAGACAAAGAAATAGTACTTATCAAAGAATGTTTTCAGTTGCTGAAGTCAAAAACAGAACAACTAAATCCACCTACATCAGGAATCCAGAGTGTTTTAAAGAGTATTCAGGTTTGTATTGATGCATTTTGTATTTCACTTTTAAAAGTGGTTTTCAATAGTGATAGACCAGTTAATGACCAAATGTGGGTTAACACAATTTGTTTAAGACTCACATTACCATGTTTCAAACATGGGCAGTTGGCTTATCAATCCATTGACTAATCCACTGCACTAGTGATGAGTGAAATAAAATAGTCATGAAACCTTGAAGCTCTTCAGCCCATCAGTTTTCTGCAATGGTAGGGCAGTGTAATTATTTTTATATGTATATATGTGTTTATAATAGAGAATGTGCAGGAGTGAGTGTGTCAACACTTAGAATAAGAAGATTTAACATCTACTTTCTAATACTTTACTCTTTTAGGACAGACAGCAACAAGAAGACAATTTTTCAACTTTACAGAAGTGTATGACTGAATGCATTAAAAATATTAGGGATTCAACCCAGGGTATGCTTCATTTGAGCTTCTAATCTTTTTTTATTTGCTTAAAAGTTAGAATATTTTTAGCCTGGTTGGCATTATGATAGTTAGCTGGTTGCCAACTGTCACCTCAGTGGTAAAAGTATGTGTAGCCTAATGACATACTTTGACAGTAAGGTGGCAACTGACTAACACATATTTTAAGTATACCATACATAACTTGTGTGTTATTCAGGAAAGCAAATTGATTCACTGTTATGGTTCCTTTCTCAGGAAAAACAAAGTTGCTTGTACTTCCCTAGATATAACCCCCTAACAACAAATAGAACACCCTTTGAAAGATTTTTATGTTTTATGGATATTAATTAATCTTGTTCTTGTCACAGATTAAGGGAGGTACATATAATCTCTTTTGGAAAATTGTTTGAGATAGAACAAGATTTTTTTTCAGCTAGCTTACAACTGGGACAAGGAATTTACCTTCCCTCCACCCTCCATGAAATAATTTCTGTTGATACTTGTGTTTGCTATTCTTGAATATTAGTGGTTAATAAAAGAAAAGCCTTTTGGCATCATAACAGATCTGTTTTCTAGTGTGTATTTTTACATCACTACTGTAAGTATTTACAAGTTTCTACTGTAATAAAAAATCCATCTAAGTTACTTCACCTAAGGCATTCACAATTTTATAACATGTGCTTTTGTTTGCATGTAACAATTTTTAAGGTTTGTGTTGTTATCTTTTATTAGATTTATCATTGAAATCAGTTGTTAAGAAGTTAGAGGCAGTAACAATGGATGTTGGGTAAGCTAAGTTTTTTCTTCTCCTCGGTTTTTAGGGTCTTTTTAAAATATGATCATGTAGAGTTAACTCTTTTAGTAGCTTAATTTTTAATTCTTAAGCCAATTTTCAAGTTCTGGGAGTAGGAAATGATTTTGAAATTTTACAGATAAGCACATCTTGGGATATAAAATGCCTTTTAATAATGATGTATATCTAATTTAAATTGGGAGGACTCAGTACTCGAGAAAAGTGAAAAATGTGTGCGCCAACTTTGTCCCAGGTTGGTGTCATAAATTTTTATTTTTCTATACTTAATATCCGACCAAAGACTGAAAATTTGTTGCAGATACACAAAGTGTATCAGGGGGGAAAGTACCAAGGTAGCTTTTTTCCAAGAGAGCAGGTACCAGGTTCAAGCCTCAAAATGACCCTGAATATACTATGTATTAACATAGCTGGCAACTGAGTTTGTAAGTGCTTCCCAAATTAGAGTTAGATGGAGGTAGATGAGTGCTAAAGCTGACTTTTTGAAATTATAAAGGTATGGAAAATTTGAAATACATTTTATAATTTGTCAATAAGTATATCTTGAGATTACTAAAACTAAAGCTCATAAAGAAATGTAATGCTATTCAAATAAGGATGGACCTATAGATGTTATTGACACTTAGTTCACTTCATGATAATAATACCTTGAATACGTATGCAAAGGCAGACTTCAAATTTAGAACGAGGGGAAAATTACTACTACCTCTGAATGCTACTAGACTTGCAACTTTGATTTTGAATAGATCGAAGGGCTTTGTTTTCCACAGAATGACTATCAATTCTAAGTACGGGAGGCCCATCTTGATTTGATCACTTTAGTTTTTGATAAACTGACAACAGTTAAGGTGTAGAAAGATCACAGACAGGTGTTCATAATCATTTATATAAATTCTTCTAAAATAGTGTTTTGAAAGATGCCCATATGTTTCTGCACCTACTACCAAACCAGGCAGTCATTGTCTAGAACCCTGGAACCATGGATCAGACATTGCCCAACCCCCATGTCATGTATTTTGAGCTGCTAGAGAAGACTATTGAGAGTATTTACAGGAAGAATAGGCATAATAATTAGGACTTCAGCTAGGCAAGATACCCACCAGGTAGCTCTTAACGTTTCTCTTTTACAAATCCTAGACTTCGTTTTGATAGTGCAGGGCACAGTGGAACAGATTACTTTATAAGCTCGGATATGTTTTATGTAGAGGTAAGTAATATTGTTCTTTCCTTTATTCAAATGGTATCACTTAAAGATTCCTTTGATTCGTACTGATGTCTATAGAGGCTGAATTTGAAACAACATAATTTGCTAAATCATTTGTAAGACCTTTGTTGTCAAGACCTCTTTTAAGCATTTAGTATAAACATAAGATTTACAGAGCATTTTCATCTCCATCTTCAGTTGAAGCTGAGGTCACGCAGTAGTTTTTCCAAACGCCCTAGCATGATTTTACTTTTAATGATATTCTTAAATGATTGTTTGTTGCATTGCCCGCAATGACTTAAACCCCCATTACACATGTAAATTCGAAGCCAGAAAAGTAGATGGTGATTTGACTGACAGAACTTAATCAAGGACACTTTAAGAAAAGAAGGTAGATTTATGAAACAGGTTTTTATGAATCATTTACAATCTCATTTTCTTCAGCATTTTAAGCTTAAAGCCCAGCTGACCATAAACCTAAGTGCAGTAATCTTTACAAATATAACTTTTGATAAAGAATAGAAAAAGCTAACACATTCCCATATTTTTTAATATTTGACCCATATTTTTAAGAAAAAATATGGGTCAAATATTGTAGATGAAATAGGAAACAAAAGTGTTAAAAGAGTAACCGATAACCGCATTTTCTGATTTACTGAAAACAAGAGCTACTAATTGGAAACAGAGCATTTAGTCCAACCATCGCGGTATTTTTGGAAAAGTAGAAAGGTAAGTCCTAACAAGGGGTACCATCCTAAGAATAACACACCCAGATCACCAATAGTCAAGAATCAATAAAGGTAATTTCTAATATTTTCTTTTTGTCAGGCAACGCATAGTTATACGATATTGTACGATATGCCATAAACCTGATTATTTGTTTTTAACAGATCGTTCTGTACATAGACTGATCAAGTCCATATCCAAGTAAAACAACATTTCACTGCCGCCGTAACTTGTTCGGTCATTTCAATGATGAAACAGAGTAGTAATCTTTGGGCGGTATTATTTTGAATGAACTAATATTTGCACAGTAAAATAAAAGGAAGAATTAAAAAAATTTATATTCTGGATTTTTCTTAATACCTCAATTGTTCAAATGCATTATAGATCTGGTAATTAAATGCTTAACCCCGTATATACAAGCTTTGTTATGATTTATTTATTTATTTGTTTATTTATTTGTTATAGAGTAATTAAAAAGTATAATACCCCTAAGTTATATTTTGAAACAAACGCTATCAACCTTTGTCACATCCTTGTGAATGTGCATGTTAAGAATTTTACCTGGGAAAAATAATAATGCTTGGTATCGAATAGTTTTTTTTAGAGTGAATCATGTACAAAATTTACAGCAGATTAAGAACCAAGTAGTATAACAGCACTTGCAAGGAAGTAATTCATGGTTCTTGTTTCGGTCTCTTGTTAAACCTTTTCCCAGCTGGTACAGCATTCATCTTCATATGCATCAATACTAGTGATGGCTTTGTTAAAGATTGTTAGGCTTCCAATATGCATATAATTTTTCTTCTGGCATAAGTATGATCTCAATAAAATGCTAAATGATGATGCTTCCAAACAGCCACACAGAACTCATAAAATTTTTCTGCCTTTCTTTGGCAATTTAAGAAGGTGTTGAGTGATAAAATGGAATGCAGTTTGGTGTTTTAGTCTTGTGAACAGGCATTTTGTTTATGCTTATATGTTTATTAACAATGGTATTTGCGGGACAAGTAAAATTTAGCCTCTTTGAGGTAAGCATGATGGGAATGGAAGTATTTGTAAAGGTTTTACTTTTATTCACTTATAAGTTAGAGACTAGAACCTATGCATGTTGTTTTTCCAAGGTACAACTTGACACATATGGGGGTGTTTTAGATGTTCAAGTACAGTCACATTCAGGGGATCCAAAGGTATGGGTGATTGTTTGTATTTAGAAAAATACGTTTAAGTTTAGAGTTTGTTATTGTAAAATTATATTCGCCCAGGTACCCACAACACAGTAATATTACAAGATTTTGCTTGATTTTTTAAACAAACGAGTTAGAAAGAAGCTATAAAATTACTTGGAAGCTACCCAGTGTCATTAACCCCTAACTGTTTGGTACCACCCTTTTGAGTAGATATGCATTTCCTTATGTATTTCGCATTAATTCCACTGGTTTTGAAAAACTTGTTAGAAGGAACAGAGCGTCAATTTTGTAATAAATAGTACAAATAAGCATACACAGATGTGCTTATTTTGAATTTTGAATTTTGAATTTATTTTGAGCAGAGGCATGTGGCTGCATATCTCACATAAGAGTATTTTTAATTCAAAATCAAATGCTTGTCAGGAAACTAGCTGTCAGTGTAAAAAATACTACATTGGTATTGCGTATCAGATAAAACTGTTGACCTTGCATATTTTATCGGTTTGTACATGTATCTCAAAATTTTGTTATGTTTTGATGTTTTGTTGTATACTTCATTTAATTTGAACGAAACATTTGCTTAGGCAAAAGAAAAAAGACCTGGGTCGGAGTTCAGGTTTAAGTGTCAAATAAGTTTGAAGTAAAAACTGTTACTCTAAATTCATTTGTCGAAAGCCCCAAAGTTATGCTGTGGAGAAACAATTCAAGAATATGTAAATGAGTTTTTCTGGTATTTTTTTAACTTTGAGTTGTATTTATAGAGGAGTTAAAAAATTATAACAAACTAAAAGTTCCCAAAATACTAAGTATTTAAAGCCATGCAGGGAATGTTGATGCAGAATAAACCGAAATGGTTTTAATGAGACAATATTTATTTTTTTAAGATAAGCAGTATCACCCGGATGTACTTTAATTATGAATTTAAGTCCGATTTAAAGGTCGGGGGAGAAGGGCATGGAGACTTCGTTGTTGAGTGGCAATACAGTCTGTTGAGATGATTGTTATTCCACAAATCAGTGGCTTTAACTATGCTCTTCTAGATATTTGAACTCTTTTTCTTTGGACCCAACTTACTTTAAGTCGAGATTACTAAGACTAACGTTACTTATTGAATTTTGCAGAAATAGTTAAACGAGCTTCGTCTTTCAGCTACTTCACTCGTATGATTTATGTGTAACAGGCAAAGTGACTTTGACTAACGATAACAATTAGATGCAGTCAGAAGGTCTCTTTATGCATGCAGACTTGAAATGCGAAAACCTTTAGTAGTTGTTGTAATCTATACGTACCCTTCACCTTGCCAAACAACCCTTTTAGATCCAACATTTGGGCACAAAAAATATATTGATGCCATTTCTGGCCAATCGTTATGTTTTAGGAGCTTCTTTAAAAAGCTTTAGCATATTTTACAGAATGGCGAGATTCCTTACCCTCTCATTTACATTACTTGAAAGTCTCTTGTTCAGTTCAGAGGTACAGTATTACATTTGGACATCATTGTGCAATGGGATATCAGAATATTGATTAAAGATTTTACACTAGGATTAGCCATTATGCAACCCCTTAGATGCCCTAGGTTTTTTTGTCGGTTTCTTTCTTCTCTTCACGAAATTACGTCGCCTTTAACGTAGACCTAATTCTAAATTTCTTCGTTTATTTTTGCTAACGTGAGCTATGGAAGTAAGATTCCATACATTCAACTCTCCCTATCGAGAAACTGCGCTAAACCTTTATTAAACCTATAAGGATAGCAGAAAAAGTGAAAAAGATACAAAAACACGAAAATCAGTTATAACATCAAAAACGCTTCCTGTAGAAAGCTCGATAAGCTCTTTCAGTAACTGTAACTTAATCTTTTTTTTAGTTTTAACGTCATTTTTCCCCAGCAATTGGGGCTCAGACGGTGCCCTTCAGAGAGACTTTGATTTGGCAGTGAGGAATTTCTTGGCCGGACGCCAACCAATGGTTTGTTTTTTTTCTTTGCAAAGTTCCAAATTCTCCTCGACAGCTCGGGGAATCGAACCTGGAACTCTTGGTTACTGTGCTGTCGCACTGACCATTCAGTCACGGCTCCTCAGTAATTTAATCTATTTGAATAAATTAATGATGCATACAAAGTGGAATATTGCATTGTTATAGGTTGTTGCTATAGACCAACAAGTAGCGGGAATTAGATTTTGGCTCCTTTTCTGTTACCAGACTTAATTTAGTTCTGAAGCATAATGAATTACATGTGGATAACGCAATTGCTTGCAGTAAAGAATAATTGCCAGAAAAAATTCTTTACTTTGCTTAACCTGATTAGTACCCATATACCATAACAGCCCATGTAATCTGTGAACGATGACTTTAGATGAATATGCGGACGAAACACCCTTATTTTCCAAAGCCATGCCTCAAATTTTTCCACGATAGCTTTACTCGGGGACTCAAGTATCTATTTGATCAGGGAATGTAATTGTTACAGTGCATTTGTAAATATTGTTAGAGATATAACCATAGTATCGTATTGACCATTAGAGCTCTTGGGTTTTTAAGATGCTTTTCGATTCTTAAACCCAAACTTAAAACAAGCATGATGATTTGACACTTGTCATGATTGCTTCCATCCCCAGTGTGTGAAATTTTTAATAAATTTGTTTTACAGAGAGAAGGGAGTATATTTTTTATTTTGTAATCAAGTTGTAATAGAGTCAATAACAATGAAATCGTACGTTACTCCACATTTGAGATATTTCATTGCTTTGCCAGGAATAATGAATACTTTTGAGGTATTATGAAGTAATGATTGCGTTCACCCTTTTGCTGATGGTAATTTTCTTTCAAAACTTGTTCCCTGAAAAGGTTCGCTTCTTTAGTTTTAGCTTCTTAGCAATCTGAAAAGAACACCATCTGAAGCTTGTGACATTTAAAACGATCAAGGTTTTTGTAGATTCTTATCTTCCCATGTGCCTCTTTCATTTGAGGGAGACCAGTTTTCGGAAGTGGTTCGTCAACCTTACCGTAAACGTGCTAGCGCAAGTGGCTCAAGAATGAACAGTGATGGGATTAAATATAATGAAGAAAAGTAATGATGAACATGGTGGAACTGATCAGACCATAAGATAAAAATTCCCGAAAGGACACAGGTTTAGTGAAGTAGACAGCAGTCATCGTAGCTTCCTGTCTGACGAGCAGTTTACCTTAAAACTTTTATTAACTGGTTATTCTAAGATAATTTTGTTCCTACTCAAAGGTTTTGAGGGTAGAAGATTAGATTTTTTCAGACAGACATGATGTTGTTAATCCATTTAGTTTGGTTGTTAGTACCTCTTGTAAATCTTATCAGAAGCATTCAAGAGAGTGCCTGAATTGGAAGGTATCAGAAAGCCTTAAATATAAAGTTCTTTTTAATGGAGGAAGGAAGCAGAGGAGGGGGGTAGCAAAGTAGGCAGCAGACCTGTAGTTAGCACGCATTATTGGACCTCTGGGTCCCCAAACGAAACGACAATTTGCCATTAATCACAGAAATATGAAAGTAGGCTATGGCTAAATGAATTTTTTGTTGAGAAAACTGAATAACAATGTCATTTTTCTCAGGATTGTTCCTATACGTATTGCCAACCAAAATTACTTTTAACTATCGTGTTCCTTCTCAATTCGAATAGAAACTTTGGTTCCAGCATGTTGATTTCTCTACTTCTTATTTGTAATAACCTAGACTACCGACCATCATTGCCCTAACCCGAAGTTGGTCAATACAGGTCAGCTCAGAGATGCCTTTTCTCCGATAAATATGCGGAGAAAGGACCCTTGTTTATCAAACCCACTCCTCAATTTTAAAACCATTTTTTTTACTCGAGATTTATCATTATTAATTGGAACCTACGCAGACAAGCCACGCAGTTTTTTTACAGTCAAAATATTAAAATTGAGAAGTATCATTGTCATTCCAAAAATGAACTAAGCTTAACTAAGATTTTTAGGGCATTTGCTCATCAGTTAATTTGTCAAGTTTTCACACGAAAGTGGTGTAATGATTAACAAGAATGCATTTGTTCCAGACAAACAAGTAGCTTAATTTGAGTTTTTCTACTACAGTACCTACTGAACCAGTATTTCATTTTCTTTTTTTTTTTTAAGCCCATCGCTTATCCTCAAGCAGTAAAGTGTTGATTTCAAATAAATAAATAATGCACACCATTTCGTAGATGCTGTTTCTGCTTTTTAAAGCTATAGAACACCATTCCTATACCCTTGTTTTTTTCACTTCTTAGCAATGCAAAGAGTTAATAGAAATATTAAGGTAAGTAGGTTTTTTCCGCATAAACCGAGAGTTAAGGCGCAATGCTCTTTTCTTAAGTATTTATTTACTCTGTGTTTTTTTGTCATTAACAGCAAATATGAGTGGAACACAGTTTTATACCTATCGTTACTAACTATTTGCCGAAAATTTCCTGGTTTTTTATCGTTTGGTATATATGAAAACTGGTGGTGAGGGTTGTTACGAAGTAACAGAAAAATCAGGAAAAGGAAACAGCAATTTTGATTTATGCCCAGGAGGTATTCTTACTCTTACGAAAGAAGAAAGAACACCTAGTACGTTGTTGATTTTTCGAAATTTTTAATAGATGAATAGATGTAGTGCAAAAATTAGCAGGTGTTCGTGTACTGAAGCAATTTTTATCAGTCAGGATCATATTGTCTTATACTATTTTTTTACCAGAAAGCGGGATTATAAAAGCTTTAAGAAACATTTACAGAATTTAACAGACTTGTACGACTTAAAAGGGGATACGTAAGTAGCCTATTTTTCACATCGTGTTGCTTTTGTTGCTGTATTCATCTGCCGTCAACCCCGTCATTGCTGTTGGTTTACGTGTTATCTCTGTCTTTATTCAGTGAAAGCTGCTAGAATTACTTAGCAAGATTGTCTGAATCAACTCACTAATTTTTATAAACATACCTAAGACAACTACAAATTTCCAAGAAAATCTGGAAACGATGGCCTTTGGGTTCTCATCTATAAAATTCAATCTATATTTTTATTATCAAATTATAAAATTATTTGAACTTTCTTTCATTAACTTTTTAAGTGTGACATGCCCCATAAAATTGTGCATTTTATTAATAAAATATTTTGAATTATCTCGTAAAAGCTCATCCTGTTAGCCATATTCAAGTGTTAGAAAGGTAAAGATAGATTGATGAAGTTTGCTTTTACATTGTTTATTTCAGGATGATAGCACTTTTATTTGACAGTCGTTATTTAAGTAGCACAACTTTTTATATTGTACCACGTTACTAATGCCGAGATTACGAGTCTTTACAAAGAAGTAATTGTCGAACCAGTTGTTTTTGTGACCTTGTAAGGATTAACAAGCATAGAAAACATATCTGAAGTACGATTCTTTTGCACATAAGGGAATAATGCGTGCATGGCTGGTGTTGGTTATTATTGTATAAGGAGTGAAATTTACACTCTAAAACAATCTGTTTTGTTGCTTAGAATTGTTTTTTGTGCAAGAAATTTTTTCCCAAAAATATGGTGAGCGTTAATGATTTCCTTGTACCATTTTGCTAGCGGGTGATATAAGGTATGGAATTCTCGTCTTATGTGTAACCTAACACATATTTGATTCCTTTGTTTGCCTTTAAATATTTTGTTCAACACTTTATTTATTTTAACTGTTGATTATTTTCTTTGAAAAGAAAAGACTTTATGTTAAGTAGATAGGAGAACTTACGTTTGCAAAACAGGTTACACTCATACAAGGAAACAACAAATGCCAAGCTATATTGTTTAATCAGATTTGAGATTGGGATGTACCCAATGTATTTTTTGAGAAGTTGGTTAAAGAATTTAGACACAAGGTGTCAAGACTTATCAACAGCTGGAGTTAAGAACAACTTTGTACTATTTTCTTGCACAAATGGATCATTATCAAGCATAAAATCTTTGCTATGACAATCAAAATTACATCTTCAGTGACTTCAAATATCGCCTGATTTTGACAGCCTGAAATTCAAGGTATTATTGAGTATTGGTTGAGATCAAGATTCTTGATATAAGAAAGTTTAGTGTGTAATTTCTTTTCTTTTGCCATTGTAGCTTTGTGAAATCCAAAATTTTATCCTCATTGGAAGCTATCGAGGCAGATATACACAGGCTTGCTGCAAATTGCAGGTATATCTTTTCGACGTTAAAAGCGATTTTACTTAATCCAGTTGATTTTTTTATGAGAGAATATAAGATATTAGCCTGTTTGATGTACTACATACAACTTATGTTAGTGGACGTATTACTCCTCACTTTTTTAGAAAAGTGAAAAATATGTGTGCATCGAACTGGATTCGAACCAGTGCCTATGGCTGTCACGGTCATGTCATCTGCCAATTGAGCTATCAGCGCGCGTTTTTAAGCGGTCATATTTGCAACCGTATCTTTCACTTAAGTGCGTCGTATTTTCCCCAGATTTCTTTCGTTGGATATCACATCCCGTCACACATGTAGGACTAAGCTCCCCAGGTCAGATAAACTTATACCAACATATGTAGAGGGCAAAGAACTTACGAAATATTATATTACTGTCGCATTTTTAAAGTATGCAAGTAAGCCATTGTGCCCAGTTTGAAAATAGTCACCTGAGTGTTTGTTAGTTGGTTTTCTTGATAAACCTACAAGTGGAAGAGAATTTACAGTACATAAAAGGATAATGTTTTCAGTAAGGAAAATATCAAAGGAAAGGATTCATATGAGTTTTTTTCTGAAAACTGATTTGGATTAAGACGTGTACTCCTCATCCAGTGTTCCTAGTTTAACGGATTTTAACTCTATCCAAAGGTTTTGTATCAACAATTGCCACATTTTGTTTGTTTTAAGAATACGACCTTAAATACGAAATGGATTTATTGTTTCTTAAATACTAGGTTTTTGATTTTTCTATCCACGCAGTAACTTTCTGATAAAGAAGAGACTGATCTTGATAGCTTTGAATATATTGGTTTAATCCATTGTAAAGCAGTGTTTCATATTCGTCATCTCTTTCAATCACGGTATAAAGTTTCATCAGTCAAATAAATTTTAGTATAAATTGTCATTTAGAATAATTTATTTTTGATGCCATAGCCAGTTGAACATGTTACTTACTAGCAATTAACCATACTATTTTATGAAGCTGTGTTCCCAGAAATTTTATGTTTCAGTTTTACTGCCCACCACACGAAATTCTTGGCTAAAGCAAAAGTTATGTATTGATAGAAATAGATAGCTATTCTGTGGGTGATAACTCCGGTCGTCATATATTTTAGGGTAAATGGTGACTATTGCGATAGAATCCTTCATGGACCAGTTGGATTTGTATCCCCAAGGCATGGAGGTATGTATTGACAATTTTTGCGGGTAATTTAGAGTATCCTGCTATCGAGCTTTACTTTCTTGTCGTGTAGGTTTTTGTGGTTGCTCCATTTTACCACTGAATGGCATCCTTTTAGCCGGCGCTTTTATATTTGTATTTGTGCTTGTCGTTTTTATAAAGGTTATGAGAGTAAATTGCTACCACTTAGATTACGACATATTATACTGTATTTTTAATAATTTCCATGCTTTGTTTGGAAAATGTGGGTCATGGTAAATTTGAAATGTTTGAAGATATATAAAGGTAACCGTATATTCTAACAGAAAAGAAATTATTGGCTTCTTTATATCTTTTTCATAATCTGTTTTCATTACAGTGAATCTCATGCAATTAACATACTGGGCACACCCTTTCAGTTTTCTGGACGAAACAAAACCAGGAGGGAAAAGAACATTTGGATCCGATGGTAAATTTCAATGCTGTCATGTGATTAATTTTGAAATATTTTAAAAATTCTCTTTAAATGATACACGATGCTGATGACAAAAAATTTAGGAAACTTGGAATAGCCATTAGGCGATATTGGGCTTGGTACCTGTAAGAATTTATTAGATTGTTACTTCATAGCGACTCTGGTGTAGTATATCAAATTTTAATTGGTAAAAAGTTATTTTGATATTTCATATTGTATTGTATTTATAAAATGCAGGCATCTTTAAATCTGAATTGGAAATGAAATACAGCAGTCTATCGCAAGTTTCGGCCTTGGTAAATCTGATTTATAACTAAAGCAAAGTCTAGAACATCACAGACTATTCCTTTGATCATAAAATATAATTCAGTATACTTAACGCTCGAAATGAATTTTACGAGGTATTGCGGATGTATCAAGCCTAATTTTTTTTCTACAAAGAATATTCTAAAAAGTACTATTATATTTGAAACTGTTAAAAAAAGCAGGAAATTTCCCTTGGACACTATTAACCACTTTTAAACTCTCTATGTATGTATGTATGTATGTATGTATGTATGTATGTATGTATGTATGTATGTATGTATTTATGTATGTATGTATGTATGTATAAATGAATGGATGTATGTATGTATATGTGTATGTATGTATGTGTATGTATGTATGAATGAATGTATGTATTTATATGTGTATGTATGTATGTATGTATGTATGTATGTATGTATGAATGAATGTATGTATGTGTATGTATGTATGAATGTATGTATGTATATATGTATGTATTTATGTATGTATGTGTATATATGAATGTATTTATGTATGTATGTATTTATGTATGTATGTGTATGTATGTATATATGTATGGATGTATGGATGTATGTATATGAACTGTCTTCGCTTCAGGACGTTGTGTCGTTCTATATTCTTGCACACAATCTCTAACCTTTGAGTGTGCACATCCCAACACTGACCCACATGATTGTCATAGTAGCATTTGATGGAGGTCTTCGTATGAAATGAAATGAACATATTCGATTGTTCTAATCTGCAGTGATGACCTGTTGAACAGCGAAACATACGTCTGTTCTGCAGATTAAAGTATATATATATGCGTGTATGTGTATTCTGGTACAGGTAACTTCTTGCAAAAGAAGTATATCAGTGACATCATTGCAAAATATTATGCCCCTTGGTGTTTTGAAAATTGAAAAAAGTATTTCGAAGATTGAATGATAAACACAGTTGAACGTTTTATAGACTGTGTATACACTCAAATTATGTTTTACTTTCACTGTAAAGTATATGATAAGTTTTTAATCATTAGTTATATTTACTTTTAGTGAAAAAGCTTATCTACTGGATGGTGACTAGGAATTTTAAGCCCTTGCAATTTGTCTCTGAAGATTGGCAGCACCCAACGAACTTAAAAGTGCTTTTTCTCTAAAGACAACTGACAAAAATTCCTATCTCATACACCTTTTTGTGTATATTTCCGAAACGTAGAAACTACAATATTTTATCCCTTGGACATTATAAACAGGTTAAGAAAATGACAGTGTATTGAAAATGGTTTTAGAAATTCCTTGAATTAAAAATTTTAGCTCGTTATAGGATTTTAAATCGGCACTTCTACGGATAAGCTGTTTTCCAAATTGCAAGGGTTGACTTTTTATTGTTTTGGGTTTAATTCATGTATCAAATTTTGTCATATGGATTTTTTTTGCACTGTAGAAATATTACCTGCAGACTTTGGATTTTCAGTTCGCATTGCTGTAGAATCAAGCGAAATGCATAAATTACAGACAGTTCCATTGCTTTCTAGCATTGACTCCGGAAGGTTTGACTTTTTAAAAGTATTTAAATCTTGGATCTTTTACTATCTTGTAATAAAGAAGTTGATTTTTAGGTGTGCTTTTGTAGTTTGACAGCTTGACCATACCATAGACAGTAAAAAATATCAAAATGAATTTTCTTAAAATAATGGTTCATGGTTTACTAAATCAATGAATACCCATCTTTTGTGGGCTTCGTCATCTTATTTGAGGGTACGGGGGAGTATAAACGCAGTTTATTATTTACGATAACTTTCACATAATTGCTAATTTAAAAGCGTGCCATGTCTGGAGATTTTGTTGACTATTGTATTTGGCAGAAGGTGGAAGAATATGCTAGGTTAAAGACTGAAATGGTTTTGAGGTGTGACAGGGAAGGATTGGAACAGTATTGTGAAAAGAGTACTAAGGAAATGTATGTCATTTGCTGTCCCTTTGGTGTGGAGAGAGGGTAAACATCGTGTGACAGACTGCTATTTTTTCATGATTAATCATCAAGGAATCAATCGCAAGAACAAGCATTGTGTTAAGTATCTTGATGTTACATTTGCCATAAGACAATTTCCTCATGGTCCAGACCTACCTATTCCCGAGCCAGATGTTGCGATGGAATCTAGCTCTACATCAGAATTTAATAGCATATGTGACAGAAAAAGGGGTGAAGAATACATACCAGAAGAGGATGGCCGGCCAGTGCTTCTAACACAAGCAGATCTCAGTGACCTGACACGAGACCTAAACCGCTCAAAGGAATCGGTGCTGCTTCTGGATTCTCATCTTTATGAGAACAGTTTGCTGGTACCTGGAACAATATTCTACTGGTATCGAGAGCGTGAAAGAGAATTTAGACAGTTCTTTGCAGCCCAGAGGAACTCGTCATTGGTTTACTGCAACAACATTGCCGATTTGATGAAATCAATGGGGGTGGACTGTGTTGCTGCGGAATGGAGATTTTCATTGACTGGTCCAGCAGAAGTGTCAAGGCAGTTCTCCTTCATAATGGAAGAATAAGAATATTCTTCGATTCCAATTGGTCATTCTGTGCAGATGAAAGAAACCCACTACAACATGGATCAGTCACTGTCTGCTCTGAACTGCCATGACCATGGTTGGTTAATCTGTCGAGATCTTAAGTTGTTGGATTGGTTTTCGGACTACAGGTTGGAAACACAAATTATCCATGCTTTCTGTGTTTGTGGGACACTCGGGTTGATGATCAACATTATATCGGACAAGAATGGCCGCCGAGACAAGGGTTGGAACCTGCTTTGCACCCATGTTCAGTCTCGCCCGCTTGTTGAACCAAACAAGATATTACTTCCGCCCTTTCATATCAAAATGGGACCCATATGGAACTTTGTAAAGGCAATGGACAGGGAAGGCAGAGGGTTTACTTCCCTTCAGCAGAAGTTTCCTCGGACAAACTTTGAAAAGTTTAAGGCTGGCACTTTTTATGGGCCTCAGGTACGGGAACTCGTGAAGGATTCATGAAGGACAAAATATATGCTTTTTGTGAAGCACAAAGGGAAAAATTAAAGGTAATTAATAGCACTATATGGCGTTAATAACTGTTCTTTTACAACCTCGTATCCCAAAAACCTGACCCGATTGGACAAAATGAGTATGATTTTTGGATTGTGGATACCAAACTACCCTAGAATCAGCTATCACATCCTTGACCTTTAAAGCTTCGCAGGCCAGTGTTATAAATGAGCTCTAGGTATATTTCAAAAATGGTTCTTTGTGGCTTTGAACAGTTAATATTCTAACTGATACTAAATTTGCACTTTTCTTGATAACAGTGAGCAATATGCAACATTTGACAATAATAACAGTGAAGAATTACCAGCAACTTTTCTTATGAAACTCACCAAGATGTTACCCATAAGTGTGGATCTTGTCGAAATGATACATCAAATCACTAACAAGTTTGGTAAGTGAAAAACGCAGTGGATCCAGCTAAGTAAGATAATTACTAAAATAATTAACTCTTTAATTATGCGTATTAATGGATTATTATCACATGTCCCTGCCTGATTGCAAAAATCTTGCTCGAACTTTTTGTATAATAATGATTGTATTGACTGAAGTAAAATGTCAGTGCACTACTTAGGTGAGGTATTACATTTCTATTGAAGAATCCCTTCCTGTTGAGCTAACTATAAAAGTAATAGTGGGTATTTCTTTTTTCAACGTCATGCAAGACATGAAAAATAGAACCCGACCAAGACAGTGTTACAAAATTATTTCAGTATCCGAAAGAAACTATTTTTAGCTAGATCTACGAGCCTCGAGTGGTAATCATTACTTGTAATCCAAGTACCAGATGGGTGACTTTTTCTTCAAATACATAAAAAGTCAGCTGGGAAAGTTTAGATAAACTTTGCCAGCTAATATATAGCTGCTTTTCATTAAGTCCACACCTAGTCTACCACACGATATCGATGAAGGAGCTTGTCAACCCGGGAAACAGGTACTATTAAACACTGGATTCTCAAATAAGCTCCAATAAAATGTAAGTAAATATGAGTCTTAACACCTTTGTGGGTTAAACGGAATTGAAGAAGGAAGAAAATGAATTTTTCCTTTTATTTTTCTTCTTGTTGTGTTGATTTCCATGCCTTTAATTCTTTTAGTCAAAGGTGTGGTCCAGCAGTGTTAGGCTATTTCATGATTTTTGGTGTCACATTTTTGAACAGCGCTCGTAGGTTCTTTTCCCCTTTGACCCAAGGAATACTTTGATAAGCCAATCTAAGAGGTAGGGCAGCCCGTACTTTGAAGTCTGTAAACTACATTGTTCCTCTATTCAAGTGGGAGTGAGTCCTTCGGTTTTGACAGAATATTCCTTAAGGTAGATGTAGTGAAGATGTTTTTCTGGGGGTCTTCGAAATTCTGAACTTTATAGATGCAGAGGAAGCTATAAATGTAAAAGCTCTATCGTGTCATAAGTCGTAAGCTTTTTCTGAGCCACGTTTCGAGAGATAGTTCTTTCATCGTTAGGTGACTGGAATGCTTAAAGAAACATATGGAGATAATACATACGGTTAAACAAGCAGGCATGTTCTATCTCTATATGCCATTACCCACATTCGATGCCAAGTCGGGTAGTTGATTTCGAAACACCCATTAATTTGTTTATGGTTATGCACAGTAGCAAATGTTTGAAAATTTAAATAGGAAAATGTATTTGTCTATTAATAGAAATCCTATCCTCATCAGTTATAACTGACTATTTGCCCGTCTCATTAATAATTTCAAGTAGTAGGTGTATATATAACATTTTTGTTTGTTTGTATTTTGTTTCACTTTATATGCTTTAGATCAGGATGGTTTTGTTCATTGTTCTAATGCTTCATTGGATAACTTGGTCTTGAAGTCTGTAAGTTTGATACATCTTGAAAGATTTTATTATACTTTACTTGGTTGTAGAAATTAGTTCTCTATACTACTAGGTTTTTGAGGTGGGAATTAGATATATTGTTTTACTTTATTATATATTGCAGTCCTATACTACTGCAGTGCCCCCTTCTATTTACTTACTTGGGAAGTAGAAATTTGTTGCTTTAGATTACATACTGTTGTGGCAAGCATTTATGACTGGTCATTTGTTGGAAGGCTGGCATGAGTGCGGCACCGCTAATATTTCGGCGAGGAAACGTCTGGCACAAACAGGATAAAAGAGTTCCATAAGCTAGTTTCCCTAAGGTTATGGATAGGGTTACAAAAGTAGTAAAGAAATGTGGTATAGTGGGTAATGTTAATGATCTTCAAGTTGATTACGGAGACTTTCTTTGCTGTTTTTCAAGTAGTCACCTCTTCATTAAAGTGAATTTTCGACTCACTTTGACTTCTTTAATTGGTATTCTTTTCATGTTAACTACCACACCAGTTGTTTTAGAAATAGTATCTGTGCGGGCATTATAGTTATCTGCTTTTCCTAGCATACATAAGTTATTTTTTTTGTTAAATGCAAGGTGAAGAAAAAATAGTCTTGTCATCCATGACCCTCATTATGTGCACTTTTCCTAGCCCTTCTCGTTCACTTCAGTTTCTAAAATCAAAGCTAAGACAGTTCGTAATATTGCGCCACCCAAAAGCTTTTGCAACAGTGTATATCCTGGCACTATACGGAAGATAAATATTACTTACAAGCAAAATTGTAATACCATGATTTTTCTGACCCTTGTTACGTGTTTTTCGTCATATCAGCAAATCATTTAAATACCTTTTAATAAGAAGATGTAGTGTTTTGTCTTTATATCAGTCACTTAAGATCGTCCTGAAGAGTACGAATTTCTACTGAAACCAATAAAAAATTACAGAAACGTAATTTAAGCACAAACGATACGCACAGGCGTACCAGAGCCTTTACACGGAATATGGAGAAGCAGGAGGAACCAATTTTTTAAAATTTTAGTGCAGAAGGTGGTTGGCGGGAGGGATAGACTGGCTTTAACTTGTTAGCCATATATGCGGAGTTTTCAGGTTTTTATTTTCTAATTTTTTAGGCCAACAGAAAAAGAAAATACTAGTTTCTAGTACAAATGTGACAAAACTACGCTTGCTTCACCCAAGCTTGAAGTGGAGATAGGTGTTGGAGTAGGGTAACAACGAGAATAGTAGAGGGAATGTGATACCGTTAAATCCTGATGGCAGTTTATCTGAGGTGCATGCTCTCAGATTTCCAGTTTCATTCCAAGAAAATCTCCTAAAAAATGTAGAAACCAAATATTTTACAGCCTTGAAGGAAAAAGGGAGCGAAACCCACAAGATTAAATGGAACGTTGGGTTTGCAATAGCCATGCCAACAAAGGTATGCAGGAAGTAATGTGCACTTCGTAAACCCTATTGCTCACAACGCTGCATGGAAGATGACATCGTTAGAATTTGCCCTTATCTATTCATAGCGAGCGATTCAAACGAATTTGAATGTAATTTAATTTCATTTTAGGTAAGATTGAATGATATCACAAGCTGCCCTATTATTAGCAAAGGTATTGAAATGTTATTTTGCACTGTGTTAATTTTTTTTAACCCCAAGTATATAATTTTTACTCTCTTTTTAGCATTTGGAGGTGCAAAGTGGCAAGGAATGGCAAGACAAGGAGTTCCACCAGGTTAGAATATTTAAGGGCTTCCATTCATTGGGTAACAGATAATAATATACAATGGTATATTGTTCTACTGGATTTTTGCATGCATGTTATTTAAAGGCAGTGAAATCACGATTTCTGTTGTGTTTGTGTAATTTGTCAACTCGTATAAGAAATCCGAAACTTTTAAACACATTTTATCTCTTTTATTACTATGTTTTCTTTTGACTTGACATACAACTTCTTAAGTGTTTTTTTTTCTGTTTTTGAATTCAGCTACGGTCCTTTTCGTACTTTTAAATAGGATATTGTTTTTCTCTTCCAAGCAAAACCGCATTTTCCTACACCGCTGAGAGGTGTTGGACAGGTTTTTGACAACTTCCAATTCATTTCACCAATATCCAAAGTCAGAATATTGAGTCAGGATTTTTTTATTGGAATTATCAGGACCTATGTTACCTTAATGTGTATTTTTATTACAAAACACAACTGTTAGATAAACGACAGTAATTTTTTACACTCAGATTTACTTGACCTTTTCATGGCTATGGTTTTCCAACACGGTGCCTACATTAATATGCACTATACAACAGAACTAGCAACTAACGACGAGCAAATATATTTTTGCCGTCAGGAAGTGTGCCTTGACTACCCTGGAAGATTTCAAATATTAGAGGTGCTAGACCCCCTTTCCTCCTAATAATGACTGTCAGCATTAAGATAAGTATAAACAATAGAAAAATGTGATATATTGTTCATTACCTTACATTTTATCCCTGGGAATAATTATTTATAACACAGTGAATGAAAGTATTTGATCTAAGTGCCTGTGTCAAGCGATTGCTACAGGGAAAATGTGAAGACTGCTTTTTACTTTTACACTTGATTTTAGCAAGGCAGTAAAGTTTCTGGAGGGCAGGTATACATTTACAAACTAACTGAATCCATTTCTGTGAACGAAGGCTCTTTCTTCCATCTTTAATAACAGGAAGAATCGAAATAACTTGAGAACACTGATATGGTCTAACTGATCTAATGAGCATGTTACCATCATTTGTAGTCATAATGATCTGGGGATTTGAGTTTTGATTATCATCACTAAAGATAATCAATTTGTTACACACTATCACTCCACTTGTTACAAATAGTTTTAAACAGTTTTTGAATTTTTATAGTATTTTAATCTATTTTTCAAACCTTTAAAGCTGATTTTCTAATCGTCTTTTCTTTTGGTTTTTTTTTCAAGAATGTTGGCGACCATTCACAAGTTTGCCGTATACTTCCTTCACCGCCGTTTTCCAATATTGGGTTGCTAATTTCTCGCGTTCCTTTCCAACACCCATCTCAAGTGCCACTGTTGATACAGGTATGTCGAAAATGTTAACTGTATTTATTTTAATGAAATTTTTGCTCTTCTAGACCGTTAATTTTCGGGTATAAAAATTAACAAGGTTTAAACTGCCTCACTGTATGGTTCTCGATCCATTAAACAAAGATTTAAACTGATATTTGTATTTATTTTGTCTTTAGTCAATGGCGCATAAAAAAACTGCACCAGATCGAAAGGTTGTGTTTAGTTGTGAGACTTTTCTTATCGCACTTTTGCAGGGGCTCCTAATAGATTATGCTACTGCCATATTTTCGTTGAGTTGTAGTTCTGGAATGTAACTAAATAATTTGTCAGTCTAGCATAGTAATAATCACGTTGGTTCGAGCCATTTAGCTTACTGGTTGTCATTTTACAAGCAACTAATGTATATATGGGCGAGGACACTTAATGTACGTGTGCACGATACACATGGCGTAAGTCCTTATTGCCATTTCTTTGTGCATCCACATCATCTCTGCCTTTCTGATGATACTAGTAAATAGCCACTGTATTTTCAGCGTGCTAGAATTGTTTTTGTGCATTGATTTTTAGGCATTTGGAGCTTTCTTGTGACCTCTGCCGGCAATTTCACTGACTTCCAATCGCAGACAGTACTTGAGACTATACGTGCATACTAAATGGATACTTCAGTACCTTAATGACAGCATTTCTAATTTACGTGTTGTTTTTCAGATGCCCCAATTCAGCTGAGGCATGGGCGATTCTGCGCCTTATGTCTTATAACGACCCAGGAATCAAGGAATCTAAGCATTTAAACCCATTGACTATCTCTTTTGTCAGGGTTTGCTTTCAGATCCCAGTTCTTGCCAGATAGTTTTTGAAAGGGTATGGAGTCAGTGAAATATTATATTTTTTCTTTTATTGAAGAAAAAAATCTTTTACTTGTATTGTTGGCTCTTTAGTTGATCTACTACATCCTATGGGTAAAAAGTGTCAAAGGTTGGGATACAACAGGCATGGTGTTTTACATCACCATCGACTTGAGGAGGGGGGGGGGGGAGGTTATTCTTTCTGTCACAACCGTTTATTCTCTTTTCTTTTAATTGTGTTTAGACATTTTGTTTTTACACTTTTTTCCCTGTACCGTTATGCTTAATACCTTTCTCCAGGCAGAATAAAATAAAATGTATATAACTGAAATTACCTGGCGTATTTCTTTCTTTCGCCATTTCCATTAGTTGTATTAATATGAGCATGCAATCAACAGTTTCATATCGGAATGCATACTGCGATTCCGTTGTAGCAGCTTTAATTCTGTCCTTTAATCGGCCCAGCATTATTCGAAAGAAGAGTCTTCCTGGCACAGACTGTAAAAGGACTGCATGGTACATAACCTCTTTTTAATCTCCTGTTGTTATTTAGAAATTATCAGTGACCTAGACCGGTTTTTAAGTGTGTCCTCCGTTTTTCAGACCTTAAGAGTTAATCGGTTTTGTCATTAAAGTCATTGGTTGTCGTTTGGTCTTAACAGGGAATTTTTATGGGTCACATCAATAATCTGGTTTCCTTTTTTTTTCCTTTTTTTTTTTTACATATCATACTGTATGATGTGTACACTTCCAGTTTATTTCCCTTTGAAATGGTCCTGGACCACCTGATCTTGTTCAATCTTACAAATGCACATTTGGCCATTGACGTTCGGTTGCTTAGGCCTTTCATTTTCATTTTACATCCTTTTTTTGTCCAGACCATAGCTGCCTCCAGGTAACCGAATTCTTCAACCTTGTCGAAACTCTGATCATCAATTATGACTCTTATTTAATTTTTGAACATGATTCTGATTATTTTCATTTTTTTCAAGCTGATTGGTCGCTTTATCATTTTGACATCTTTCAGCCTATGGTTTTTGCCTTGCATCTGTTGTTTTGTGGACAGTCATTGTAAAAATGTGTTTTTTTACAGTAGAGGGTTACGAGCAAGCACCTCAGCCTACAACCTAGGGTATCACTTAGACGGATCCCTACTTTTTTACCTATTTGGTATGAGTTACCCTATCAGACATGCAAAACTCTAGTCGACATGGCTTTAGATGCCTCTGGGGTATATATATTCACTTCAGCAAAGTGGTAATGTCCAAGAAGGCATTTGGAAAGAGCTAGTTTACACTTATTAAATAGTAATCAGCTGTTACCTTTCACGAAATGTAGGTGGTCTAAAGAAAAGTCTTAAGGCCTGCAAAATCCCTAGCTGCAAAATCAGGGGCTTAAAAACAACCAACAGACAATGTTTTTTGTGCTTGTTTAAAGTATTTTAATTATTGGGTATTGTATTTTGATAATGCGTCAAATGAGAAAAAATTAAAATATTAGGATGTTGGTTTGTCATTTTGAAAACATGTAGAATGTCTTTTTCAATGACATGAAGGTACTTGTAATTTTTAGTCAATTACCGGCCGTACTGTTAAACATTTCAGCTTTAAAATTTGTGCACGTATCTAACCTTTTTTTGACATTGATGAAAAAAAAGTCAGAAATTATTTGTATTTTTCTCACCATTTGAGTATTTAAACTTGTTGGACATAAATAAGATTAAGCGCAGTGTAAGACACTAATTTTGAATTAACATAAACCAAAAACATTAAACATTGTTCTTATCAAAACCCCAGGCCCCTGCTTCGTTTTTAATTACATTCTGGAGCTTTGGTAGTCTCGTATGACTTAATATCACGAAAACTTTGGGCTAAAAAATAACATAAATAAGAAGAAATATGACTTCACTTGCCCCTCCACTTGTTTTGGGTCAGAATAAAGAAGATATTTTAGATTTTAAGTAATATGAATATCTTATTTTGAAAAAAGGAAGTGTTACCGGCTTGTTAGCGAAACAGGATGACCACTTACACAAACATTCCAGGCATAAAATTTTAACTGCAGAATTTATGTCACTTTATCGTGGTAACAGGTTTCTAAATGGTATGGATATTGCAAGTGCTGAAGGTCAATGTTTTTTATGCGATGTAATTGTAGCAATGCATTGAATACCCGCCTGGGTGCTGTAGTAAACCTGGGTTTTTTAGATGGTATTTAAGTGCTGTAATACAACAAACAGCATGATGTGTCCACCTAGCATCTTTCCGCTGTTCGTTTCCAGCTGGATTCCAACACCATTCTCTAATGACTCTCGGTATGTCTTTAGTTATAAGTCTATGGTGCTAATAAGCAATTACAGGACGCTGCAATTAGCATGCGATTGACTGTGAATGCTCATCTTGAAATACTTACTTCGAGGACCGATTGCTGTTGATAGCTTCTTTAAGTGCAGCAAAAAAACCTTTATCGTTTCACGGTCTTGTTGCTCTACATATAACATTTTCTTGGAATTTTTTTGGCGGTTGTGTTTTTCATTTGTTTCGTTAAGTAACACTAAAACATCATACATCTTATTTTTTTAATCGCATAGATACTTCGACGTCAAACTATTTTCAATTCACTGTTAACTAGCTGTGCAGGAAAGGGGAAAACGTTTACAGGTAGGTTTATCTTAGTGGCCAAGTATTTTAATTGGGAAGTTAATTTTGCCCTTTAGACTTACATTAGACCCTATGTTCCACTTTTATCGTTGATGGTTAATTAACTTATTTGGTGTATAGAGATTAACAAAAAGAAGGGGTTTATTTTTTATCGACATGATATTTTGAAGACCTATAGGCTATATTTCGGAGAACACTTTTAAAATGCTACTGCCAATCACTGATACAAGTATGCCTATTTAGCTGTTTCAAACGCGAGCATCCTCTGAACTACCCGATTACTGACCCGTAGGTTTTAACAATTTTTCAAGACCATTCGTGTCATTTTGTGGAATAGCAGGAAATACAACACTGCAGCAATAACGCTTGTACTTCAAAACTGCACCAGGCTTCAGCCTTTCCCTTATTCCAGAGCATCGTGTGTGTATCTTAAAGTAATATATTGCTACGAGCCCTATTAGCACAGACCCTACAAGGCTATTCTCTTAATTTACTTACAGACTGGCGTCATTGCCCGTAGTTGCTTTTCTCTTCACCAATTTTAACCTGATCACGGGAAACCATGTTTTTTTTGTCATCCTTTGGAATTTTGTCGTTCAATTTGCCCTTGGTTTCAGATTTGTATGTTCCGGTCGTAACGCTGACGTTACGTCAAAGACATAGATAACTAAGACCATCTTCTCGACAGTTTGACCAATATTGTTTTTTGTACTTTAGAATGGCTCTTCTTGTAGGCACAGCGTATTTTTTAATGAATGTTTTCTGCCGAATACAGACACGGTTTTTCGAATTCTGCAGAAGCCTTGAAAACTGTCCAGGAAAAACTGTCCGGGAAAAAACGTGGCGTAGCTCTTTTTCTTCAATTTTTTGAGTATATAGCGATAATTTAGATTGAAATTAGTTATTATTACTATTATTATTATTATTATTACTATTATTATTAGTGATTAATTTTTGTTCGAAACTGCTCTTCGTCATTAGCAACAATTCCTGGACGCCATCTCGAACAAGAGCGCAACGCCTCATATTCTATTATCTTGCAAGTACTGACCATGGCATTCGTTTAATGACTCATTTTATGCAGTCTAGTTATCTTTTGTTATCATTGCGACAGCATCTTATTTGGTTTTGATATTGGGAAAAAGCTCATCTTGTTTAACTGACGGGGAACTTGAGCTAATTTCATTGTATAAAATATTAGATTAAATAATAATCTTGAAAATTCTAAACTTTATGGACTCAGAGGAAGTCATAGATGTAAGAGATTTATTATGTCTTGAGTCGTAAACTTTTTCTGAGCCACGTTTTGAGAGATACTTCTCCCATCGAGAGATAGTTCTTCCAGCCTGACGATGGGAGAAGTATCTCTCGATGGGAGAAGTATCCCTCGAAACGTAGCTCAGAAAAAGCTTACGACTCAAGAAATGATAAAGGTCTTAGATGTATTAGATTAAATGTGTAACACGTCTAGTAGATCAAAAACATTGATTAAATTAATAATTACTGTTTACTGATTAAATTAGTAATTACTGTTTTGACTGTTGTTTTTTATATTTTTACCATTTTGGTAGACCAGCTGGAAATAAACACATTGGAATAATGCCTTTAAGTCCTCAAGAGCCATTGTTTGGATATCTTTTAAGATCACTTTTTTTCTTCTTACAATTAGGGCGTCAAGGAAAGAAGTATTATTATGATGTTGTCTTATCAGGTGTCAGTCGGTTAACAGTTTCATTTCAACACCCTCTCTATTCCAGCATTGCATCAGGTAATAACAAGGAGATTTATTTTATGAAAGGACAAATGGCTTGATGATTTAGTAGTTAGTTTAAAGTCTTTTAGAGGCTTTTGTCGATCTCTAGAGTAGATTGTTTGTTTCAAGGACTTTTAGTACTTTACAAACGGTGGGGCTAAAAGAAAGTTTGCTAGCCGCGTTTGATGCACTGAAGGATAAAAGGAGGCGAAAGAAAAATTGGCACAATGAAATAAACAACGGGGTTTGCAAATGCAGAAAATGCGCTGTTTGACCATTTAGTCTAGAATTAAAGAGAGGATCTGGGGCAGCTGTAAATTTGACGTTACGAAATTGTTAGTAATGATGATATTGGTAATGGTCTGATGATAGTGCACCTAATGAGAATGCTATTGATCTCAAATGTGCTACTAATGTAATGCAACTATGAAAAAAAGGAGGGAAAGAGATAGGAGAAAAACCAGGAAAACGTTGAAGTTCAGTTTATTTTATTCTATTAATTGCAATGTTGTGATCTGTATGGAACGCGTTTAAGTTTTTGACAATTATGAAAACCACATCATTAGGTGTACTTTGTTCTAAGTGAAATTAAAAATTTTTATCAACATTACTTTTGACAGAAACACAATAACTTATCTAATGAGATGTAATAAGTATTCATATGTTGGGAAAAAAGAGAAAACATTTACATGGTTTAGGTTCAAAAGAATTACTAGCCAGTTACCACAACTTATCGCGCTCTCGCTCTGTCTGCCTGTCTCTCTTTCTTTGTCACTCTCTCTGTCTCTCTACATCGCTCCCCCCCCCCCCACACACACACACATACAATAAAAAAAACACAGACGATAAACATCCGGAATAATGCTCATTTTTAAATGAAATAAATCCTCGCCAATTTTTTACTTTTGCAAGTAAGTATTAAACGTTGTATTGAAAACACTGTCAAATCTTCTCTGGGTACTTCTCTGGGTACTCCTTCCCCGTATTCATCATCGCGATGTTGCATTTCTTTCTTTTTTGTTTCCTGAAAGTTTTCAATCAGTATACTCGTCTTGGTACAAGTTCTTATCCAAACATTGCCTCAAAACCAGTTTCCATAAGGTCCTGCCATTCTACTAGCTTCTTTCGTCCATGTGAAATTCTCTTCTTTCCTTTTGTTTTCATGATAAATTTGATCCCTTCTTTGAAGCCTTTATTAACCACCATAATTCTATTTTTGAATTTCTCACATCCTTTCCTTCTGTTACTCCTGGCGAAGATAGGTAGTAGCTTGCGGTCTGTACCTGTAGTGAACAAGAATTTTTAAAGGTCAATAGACTTGCTCGAGGATTTACGGCTCCCAGGTTGACTTACTAAAAACCTGAATGACATGCAGGCGGATGCTATCGAAGCTTTCAGATACTATTTCAGATACTAATTAGTAATACTTGTGCTCATACACTACCATTCTTGAAAAAAATTTCAATAATTGCAGAATCGTTGACCAGTAGGCTTTACGCGTCGATATCAACTTCCATTGCTCGTAGAAATCCATCAGTAAACCAGGGAAACTCTTTTTGTGAATCGGCATTTACACTGAACGTCATGACCATGATGCTACACAGCCTTCGCCTACGGCAGATTGCGCACTGATACAAATAAATCGCTTCCAGAGATTCCTGTCATTTTTAACACTATCGAGATTGATAGGTTGAGATCCGACCATTGAAACACATTGTCCCGCCACGTTTATGGGAGCCTCCTACCTTTTGACAATTTGCCGTTGATTATGCCTTCAAGACATATTTTTGCAAAGCCGAACTAAGATCGTTGTATGTAGACTTGGGATTTTACTATCGGCATTATTGGAACAAGTGTAGTAAGTCTGAAAAGACCTTCGATTTTGGTATGTCAGGGCTTGGTGGTTTTCATTAGCTTCATGGTATGGTTCTGGAAGGTCTAGAAGGTGCTCCATAGCGAAGGTGCCCAGCACATACATTCAAACTCATAGAGCACAGCATGTAGTATATATGTATTGTAAAGCTTTGGTTTGATTAAATGTGGTGCACGTTTTGATGTCAGAAAGCTTTTATCCTTTTCAAATTCTGCCCATACCAAACCTATACTATGCTTGACAGCTGCTACACTATTATTTGATAAAATAGCTTGTGACCAAAGTAGAGAAGGTTATAAATCTGCTTGATTGGTTTGTTATAGACAGTTTAATGGAGAGGGTTTTCTTTGACAATTGCCTTGCTTTCTGTTCTTCTGGTGTTGATAAAAAGACCAACTTAGCAGAATACTTTGCTATGCAGTTAAAAATACCTTGCAGTTCATGGCAGGTATTGCTAATGGAAGCAATATCATCGGAATAACTGAAGTTAGATTGTAAGTGACCGCCCTTAGGAAAGCCTGACATGCATTTTGTCGGATTTCCGGGTGATAGTTGCTAGAATAACTTTGCCGAACATCACTTTGTCTCTCGCTATTCATTTTGTTGACATTTAGGGCTATACCGATATTGGATTTGATAGTTGGTATAAAGATGTCGTAAGTTAGCTTTCGGAGGTTTATGTATCGCTTTTTTAGGCTTGTTTTCACCAGACTTTTGCAAAGTCAGCTGGGTGCTATCGATTGCTTTAGTGGTTTGTAAAGGCTATGAAAACTGGTCTGTTGAACTAAATAGGGTTTTCTTTTCTTTTTAACGTCATTTTCCCCCAGTGACTGGGGCTCAGACGGTGCTCTTCCGTAGCCTTTCTTGTGTCAAGTTCCAAATTCTTTTCTACCGCTCAGAGAATCGAACCCGGAGCCTCTTTGTTACGGTGAATTGGGACCAACCATTAACCTGCGGTTTGTTCAAAAGCTATTGTTTACTCGATTGACGAATCATCGAACCCTAAAACGACCAAGACTAGCAAGGTCATCCTTCGTACATAATCAGTCATGAAAACCTTTTGAAAGTTTGTTAACAATAAAAAATATTAAATTTGTAAGCTTACGCCAATCCACACTTAACGCTCCAGCAGTAAAAATGCTGAAAGAAAATAAAATTACACTGCCATTCCTTTGTGGAAAACTGATTGATTAAAGGGCTTTAAAGGTTAGCTACTATTTCATTGCACTCGTCAACAGTGCAATGTATAAGTAAGTTGTCAACGGATTGAGAAGCCAACGACTACCCGCGTTCGAAACACGTTAGTGGTAGTTGTTAACAAGCTGTGACAGCCCACTATCGGTTATATATATAACCACCGAACAATTAGTACAAATTTTTGCTAATTATGTAGCGGCGATTTTGTAACGCTTTAAGTATTTTAATTGTAAATGACCCTGGAATAAGAGTTTTTTGTGGTATGTTTATTGAATGGGGAACCCATTTTAGTAACTTAAGTTTGTTCTAGAGAATGAAGAATATTCTCTTTTTTTTTCTCTCTGTAAATGAAAACCTATTTTTAGTTTGAAATATAATGAAAAGAAAAAATTCTGCCTTTCAGTTCGAAATATAACTTCCAACAATTGATATGTGTTGATATGAAATGAGTCTGTTAGAATTTTTTAATGTTTGAGGGAATCAAACCAGAATATTATATCAAAATCACAACTTTCATGTTTACTCTCACCTCACTGTTCCTTGACATGGCTTATTTAAGATGAAAATAAATATCACTGACTCGAATGGTTCAATGGTTGGTTATTTTTCCCTTGTCGAAAAATATTATGTTCACACAAGTGACTTGTTTGCACAAGAATTTTATTTGTATTTACTGTGACGTGACTTTAAATCGCACAACACAGACAATTAGAGAATATAATTTTATTGGTGTTTTTTAATATTGTCAAACTTTTGAATTGAAGTACTATCTTTTCCATAATTTTTTCATTAGTGGATTTGCGAGTAAATGAAGATTCTTCTATAAGCAGTGAACTTCATGTTGCCCCAGAGTCTCCAGTTTTCTGCACAAACGACTATATTTCGAAGGTTGCTAATCGGTAGGTGTTTTTTGTTGTTTTGAAAGAAATGGACTGACTTTAACAGTTGTACTGCTATGTTTAAAAATTACAACTGCTAAAATGAAATCCCAGGAGAGTATTTGAAGAATAATAAAAGGGAAATAGTGGACAGTTTAACCTAAAGGTTTCTTGGTCATCTTCCCAATTGAAGAAAATGTCTTTATTGACTGGAGCCAGTGGAAAGGTTTCTTTTTATTTTGTCATTCTTGTAGAATGAAAGTAATGATACTTAGTAGTTGCCAAGAACGTCTTGAGGTGGCAAGATCTACTGCCATTATTGAAAGCATAGCCGTTCCTTTCATTTATTTGAAAAATATTTGGATCCTAATTGATAGTTATATATACATAAACATGAGCCCGTAATATTAATGGTTTAACGCATTAACTTCCAAGATCTACGTTCAGGAGTGAAGAAATACTCTTTCTTGTTTGAAGAAGATGTAGATGACGTAGTAAGATTTGCAGGAAACTTTTTAAAAGTTTGAAATCAATGAAAACGTTCAGTGAAAGACAATTCCTACCGCTGTTACAATATATATTAATGAATGATCAAGCGAGGTTCCCACCAATTGCTGGTGGGTAGTTGATGAAACAAAAGGAAATTACTCACTTTAAGAAGAGAAGGGCGTTTCTGGAATTGAATGGGTGTCAATAACCTATTAAAACTGTAATTTTTTTCTCCTAGTTTATCTCCTTTGGTTTCAGGTTTGTACCAAGTGCCACAATGCTCTTACAAGCGTGGTAGAACAACACCAGACGCCAGATCCTGACTTTGGTCATTTGGTACCCGCTGTTTCTCCACCATCTTTTTTCTGATATCGACCATGGGTGTATTTTTCTAATACACAAACAATTACACTGACTCATTTTTTAAACATAGATAACAGCCACATCTTTATGTGCACAGTTGTTCCTCGGATAGGACAAAGCAAACCGCATAAACAAAGCTAGCAAACAATTAATTTGTTTTTAGCCGGGTGAATAAAGTTCACCATATTGTAGCCTTTTTTGTACTGGAAATCCACGACACACGGAATGACATGCAGATCTAAATTTTCCCCATGCAAATAAGACCATACAATCCTAGCATAATTCTTCTATTTTGGAGGAACTGTAGAACCAGAAAAGTACACCTTTTGCAATGCTATAGGATAAACTAGAAATATCCTTGTCCATTTCAACAGATTGCAAGTATAAGTAAGGACTGCCATTTGAAAATTTTTGTTTGGAAAAAGGAAGAAGAAGTACAGGTGCTACTTATTTGCTATTTCAAAAAACCCAGTTTTTACCGCCTCTGGGGAAAGCAATGTAAACAGTTTAATTTTTAACGAGTTGTAATAACGAATATCAGAGTAAGATATTATTTGATATCTGAGGAGCAACAAACAAATTCGTGATAAGAGCGTTTCTATAAAATTCTTGACGTTGTTTGTTCCTAGTAATCTTTGCAACAAGTTTAATTTCCCGACAACATGCTTATTTTAGCGATATTAGTTGAATGTGATGTTAAACAGCCCATGTTAGAAAGATTATTAGCAAATTGTAACGGAACGCCCCATAAGGTATCAGGGTCATGTAAAAGACTCTAAATGACCCGATTATCATCAATGACGCTTATGACTACAAACACTTCAGAAATTTTCTTGACTGTGTTTTAATTTTCGCCGCCTCAGAACTATTACATTTATTCAGAATGGAATATTTTAAATAGTTATTTCAGACAAGTTTGATAAACTACTCTATACTACTTTTGTATTTTGAAACAACTGGGGTTTTTTAATTTTTTACTTTGCAGCTGTTTTTCGGTACCGCTTATAATGAGAAGCATCGTTCGGAAGGCATCAGCGTTCGTTCCAGGCAATGTTCCAGCTCCACATCCGTCAAAGAGTGGTGGGATCGCATCTGAAAAACTTACACTCAAGTTACCACAGCTTCAGTTTGGAGATATCAATGCAGTTCCACTTGTTTCTCCGGGTGTTTATTCATCTCCAGCATTTTCAGGACTTCCGGCATCATCGCTCTCACCTTCGGGAACAGCGTTTCAGTTCAGTTTGCCTGATGCTTCCCAGTCCCTACTGCATACAACACACCCAAGCTCCATCGTGAGCCCATCTAAAAACCGTGGCTCCCCAATAGACCGTAAAGGTGGAAAAGGTAGAACTGTCCCTAAGATCAAATTGAAATTGAAACATGATGGAACTGAGTACGAAATTGATAAGGATAAATCAGAATTGGATGCAATGTCAACAAATCCAGAAAGCCAGCTTATTGAGGGGGCAGTAAGTGACAGTGATGCATTAGGATTGGTCTACTCACAGCTTGCACCAGACGTTACCCCTGATGGTCTGCATGTTGGTAAGTTTTTTCGTTGAAGCACTTTTATAATATTTGCATCGCGTTGTGCATGTCAACTTTTCATTACAGGACAAGCTATCCCTTTTGGTAACTAATGTTTTTTCCCCAGTAAAATGTAACCCCGTCAATGACGTGTGTTTGCCTCGGTGTTTCTGACAGGTACAATTGTGACAGTTGCTGGGAACAATTTCGTTTACTTTTAGAATGTAACGCTAACAAGACTACGTCTGAGAGTTTCTTTGCATTGTTATAACTTTGGAATATAATGGCAGCATAAAGGAAGAAATATTTTTTAAGGTAAAGGGAAAGCTGAGGTTTGAGTAGGGATATTTGTTAGAATATGTAACAGATGCACCAGTAAAGGGAAAGAAGATTAGATTAGCGGCAGCTCATAGACAAGAGACTGGAAATCACCCGTGTAATAAAGGGTTAGAGAATTTTCTACCTGTGTATGAGATATATGTTGTCACCAAGTTATATCTGATTCTGTTTTGCAGTTACATATTCAGGATTATTATTTGTTTTGTTTCGTTACGAAGTGGAGGTTCGCTTGAGCTACATTTCATTTAGTTATTCAGAGAATACTTTTTAATCTTGACGTCAGCACATTTTGAGGAGTTGCCTTTTTTAGCTTATTCCCCCATACTTGGCGACGTAATAAGCGTATTCCACAAGAAACTGAAGGAGATTGAGCGTCAGATATCCCGCTGATTAACAACATTAACAATACAAATCCTGCCATCAAAATACATTGATTAAATGATCCTGTGGGAAACCGGGTAAAGGTATAATGGGCTTTAAGCTGTGGTAGAGAAAATGTCGGGCACTTAAAAATGGCTCTAGCAGACATACAAATTGGAGAAGTTCATTCTAAAGCTTACACTTACCTACAACGCACTTCCGTTTTCCCCTTGTTATTATTTTAACAGCTGCTTTTCTTTGTATGGACCAGTATTGGTAAAGTAAACCCCTTTACAGGTGCACGGTTTTTATGTAATAGCTTAATACCTATTACTTCAGCTCTTGATACAGATATTGATCAGTGTTAGATATTAGTTAGGAATTTTTAGGGTTTTTTTTTGTAGTTTCCAACATAGTTAAACGCAGTATGTTTGTCTGTTAGAACGTCTAGAGGATGAATTCAGCACCAATAAAACGTTAAAATCCACGTTTATGCAAGATTATTTCTACATTAGATAAAATAAGACCAACTGACCCGTTATGAAAAATAATTCGTTCTTTATTTACCATAGCTTTTGATGTTTCATTTAACTTGCATTCAGGTGAAACAACACCAATCTCAACAGAAGATAAGAGCTCCGTAATGCAAGCAATAAATTTTCCCTATGGGACATCAAATCTGCCTTTTGAGCTTACAGTGGACAGCTTAACTGCAGGTGGTGTTACCAGTATTGGAGAACTTGATAATCTTCTCGTGTCCGGAATAGATCCGACCTCCTTAGTTGGCGGAGGGTTGGTTTCGCAACTTACTCTACCTGGGAGTGCATTTTCTCAAGGCTTTGGTGACCTTACAGGTACGTTGTGAATATAAATAAGCTTTTATCATGGCTGGTGCTTTTTTAAGCCTTACCTTTTTGGCTTGCAATAGGCTACCTTATATGAATCCCAGCCAGCAACGAAGAGCTATCTTATAGATAAAGTTTCCCTAAAATATACAACCCTATGATAAAGCCCATTTTTTTAAGGAGACCTTTTCTTAGGGTACCCAGCAAAAATTATTCCAATATTGGTTCATTTTAGCAGCCATCTACTGTCCTCAACGAGTGGCCAAGTAACTTCATTTTCAAAAGTCCTTCTTAAGGATTACCCTAAGCCGCCCTAATCATGAAGTTCTTTTTGCGACTGGTAGACAATGTGGTCATTTTTACACTTAAGTGGAACCCACTCAGGTCATAATATGTTGTTAAGGGTTTCATGTTTGTTTATTTCTCGTGAATCACTTCCAAGACGTAAGTAAAACAAACTTTATATGGTTGTACTCTACTGTTTTTATAGGAATTATTTTGTATTTGTTAAAATGCACTCTGAGTTACTGTTATTATTTTCATGTAATAATCATGATGATGATGATGATAGTAATAATAATATTAAAGTATATATAAATTAAATAATAATGATAATGATAATAATAATAATAATAAATCCGCGTGGACTTGAAATACCAGGTGGCATCTGGCGCGGAATAGTTAGCCCCTTGGCAGGAAGGTTAAAATGTATTCCTGATTTAAAATGAAAACAAGAAGTCAAAAATCATACCACATAGTCCGTCGCGTGGATCAACAAGGGACGCGTCCCCAAGGGTGCTGAACCAGCTTGGGGTCGAAAAGTGTGCGACTGAATCAGCAACCTCACAAAATGAATCAAACGATGAAAACTCTTATGGTCACGAAGTACAGGGCAACCTACCAGCTGGCCCATCCAGGGAAACATCATCAAATAAAAAACAAAAGAAAAATGACAAAGATGGAATGGAGAGGATTATGTAGAAATTATGTATGCATTTTATATGCCACTAGAAAAACCGGCAGGGAGCAGCTATACTGAAAATACCTTTAATATATGGAAAAAACGAAATCCAAATGTAAGAACTTATTTGGATGCAAATAAATTAGCCAATATTAGGCGAGGTATTTTGAAAACAATAGGTTAACAGAGTTCGAACTAAGAGAAACCAAGCAGAAAGTAAAAAATGGATATTAGAGCTGTTGAAGGTGTGGGCGCAAATATTTTAGAAAATGAGGATGAAGCACTTGCAGATATTACAGTTGATGAAGGTTATGATGATGAATTAACCCAGGGAGGTACAAGAAAACCATGACAATAGATATGACGTAATCAATGGTGATCAGTGCACTCGAATCCAAGACCCTGAAGCTGTACGAGAAGGAGGAAGAAGAGAAGTTGATGATGCCGAGCTTGCTTGATTTAAAGATGAAATAATAGCTAATGTTGAAATCTTGTAATCTGTTGATATGAAAGAGCATGACGGTCTCACTAAAATAAAATTGAAAAGATCATAAGATAAATATCTAATCATGGCAAACCTGGCCCTCCAAGATTTCTGTGAGAGACATTGAGGTAAATATAACTGAACTGAATACTATTCTCTATGCATGTGCTAAGACCATTGAAACAAGCATGGGCATTAAGAGAAAACCGCCAAAGAAACGTATTCATCATAGAAAACCCAAGTGGAAGCGAGATATTGAGAAAGAGGTTGAAGAGATGCGTGGTGAGATATCGATGTTGAGTGAAATAGAAAGAGGAAAGGATCCAAAAACTAAGAAATCTCGAAAAGTTAAAAGAAAGTTCAGGATAGCAAATATACCAGAAATCCCCCAAATTAAGGAAGAATTAAAACAAAAAATGCAAGCGAAGGTCTAACGTTTGAGAAGATTTGAAAAGCGAAACAACTTCTATCGACAGAACAAGATATTCTAGACAGAAGCGAAAAAATTTTACAGGGAATTAGGTAAAAAAAAATATAGTTAAAGAAACCCCAAGTCAAGAGAATATGAAAGTTTTTGAAAAGGAATGTGGGGGGAGGAAAAAAGGCATAACGAATCTGCTGCATGGATCCCAAATACAACAAATGACAATGAAAATGTGAATGAACAACAGTGGGAAAGTATAACTGTGTCAGAGTTGAAGTCTGCCCTGGCGAAAACACAGAAGTGGAAAACACCGGGATTAGACAAATTACCAAATTTTTGGCCAAACCCTCTGTCTTCAGCGCAACACGCATTTGCTAAACTGCTCGAAAAGTTGATGCAAAACCCAGAACAAACACCAAGCTGGCTGTGCGAAGGCACCACTTACTTACTTGGGAAAAGCAGTGACACAAAGGACCCTAAGAACTATAGGCCAATTACGTGTCTTTCAACAACGTACAAACTACTTACTTCAATACTTACTGACAGAGCGTACAAGAACCTGGAAGAAAACAATCTATTCCCTCTGGAACAGAAGGGATATAGAAGAGGCTCATATGGCTGCAAGGATCAGTAACTAATAAACAAAATGATTCTCGAAAATTGTAATACCCGTAAAAGAAACGTGAGCTGTGCGTGGATCAACTACAAAAAGGTATTCGATAACGTCCCACATGATTAGACTCTGTGTTCACTTGATCTTTTTAAAATTTTCCCGATTATTATGGAACATTTGAAGTTTAATATGACTCAGTGGAAAACAAGACTTCACCTCTCTCATTAGAATGGTACGATTATATGCAACGATGTCTTTATTAAACGAGGAATCTTTCAGGGTGATTCTCTCTCCTCTCCTTTTTTGTATTTCACTCTTTCCATTGCCTTTAGAACTGAATTCCTCACAACATGGATATAAGATTAACAATGATAAGATCTCCCATTTGTTCTACATGGATGATCTAAAGCTTCACGGGGAAAAAATAGTGAATTTGAAGGGCTTTTGAAAATTGTAAGAGGGTTCAGTGACGATATTGGTATGGAGTTCGGTATAAGTAAATGTGCAAAATCTACTTTTAAAAAAGGTAAACTAAATAGATCTGTGAATGTACATCTCGATAAGGAAATTGTAATTAAAGACTTGGATCAGGAGGAAGTGTACAAATATTTAGGTGTGAACGAACCTAATGGGATTCAACACTCAGATATGAAAGAGAAATTAAGGAAAGAACTTGTTAGAAGGATTAGTGCTATTCTTAAGAGCGAGTTAAACTTTAAAAACAGCTTTACGGCTATAGTTACACTGGCAATCCCGGTCATTACTTACAGTTACAACGTAATTTACTTGAATCTTAGTGAAATTATAAAACTGGACACCAAAATACGTAAAGTACTTACCATGTATAATATGTACCACCCCAAAGCTGACAATAATCGCTTGTACGTAGCAAGAAAGGAAGGAAGTAGAGGCCTGACTCAATTAGAGCTTGCATATAAAACATCAACTGTTGGTCACCATGGTTACCTGAGCCTTACTGAGGACTGGATGCTAAAAATAGTGTACAGACATCACAAAAGAAAGAAGTTACATTCTATCGTTAAGGAAGCAACAAAATTTGCTGAGGAACTTGAAATAGACCTTCAACGTGCAGCTGAAGAGAATGGAGATGAAGAACACGTTACTGATATTGCACACAAACTGAAAACATTTGCGAAAGTAAAAGGGAAAAAAGCAATTGGCGAAACTTGGAAAATGAAACCGCTTCATGGGCAGTATGCAGTACGCAGCCAAAAACCTTAAAGCGGAAACCGAGGGATTTATAATAGCTGCACAGGACCAGAGTTTATTAACCCGAAACTACGAAGCAAATGTTATACGTAATGGTGCCGGTCCGAAATGTAGATTCTGTGATAAAAGTGTCGAGACAATTGACCATTTGGTGTCAGGTTGTCAAATCCTAGCGCCAAACGAGTATACTAATAGGCACAACCGTGTAGGTCAGTATATTCATTGGAAAGAGTGTAGCTACTATGGAATTGAAATTGTTGAAAAATGGTACGAACACCAACCCTTAACAGTACTAGACATCCCACAAATAACCATATTATGGGATTTCCCAATAACATTGTCATAAAGGATAAATTGACANACGAAGCAAATGTTATACGTAATGGTGCCGGTCCGAAATGTAGATTCTGTGATAAAAGTGTCGAGACAATTGACCATTTGGTGTCAGGTTGTCAAATCCTAGCGCCAAACGAGTATACTAATAGGCACAACCGTGTAGGTCAGTATATTCATTGGAAAGAGTGTAGCTACTATGGAATTGAAATTGTTGAAAAATGGTACGAACACCAACCCTTAACAGTACTAGACATCCCACAAATAACCATATTATGGGATTTCCCAATAACATTGTCATAAAGGATAAATTGACAAAGGAGTGCCAGATGATTTATATGAGTGTCCCATCCGACAACAACATCACTGCCAAGGCGTTTGAAAAGCTGGGTAAATATGAAGACTAAGAAATCGAGGTCAGTCGGATGTGGAACATGAGAACGAAGATAATACCGGTTATTGTAGGAGCCCTTGGTATGGTGAAAAAAAGAACTCGAAAATACGTCGATTTAATCCCGGGAAATGTTCAATTGCTAGAAATCCAGGAAAATAGTTTTAAACTCAACCGCACACATTCTCAGAAAAGCACTTTCTCTATAAAGAAATCGAAAAACTATAAAACTATAAAGCATACATGAACGATATAATACCTCAGGTTATGAGTAATAACCCGGTGTTACGTAGTTCCCAAACTTTACGCGCACTAAAGAAAATTTGAAAAGACATAATACTAATAATGATAATAATACTACTAATAATAATAACGTAACCGTTTATGAATTTTCAGGTGGTTCTGAGACTCAAGTGGAGGCATTCGATCTTGATGCAATAACATCAGGTGGATCGCAGATGGAATTCAGCGTCGATGATGCACTAAGTGCAGTTTCAGCCTCTGCCATTGGTAAGATACTTTAAAAATTTGCCCCGGTACTTTCAAAAGCTGATGGTTGGTTCAGCCTTTTTTATTGATTGATGTGCACAACTGAAAAATGAGAGAGAGAGAGAGAGAGAGAGAGAGAGAGAGAGAGAGAGAGAGAGAGAGAGAAGAGAGAGAGAGAGAGAGAGAGAGAGAGGGAGAGAGAGAGAGAGAGACAGAGATAGATCTGTCTTGCAAACGCAGAGCTATA
>RDPX01000023.1:3865571-3898156 GCA_003991215.1 Morbakka virulenta
AGTGGTTATTGGAGTGCGATGAAGGTAGAGAGATTGAGAGCAATAGTATGAGTCGTGTGACTGGTGTGTATGTGGGTTGTGGATTTGGATGTTTTGATTGTGCTGTATGGCAATGGGGAAAGATTGGAAAAGATTAGTTGGTTGTAGGGAAGAAGAGGGAGAGGAGAGAGAGAGAGAGAGAGAGAGAGAGAGAGAGAGAGAGAGAGAGAGAGAGGGAGGGAGAGAGAGAGACAGACACAGACAGACAGACAGACAGACAGACACATACAGAAAATGAATCTAAGAACTTAGATGGCATGAAAATTATTATCACTAAAGGCGAATATTCATACTATTATTTCATATTTTCATGACCATTAAAGAAAACGGAAATAGTTTACACTTTATTGTTCCAGTTTATGATAGGGTCATGAGAATTAAATACATCCATTTCTGAATCCATATTCAGTTAGTATGATATCATGGTGAAAAAGTACGTTTGTGTTACAATGGCGTCTTAAACTCATATCAACAACAAATCGATTTATTAATAGAAGTATCTAGATTCGAATACGGCCAATACTGAACATCTAATAAATGATTGAAAGGTTAAGCTGGAGATATACTAGTTGATACTTGTCATTAAATTGCCAAATCGCCTGTTTATTTATGTAAGAACACATTCAAGAATAGAAGCACTGTTATGGTATATTCCATGTTTTATTATTGAAGTTTGATGAAATAGAGTTTTTGGTGGTGGTTAGGGAGGCCTGTCGTAGATTGCCACACTTGCTTATTCGGGTATAAATTGAAAAAGGTTCTCTTTTTAAACACTTTTCTACATTTTAACGACGTTAGAGATACAAATATATGAGATCGAACTTATGACCTTGTACATGGAAGTAAACTTTTTTTCTTTTTTAAGATCCCTCGATGGTAGTTAGCTCATCTGGAAGCTTGCCTGGTGCAGCAGTGTTTGACGTTGATACGTCACTTATTGACATTGATCAGTTTATGCTCAACGATCAAGGAAACACAGAAAGCATGGATACCAGCGAGAAAAGCTAATGCACATATGAAGTTGATCAGGAGATGCGTTGCCATAAACTGTACACTGAATAGACAAGTAGGAAGCTGAGGGAATAATGCTTATAAATCGTATATTGTTAATTTATCTCGACTAGAAGATAACTGCAATTATTTGAAAGAAGTAATAGTTATTTGATAACTGCTAGTATTCAACTTACGTTTTAACAAACTGCTTCTTTTCCCTCGAGTTAGGAATGCTAGAAGTGAAAAAGCAACCTATGTAGAAATAAACTATTTTTAAAGTAGCATTTGGCTCCACAGACGTATTTAAGATAACTTATAACGTTCATTTCTTAGCATATTTCTGCTAGAAAGATAATATACTACTTTTAGCTGACTTTTTTGACCCTATTCCTTGCCCCTGCAGTATTTTTCTTGTGAAGTGTGGAGTTTGTATGTTTGGGGAAAAAATTCCCCATTATTCCTAATATTGGAGGGCAGACCTTTTAAAGTTGTTTTTATTCCTATTTGAATAATTTAAGGAAGCCTGACTTCATTCGCCACTTAGCGTGATATTCGCCTGTAACTTATCCAATACCTATCAGTTTGCTGGAGACATAGACAAGTTCTGTGGAAAGGAATCTACAAGTTTATAGCAGATCAGAAATTTTTTGAACAGTATATACGAAAATAAAACTTGCCTACCTGGTAAATAGGCTGAAAGCGTCTGCTCTTTATATTAATATCGCGCTGATTTATGTCAACTATTGGAATTATTTCGTTATTGAAAAAGGTTGAGGGATTTTATGAGTTTTCAATTAGGATTTATGATTACGGCGTAAGATGCGCAACTTTGTCGTAAATGGTTAGAATTTGGGCTAATTTCGGTGCGGAGGTGAAAACAGTGTTTAGAGGGTTTTTTCTTGTGCATATAAAAGATTTCAGATTTATACTTTTGATACCAGCATCATTTTAAACCCGCAAATTCAAATAGATACGATGAAAGTGTATCCAAGAGCCTTGCATATAATGTTGTTACTTCTTCGGCAATTATTTGCCGTTTGATGTCGGGAATTTACTCTCGCCAGAGGTATTTAATCTAACTGTATGCAAAATCTTACAGCAATCAACATAATTTTAATCTTTATTGTAGATCTATAATTTCTAAAGTAAAAAAGAGAAAGTTTTCGATGTTTGTATGCGTTTTACAGACCAAATTACAAAAAAGTAACCCTGCATATTCTTGCTTTGGATTAATTTGAAACCAGTTAGAAAAAACCATTACTTGAACCGGTTGCCTTCGTGCATTTTCTCGATAGCTCGCAACCTACCTTCATGATAAACGGTAATTCTGACTCTGGTTTTAACATTTATTTTTCTTTTTTACCTCCTTGAATCATTTTGAGGATGAGGTAGTTTGCGAATGGAACAATACCCACAGTCGTGTCAGCTTTGTTCAATTTCCTTAAACAATAGCCACTAAAGGATCTTGGGATTTCATTCACTAATTCCTTGTACGAAAATATCGGAAGAGTCTGGAAATTTTAAAAATTTCTTCAGAGGTTTGTAACAGTGAACCATACGATGGTACAGAGCATTTAGCCAAGTCTTTTGAGCCGCAGCTTCCACTGAGACTGTTTGCTTTTCTCCCAGTATTCACTCAGCCAAAACAAAAGGTTAAGGCAAGGTGAATTGGATTGATTACACTTAAAAGTTCAAATCAATATCTCCCTATACAGGCAAGCATTGGCTTTGGAACTTAAATTATGCATGTATCATTCATTTTTAAAAGTATCTTTTAGGGGGGGTTCAGGGGAAGGGAGTTTGAAAGGACAATTAAAAAGGATTCTCGTAAGAAAGGCCTGATAATCTTTGTTGGCAGTACAACAGCTATTTTCGTAGATAGATTACTGGAAATCTACTGTTAAATGTGTTTTACATTTCAACGGCTACCCAAAGCTACTTTTTAGAGACCAAGACCATAGAGGAATTAACATGCTACAAAAAGGCCTGTTCCTCATCCTTTTTTTAGATATCCGGGAATGTGAACATGTAAACAAGATGGAGAGATTTCCTTAATGCTTCTCTTCTATGTTTGTTTGAAGAATTGTAACTGTTGGTATCTGACGGATTATAGCAGCCATCGTCTGGCTACTGCTGTCGTCAAGATATCATTGACTGTCACCTTGTCAGGTTAAGACATCTGCAGCGATCTTCACGAAAGTATTTCGGTCATACCCAACTGCATTACCGTTGTTAACCTTAACCAAAATTGCTCATTGTAGGTACTTTTTGTGTAATTTTGTTGTGACCGTAATAGGTGATGACTACACACAGTTATTAGTATTTTAACTACAAGCTTCATTAATTTTATCACCATTTTCTTCCATTTGAGGAGTCACGTTAGAATTGACATAACCCTATCCTCTTACAATCAATCCTCATTCTTAAAAAATGAGTAGTTTGGCTCATTTTGTGTTCTTTGTTTAAATAATATTTGAACCTGATTCAGGGCCCAGGTTATATTTACATGTAGCAATAGTTCACGAACTTTTCTCACATATGGTCCAATAGGACAATTATTAATATTCAGAGGCCTCTATTGATTTAACGTCGTATCGCTAGTTGATTGATTGAGAATGAAGTAATATATCAACAGTCATGTTTACATATGAACATTGTTCCAGCAGAACATCAAATCAGTGTTTTCTTTGACACAATGTACCATCATTTGTGTTTATATAGAATATCTATGAAATTGTTAGTAACTACGAAATATTATTTTATTGCGAACACTGAAAAACAATGGAAAAACTGGCACCTAGACCCCAGGCTTGGAAAAAACGATCAAGGACATTTTTATCACTAGCCCGATGACAATACTTTGCCTTGTGTATTAAAATTTGATTCATTTGCGAACAACTTGTGCCATTTCGTTAACATAAAATTGCTAAAGAAATTTTACATGTTAAACTTGAAAAAATAGTTGGTACAGACTTAAATTTTCAATTGCGAGTAAAGAAATGGTTTTACAATAGGTTTTTTGTATCCGTCTTAATGATCTCTAGAGTTTTGGCCTTTGGTTTTGCTCCATAACCATAAAGTTCTTTCTTAACCCAGCAAGTATTCATACGCCAAGAGAATTCCATAAATAAACAAGATTTTGGACTTAAGAAAAAATTAGTTAAATCCGGCTTTTACAGTGTTCCAAAAAATAGATAAAAGCAGCCTTTCAAACCTGCGCATTAACATTATTTTAGCTGCGTTTGATTGTTTTACGTTTATGCGAGCCGCAACGACTGGGGCAGCTGCTAGTTAGTAAGACCAACGCAATCTGAAAAAATGGTGCCAGTCAACCATCTAAAAGATTTTACCTGTGTATAATATTGTGGTTAAACCCATTTTGTTGAAAATTATTCTCTGGCACTTGACCCGACCAAGGCGCCAGAATAGTAATACCAAAGTCAACTGAGTTTTATCAATACGGAAAACAAGGAGTGGATCAAGAAAGCCCGCCACTTCCAGTGATTGGCTAAAGAAAATCAAAGAAATTGAAGTAAACCTGCCATTCTTAATGACTGGCTGTCTGAAATAGTTGAAAGCCATTCAAAAGTCCTATTTATCAACATAGAATAGAATGGATTGTCTGCGGTGTGCCTGATTAAAGGCAGACCTTGCTCTGCCAAGTAATTTGAACTGCTGTAGGTCTAAATGTTTGCTGCATTTGCGGTTCAGCACTAGATACCTTGCTATAGCGCAATCATAGTTAACAATTTTGTGTACATTCTGTAACTGTCTTTTTGACTGAACTGGATTAACACGAAGTTTTTCTCTGCAAGTGGGAATATTGTTGTTTTCTTCTATTAGTTAACCTTAAGGATATACGGCTTAGGTACCTGTCTTCACACTTGGACTTAAACTCGTAAACAGCCATACTTAAATTTGTGGTAAGCAAGAGGTTCTTTTTAGATGAAGAAAGAGTTCTTCGCGAAGTGAAGATTACTTTGGGCGCTGAAGCACAAAAGCAATTGGGAACTGCCCTTATGATTTGGTTTTCGAATTTAATGAAAACACGGGCAAGCCAGAGTAGTGAGGCATATTGGGGTCTTTTTTGGGATGTTTGATAGGGTTTTTAAAGCTAGACAATTTATGCGGAATGTCTTCATGTCGTAACATCGTTATCAAAGTACCCCAGAAGTCGATGGAAACTAACAAGGCGAACTTCCCTCTCACTTCTCAAAACGAAATTTATTCTTAAAATTTCCTTACGGTAGCCACTGAATTCGTGTATTTTGTTCCTGCTTAAACGATTGTTCAGCAAGATCCATTTTGATGGCTGTGGCTATTAATATATGTTTTAAAGGGTTAAATTTATTGGTGTTTAGTACTCAATGATGTGGAGCCACTGAACTAAGAGAGAGCCTGAATTATTGAGTTGATGGAGTGGCTCCCTAAGCATAATTTAACCAGAACCTACATTCGTGTAGTATGGATTATCAATTGAATGATTTTTATGGGGATCCAAGTGCAGGCCTACTCATATAGAATTCCCTTCGCAGTTTGGTCTCTGAATAAATATTTTGGTTGTCGCACACGAAAGTTGCATGCTGCATGTTGTCATCCAAGCAAAGGAGGAATTTTAAGCAATCAGTGGTGTGAAATGCTCCTCATTAAACTTCCGGTATTGCATAAATTTGTCATTTCTCTAAGTCAGTACCGCCTTTCGAGTGTTTATGAAGTCAGTGAGCTTATTTCTGTGTAAAAATTTGAAAGAAGATCTTCAAAAAAGTCATGTTTATGTTTTTTAGAGAGTAAAAATGGAGACTGTGGACGTGGAGTTTTATCTTCATGCCACTTTTAAATAAACCGTAGCATGTATAAGTATTAATGTTACGCGTTGCACAAAACTCTAAGCATGAAAAGAAGATTGGCTAGGACCAGGGTGGTCGCCTACCTAGTACTTATAGATTTAGTAATACGAAAAACACATGCCTGAAAAGGACAAGAAAGCTAATTCAATTCAACTCATGTGGGAGGACACGCCTATGACTGCAAATGGGTTGAATTGTGAGCAGTTCATTGCCTTAAAGTAGGAATACGACTTAATGGAGAGCCACCCGACTCCACGGAACCTTTCCTGACTGACAAATTTATGCAGCTCAGTTTTTGAACGAACGCACACGCTGGCAAGGTAATAAATTTCTCCCAACTTTTTTCGCGAAATCTTCCAATAAATTAGTGAATGGAAGTTACTTGTGCTAAAATGAAAGGTTTTCTCACGTTGGTCTACCAAGCAGGTCCCGCAGCAATGCCTTACACTGCTAGAAAAATTAGTTGCAGATTCGAAATAAATTTGTTCGAAAGGCAATGTCCAGAAATTGTTTCTTGGTTACAATGTAATTCTTGCATTTTGGAGATGATGGTAAAATAATAAAGTGTTGTCTTTGCAATATATGGTTCTTTGTCTTTGTCAGAACCAAACTGTAAAGAAAGTATACCTTCCGGAAGACAAGTTGTCATTGGAAGAATCAATAATATTTTAAAGGGGGTGTTTGACGTATCCCGACGTTCGCTAATGCTACCCCAACCATGGGTAAATGGTGAAGGTGGATTGCAGGACCATCGGATGCTCACAAGAGTGGAAGAGCACTAAATGTGTCAAATGTCATGTGATGCACACATGACATTTGACGGAAGCTAGTACCAGAGTCCAACTTTAGGAATGGTTCTCGTTACTGCTAAACCCCCTGCTGCTTTGCAGAAGAGTCATCAGTTTGACAAAGGCTAGAGATGGTGCCTCGACATGGAATACTGAGCGGAAGGCAATGGCAAATCACCGCTCTAAACTGCCTCGAAAATCATGGATTAACACAACTTTGGAGACAACGCAAACGACGTTAATGGGAACCTTACCAACAACCTGGATCCCTCGTCCGATACGGCCTCTCATGTGCAACAGGTGACGCCGGATGGTTATCAATCTACTGCTTGCAACATTACCAAGGAACACCTGAAAATTGGATCATCTAACACAAGAACGCTTGTCGAAAGTGGCAAGTTGGAAAATGTGAAGCACGAAATGAGCAGATTAAAGGTCAATATTCTAGACATATGCGAAACAAGATGGACGGGAAATAACGACTTCAATAGCGAAGATTATAAAGTGCTGCATGCTGGTGGAAAGAAGCACGAGCGAGGGGTGCTGTGATACTAGATCAAAGAAGAAGTAAAGGTCTTCTAGGGTGGTGTCTATTCTCGGATAGAGTTATGCTAGTAAAACTCAAAGGAAAACAAACAGATATCGCCATTATTCAAGTATATACACCGACCTCTACTTGCAGCGAAGAAAGGATCGACAAATTTTATGAGATGTTTGAGAGAGCCAAAAGTCAGTGCAAATCGACTGATGTCACGATCATAATGGTTGACATGAATGCAAAGGCTGGAAACGGGAGCCAGACGGTGAAACATTTGGGAAATTTGGTTTGGGTACACAGAACGAAAGAGGAGAACGATAGATACAATGGTGCAGAGCAAATGATTACGTCATCACCAACACATGGTTCGAGCAACACCCACGCAGATTGTGGACTTGGCGTAGCCCTGGAGAAAACGTCAAAAACCAGATCGACTACATCGCCATCAAAAAACGATACCGTAGCTCAACCCTACAGTCGAAAGCATATCCAGGTGCAGACTACAACAGCGATCATAATTCTATTATATGCAAGCTAAGGCTATAGCTGAAAACTGTCAAGAAAGCCAACTCAACACCGAAGCTAGAGTACAATACACTGCTTGATTATCATGCAATCCGTACTCAGTATGCCGTGTCAGTTCGCAACCGTTTTGAGGCGCTCCAAAACGAAGTCATGACGTAATGGGAAGTTCTAAAAAAAGCGGCAGTTACTACTGTAAAGGAAGCTGTGCCAAAGCGTGAAAAAAGAATAAAGAAAAAGTGGATGACAGATGAGATCCTGGACAAGATGAGTTCCAGGCAAAAGATTTCTGATCGCAGCAGCGCAGAATATGAGCATCTCACAAGAGAAATCAAAAAGAAGTGCAGGGAAGGGAAGGAGACTTGGCTCAATGAGAGGTGCGAAGATATCGAAAGAAGCAAGCACACCGAGTCTAGCACAATGTATAGGAAGATAAAAGAAATGACCGGCTTTAAAGGATGCTCCTCTACAGGATGCATGAAATCAAAAGATTGCAAAATCATAATGGAAAAATAGAAAATCCTTGAAAGGTGGACAGAGTACATAGGTGAGCTCATTGCCGATGAAAGAGGCCACAAACCAGAGATTCGGAAATCTTTTGAAGGATACTAAGTTCCGAAGTCCGTGCAGCATTAAGCAAAATGAAAAAGAACAAAGCAGCTGGTTTAGATGAGGTCGTGCTTGAAATAATTTTAGCACTTGAGGATTTCGGCATCGAGAAGATCACAGAAGTTCCAAATGACATTTACGACAGTGGAGACATTCCAGAAGACCTCAGTAGGTCCATCTTCATAGCCCTTCCAAAGAAGCCTGGAGCAACTGAATGTGAACTACACCAAACGATAAGTCTAATGAGCCGCGTGACAAAAGTTCTCCTCCGAATCCTTATGAATCGAGCAAGAAAAAAGATGAAGCCTGAGATAAGCAAACAACAGTTTGGATTCGTCGAGAATGCCGGTACAAAGAACGCTACCTTAATAATGCGGATGCTTTCGGAAAGAGCCATCGAAATGCAAAAGGATCTCTACGTTTTCTTCATAGACTACACCAAGGCATTTGATAAAGTGCAGCATACAAAGCTCTTCGACCAGCTGCAGAATCTAGACCTGGATGGAAAAGACTTAAGAGTCATACGAAACCTTTACTGGGAGCAAACAGCATGCATGCGCGTAGGAGAGGACATCAGTGCATACACCGACATCAAAAGAGGCTTTCGACAGGGATGCGTATTCAGCCCAGATCTTTTTAACCTCTACAGTGAAATCACCCAAAGAGATTTAGACCCATTACAAGGGATCACCGTAGGTGGACAGAATATCAACATCCTGAGATATGCTGATTATACCGTCCTAATTGCCGAATCAGAGGAAAAGCTGCAAGAACTACTCGACACCGTCGTAGAAACCAGCAAAATCAAAGGCCTGTCAATCAACGTAAAGAAGACAGAGAGCATGGTGATCAGCAAAGCCAGAGCTGCTAAACCGTGCAACCTATCTATCGGTAATATACTGATCAACCAAGTACAGCAGTTCAACTACCTCGGCAGCATGGTCACTACTGATGGAAGATGTAACTGAGAAATCCGGAAACGAATCGGAATGGCAAAGAACGCTTTCGAGACGTTGGGGAGAATACTGAAGAATAGCAAAATTTCAATGTCTACCAAAGTCAGAATTTTAAACTGCTACGTGTTCTCCAACCTCACCTATGGCAGTGAATGTTGGACAATTTCAAAAGAAATGGAAAAGCGCATTGCATAGCAGCTGAGATGTGGTTCTTCAGGAGAATCCTTAAAAGTTCCTGGACAGAGAGAGTATCAAACGACGAGGTGTTAAGACGAGCAGGCGTTGAGCGTTCTCTCCCCAAATTAATCCGGAAAAGACAATTGGAATTCCTGGGACACATTATGCGGAAAGAAGGACTGGAAAATCTTAGCATCACGGGAAAGATCGATGGAAGGCGTAGCCGAGGGAGACAGAGGTTAACATATATTGCCAGTATCAGCAAGTGGATGAACCGAAATGCGCAAGACACATATTGAAGGCCACCAAAGACCGGAGGATGTGGAAGTTCATGATCGCCAACGTCCTTGCGGGATATGGCACATGAATAATAATAATAATATTTGGAAGGTTTCAAGACAAAGAAGGCTCTTGTACCAAAGTGGATGTTACAGGAATCAAAGTGTTGAATATGATACTTTGTACTAATCGCAATAATCAAGCAAATACCGTGATAGTGTCTTGGCCTATATACAAAGCATCCTTTAATAGATGATAAGTGAAATTAGTAAAATAATGTTTTCTTCTCCAAAATTTAGGGATATATAACGTACAAATAAGAGCATCCTCGAAGTCGGTCATTTTCAGATGACAGGATTACTAACTCTCATCGCACCCTCTGACGGATTGGTCAGCAATGCCTCTCCAGTGTTCACTGTCCTGTGCCCGCTTCTGGATGGTCTTACATGTCAACCGTAGTGCCCTCGCCTCTTTCTCGACTGGAAACCGGTAACTTGGTTTTTATCATGTTGGCTTCTCTTCCTTTTCGTTTCTGGGGTCCAATGGAAAATATTTTTTTCAAATTATTTTGAAATTACTTTTGGCCAAACTTTCCTTGAGATCTTGTTAAGACATGTTATATGGAACACGGATATCCCTGCCATGTCACCGTCAGTCATTCGGCACCATACACTAGGGTTGACAGTACACAGCTCTTGTATTCTCACAGTTTTGTGTTCCTGCTGCAGTGTGCCGGTCTTCAAGGATTTTTTATACTTAAAAAGATCCCCCTTGCCTTGTTTGGTCGGTTTTGAATGTCAGTGTGGGGCCCATTATTGCTTTGAATTATACTGCCAACATAGGTCAAAGAATCTGTGTGGTGACTTCCATGGTTGTTAATCATACTTGGTATTGGATTGGTTACATTATAAGTCATGGGTGCAGTTTTCTTCTGGCTGATCGTGAGGCCGAGTTGCTTCACATACTTGCAAAGTTGATTAGTTTTATTCTGCATCTGGGTATGGGTATGTGATAATATTCGGGCCAAGTCGTCGAAGAAGTACAAGTCCACTAGAACATTGAATAATATTCATCTTACTCCATTCCGTTGTATTGTCATCTGTCTCATTATCCAGTCAATAGTCAAATTAAAAGGACAGAAGACATTGAACAACCCTTCATTGTACCGGTCTTAACCTCAAATAATAATTTGCTTTCTCCAAAGCACCAAAAGAAATTGTGGAAATAGCTCTAGATTATGCTGACAATTTTATGGGGATGCTGTAATGTCGTAAAATATGCCAGACTCTTCCTGTGCACACTATCAAAAGCCATTTCAAAACCAATTACCTTAGCATAAAAAGTTTTCTGCCATTCTGTGCACTGTTCTATAACATTTCAAAGTGCAAAGTGCCTCCTCTTCCCGACGAAAGTCATCAACAGCATAAGTTTGCCTGCGTGTAATGATTTTTCCAAGAAATTTGTTAGGAAGTGAGATTAAGGCGATTCCTCTCCAATTACTACAGTCACTCAATGCTTCTTTCTTTTGTATGTTTGCTATCTCGCCTTAAGTCCAGTCATCAGAAATTACCCTGCCTTCCCATATACCCGAAAACAAAAGTTCTAAGATACTTCTTGCAAACACGGGGTCAGCTTTGAATAGCCCAGGACTAAGTAAATCCAACTTAGATTTCCTTTTGATATTCAAGGATGTAATAACTTATATCATTTCTGTTTTAGAGGGGACACCTACATTGGTTTCTAAATCAATTTTGCTGGTTGTGTCAACATTTTTCTCTGGTCTGTTAAGTTTTTCCTTGTAGAGTTCTAACCATCTTTATTTCTGTCCCTTCTCAGTGGTCAGCAGTCTGCCAGTCTTGTCTTGAATGGTATTTGCTTTGTTTGTTGTATACTTCTTGCCTATCTTTTTGGTGACTTTGTATACTGTCCCTTTCTGATTGTGTCTCTCAGCTTTCTCTGCCTCACCTGACAAGACATTCAGTTATGTTTTCTTGTCTTTTCTGAGTAGCTTTTTCACCCTGTAATTGATGCTATGGTACTGCTGCTGGAGCTTGTCTCTCAACCTTTCCTACTTTGCCTCAAGGATGTTTTTCTTTAGAATCCCCCGTCGTTGAATCTCTCTCCATGTTCCATCTCTCATTTATGCCTTCCTGTTACTAAGTTCCCTATATCCAAGGCACTAATCACTGCTCTATGAGTATGCATCTACAGTATCCTCCCAGTTTCTGTCGACCACGTTGTATGGTTTGGTTTGTTCTTGATGAAGGTCCTCGAGTACTTTAAACCTATTATTTAATTGTAAAAGAAACGTCTTTAAGATCTCTGGCCGTTTCAGTTTCTCTTTGTCAAAACCTTGCAATCTTTAAGGCTGATTGCCTGTCTTTCTGAATTTAAGCCTTGGAATGCACGACAGTAGGTGGTGGTCACTTTTCACATTCGCTTCTTGCCAAAAACACAAATCCTGCAGTGATCGTTTCCAGACCCCATTTTTAATGTTGTGATCACGGGGATTGTTGGTTTTTCAATGGGATGAACGCCATGTCATCTTTTGAATGTCTTTGTGAGTAAAAATGGTTACGCGTATTATAATGTCGTTTATGTTACTGAAACCTACAAGTCGCCCACTGTCGTTCTTAAGGTGCCACACCCAAAGTTTTCCATTGCTCTATCATTATGGCTCTTGTAGCTGGCCATTTTGACATTAAGGTCTCCCATTACTCTAGTTAGATTTTAGTGAGCTACATAGTCTAACTCTGTCTGACGTTGTTGGTAGCAGAGACCTTTGTCAGCGCATTCGATGTCATTTGCTGGCGCATAGCACTGAATATAACCGAGAAGTTTGTATGTCTTCCTCTAAATCTCATTTCATTAGCCTACTGCTAACTGGCTTCCATTCCTTCAAGGTCTTCTCTATTCCTTTCTTTACAATAATGCTAACCCCTTCTATTTTTTGGTGGTCATCCCCCAGAGTAAAAGGACTCTCTCCCCAATAGGACTGCCTGCCTCCCAGAACCTGTTTATTTGCATTCACTCACAACGAGAATATGAAAATCATACCTTCTCATTTCTGCTGTTACCTGGGTTACTTTAACAATCTCGTACATTGTACGAACATTCCAGAATCCAGTATTTGTTTTAATTTTGAAATTTAGGATCTTCAAGCTCCTGCCAGATGCTTGCTTTGGCTTTCACTTCTGACATTCGTACTCATCGCTTAGGACTTTGGGTCTCTGTCACACCGAGTATTTGAAATTTTCTTCGTCGCTGTTTCCGTAACTGGCTTCTTTTTTGCTGTTTTAGAGTAGTTACCCCGGGAAATTAAGAGTGCTATTTTTGAATTCTGTCACGACCTATCCAGCAATCGTTAAACCTACCAGTAGAAAAACCCCGTTGGTATTCCTCTAGGGATCACTAGAATTCGCAAGCCATGCAGCCACACAAGGCACATGCACCATGGAATGGAAGTGACAGAATTCTACGAGTTAACTAAATATACGGCGACAACGGGTTAAGGGATATTTGCATGGCATAAACAGTAGATGTGTTTCTGTTAGTAAATTTTTTAAACACACTAAAGCGCCAAATCTAAGTTTTTATTCTTTGCATTCTTCTATAACAATATTCTATGCAGAGGATGTACAACTGGTCTTATATAGCATGAGGATTTAGAAATATGTTGCAAATGTTTTAATAATTACTGATAAAGTTATTCCTAAATTTATTTTCACCGTGTATCCATTANGCCACACAAGGCACATGCACCATGGAATGGAAGTGACAGAATTCTCCGAGTTAACTAAATATACGGCGACAACGGGTTAAGGGATATTTGCATGGCATAAACAGTAGATGTGTTTCTGTTAGTAAATTTTTTAAACACACTAAAGCTCCAAATCTAAGTTTTTATTCTTTGCATTCTTCTATAACAATATTCTATGCAGAGGATGTACAACTGGTCTTATATAGCATGAGGATTTAGAAATATGTTGCAAATGTTTTAATAATTACTGATAAAGTTATTCCTAAATTTATTTTCACCGTGTATCCATTAAAAATAACACTCTTAATTTCTAGGTATTTTAATCAGATTATTTCTCTTTTCTATTAATTAAGAAATAATGGAGAACAAACCAAAAGTAGCATATTTTCCCAGGAATTTAATATTAATTAGCCATTGACTACATGCTAATCTTTATATTGTGGTATAGTGGTTTTTTAATCATTGCTCTATGATCAAACAAATCCAACCAAAGGCGTCCATGTCCTACCTGTATGGAAGGTTTGGATGGTGTTCAGCCAAATACTTTAAATGAAATCATGGAAAAACTAGATAAACACAGATAATCACACAAAAAACCACAAGTATGAATTTGAAAAGTTGAGGATGTGGAATGACACTAACAACTATGCGAATATGTCTCTCTATAAATACACACCTATACATAGGTGAAGCACATGGTAGCTCATAACTTGAACAATCTGTTAATTGTATGCATATATAAGTAAATGTATTGTAAATACGTTATGTTAGCTAGTCAGAGAGAATCGGTCAAACGAATTTCATCGTGAACACATATGGTGACTGAGGCATCTGGTGTTTTAAGCTTAAACGAATTTTGGATCTTAAAGCCATGTAAATCAGTGATGTCACTTGGTTAATTTCATAAATTTATCTTAGCATTTGTTTAATACTTACATTAACACAAGTAACGTGCAAATTCAACCCTGTAATAACAAAAAGGACACGCTGTATGGGTTTTTGGACTGTCAGTTAATTTGTTAATTTAAATGGACCTTGCCAAATGAATTTTTAAAAGAAAAGTAAAATTTAAAACATTTAAGCAAGCAGCCAAACATGGATTTAATCCCACTGTAATTTACCTGACGTATTTCTTGGTCCCTTACCTTGGCCTTGGTGTTTTAGGGTTCATTTTCAGTACTGTACAGCATTTGCACATTTTGAGCCACTTGACCAAATGGCACTCGATTTCAAAAGACTTTTATTTTATGCTCCAAACGTTAGCCAAGGTCGGCAAGGTCACGTCCTTGAAATCTTGTGCTTTTTATATTGTCAGTTTTACTATAAATGCACTGCATTTAGAGCACATAAGATGAGTAGTAACTTTCTCCGGAGATATTGGAGGAAAGAGTTCTTAGAACTGAAAAAGCTAGTTTTAAAATGAAAATAATCCCCCCACCCCCCCAAAATTGCCTCCTATATTACAAAATGTGCATTAAACAGACATCAGTTAGCTTTCTGGATCCTTGTGTGATGTGACTCAAATACTTTTAAAAAGCAATAATCTACTCCCTTACGCCCATAACTGCGGTAAAACTGCTACCTAGAACTCGCACTTAACATACCTGCCTTATCTGTGCTCCCTTTCTTGTAGCCCCTAACTTTAGGTCTTGTCATAAGCAATAAAGTTAAAGAATGGTCACAGTAATGGCCGAATTTCTTTTAGAAATCTTAGAAAGTTATTGCTGTCGGGAAAATATTTACTCCACTTTATCCGCTTGGATGCATTCTTAGAAGTATGGTTTTGAAAGGTCCTGTCTTGTAGAGACACAAGAGGAAGGGGTTAATATTGGAGCCCTTAATTTTCTTAAAATGCAATTTCCTGAAAGGTCAATTTTTTCGACGACAATTTACGAGGGGGCAAATGTCCGAACACTTTATTTTATCTACAAGTATAAAGTCAAGTTTTTGTGTTCGTGTATGTTTTTTTTGCATGGATGACCGTGTGGCCTCTGGTCAGGACATAGGCGATCGAGATCTGGCCTCTGGGTCACTTGAGACTGCTGGAGGCTATTTTGTCTTTAGAGGGCCCATTTCTGACTCAGTGAAGCAAGATAGAGACTTCCTTATGTAATCCAAAAATGTTATCCAATTAATCTCTCATGTTATTGAAGCAACAATCTTAACAGGAAATGTTTCTGGTGAAGATGTGTTCATGCAAAGAATCCGCGTGATGCCGTCAGATATGCCATTTAATTTGAAGAGGGTGCAATTTCCAGTGCGACTCAGTTTTGCAATGTCTATTAATAAGTCCGAAGTCCAGTCATTGAAAGTATTTGGAAATGATCTGTATTCGCCATGTTTCTCTCAAGGTCAACTTTATGTTGGATGTTCAAAAGTCAGCAGTGAGAGTGGCGTTTTCATCCTCTCTGAGGGAGAGAAAACCAAAAACATTCTTTACCAAGAAGTTCTAAAAAAACTAAATTAATACTTTTAACTTACAGTAATGGTCAGAACCATTAAGGTTCGTTTAGCTTTATTCTGTTATGGTCCTCATCGTGTTTAAACCATGTTCAAGAATATGTATTCATTGTTTTCAAACAGTATTCAAGTCTTTGTGTTTAAACTGCATTCAAGTGTATTTCTACCATTATCTCAGTTCAGTAACATTTAGTCATTCAAATGTGAATTTTCAGTCAATGTTTTATTGTACATTTGATTTAATTGAAACAAGAACAGGAAAAAGGTATTACTTGCTTGAAATAGCCTACTAAATTGCACTTTTTTACCCGAGCAACGCCGGGAACGTCTGCTAGTCTACTAATACAGAGCAGGTAATGCCATACAATGCTTGATCCACTGTTCTCTCTCTCTCTCTCTCTCTCTCTCTCTCTCTCTCTCTCTCTCTGTTGTGATTTACATCACTTATTGTGATTCTGTACTTCTCACAGTTATGGTGGGCAGGGATCTCCCTTCTGTCAGTGTTCTCCAGTAGTCTATATCCTGAGCTACTTTTTCTGTCTCATTAAAATTAATTCCTATATCTACAAGGTCATGTGATATAGTATTGAACCAGGCGGTTTTGGTTCTGTCTGGTGTTTTTTTACTGGTCGCAAGAATTCTCTGAGTGCAAGTTTGGCTGGTGTTTTGTCTGGCTTGTATTAAGTGGCCAAGTCGTCTTAATCTCCTACTTCTGATTTGAGCATTCTATTCATTTGTATTTGTGAGTTCATAGAAGCCTTTGTTGTTGATGGTCTTGAGCTATTTAATATTTGCTAGCCATCTGAGTAGCTGCCTCTGGAAAACATAAATCTTATGTTCTTCTTTTTTTGTTAGTGTTTTTTTGTTAGGTTCTGATCTTGATTTGTAGATTGACTTTACTCTTAAAAATATGTTCCAATTTATTATAGGTACTGATAGCTAGTCCTTTCCGTCTTTTGATGTCTTCAATGGTGTCTAATAGGCTTCCCAGATATTTACATATTTTAATTTTTCACTCTTGTCGTCTCTGTGGATTTTGTATTTTTCAGCCTTGCTTTTGTTTGCAAGAAGGTTCTTCTTCTTTATTTGATCTGGTATTTCTTTTTCTGTATTGTCCACTATATGTGATGGGTTTGATACCCACCCGATGTCATCAGCGTATTGTTGGTCGATGGTCGTATATATATCCTTAAGTATAGTGTAGTTATGTTCCTTGATAAAACCAGGCATGCGCTTCTTTCCATTTCACGTGTCATAGCATAAGAGTGTTCTTGCCCAATGGTGTTTCTTTCTGTTTTCAAAGCTTGAGCTAGGCATAGGGTGAACAGTACTGGGAACATGCAGTCACCCTGTGGCATACCAATGTTTGTCTTAAACTTTTCACTCAGATTACTTTTGCATCTTATTTGTAGATTTACTTCCCTGGTCATAAGTGCGATCATATGTAACTCTCCTTGATTTAATATCTCTGCGAGGTCTTTTACGAGGGTGTTTCTACAGACTGTATGAAATGCCTTGGACATACCTAGCATGAGGATGTAAGTGGTGTAGTCTTTTGATGTAATTGCTTTTTCAGTAAGACATTTGAAGGTGAAAATATGTTCTGTTGTGGATCGTGATGCTTGGTAGGCGGCTAAAGTAACGGGGATCTTCTGTTGGAATTTGTCAGATGTTCTGCGTATCAAGCATATTCCAAGAATTTTCCTCGGTGTTGATAATTGTATGATGGGCCTTAGGTTTTCTGGTGGTCCTTGGGGTTTACCAGGTTTGGGTAGTGGAATGAGAATCCCAATGTCTACTTCATCTGAGTAGGTGCCAGTCGCGGTTATGTTGTTCACTAATTTGATTATTCCTGTTCAGTGGCATAGCGTGACTCTCGTCATTGGGTATTCACTGCTAGGGGGAAGTAGGGAGGGATTATTGAGGGAGAACTGAAAATTGCTATGGACGAAAATGCCAATGGGCCACAAAGAATTAGTGGTGATTTGGATTAAGTTTTCAATAAATGTATATCGTGCATAAAGGTCACGGCAAACAATAACACACTGATTGAAACAAGACATATTAATGAGAAACATGAAATATTAAAAAATATTTAATCAAATTTGGATGGAGTTAAAAAATCAAGTGAGATAAATTTTTAAGCTGAATTTTTAAACTATTTAGAATTCACTTATATATCAAGTCTATTCTCAGGTCATTCATGGAAGCAAATGCATCAATAATTTCTTCATGAAATGATTTTTTTTAAATAAAGATTCGAAAGAAGACTCTTCTCAGTAGAAAAGAGTGACAGCGATGCCAAGCGATTTTGGCTCATCGTGTTTCGGTAGGCACTCTTGATTCGCTTTAATGCTGAGAAAGAACGCTCTACCGAGGCTAAAGTTGTAGGAATCGTTAAAATCAACTCACAGAATTTAACCACCTGCAGCATGGCTTCAAATAACCCTGTAGTGAAAAGCATCTCTAGAATGGCATGAGAAAATAGAGTCAAAAACTCTTTAGAGCTATAAAAAGCTCTAAGCTCTGTCTCGAGCTTTACGTGGTCAAAGTGGCTACTATGAACCTTTAACAGTGAAGAAAAAGCAGCTCTCGGATATTTTCTGCCATGTTGCTCCAGTTTGTCTAAATTAAGAAGTTCGACAAAAAAAAGAGCTTGCAGGAAACTGAACCTTATGGCAATTTGCTGCAGAATTTGATCAATGATTTCAAAGAATAACCTTCTGAAGCTTTGTTGAAACAAGCCTTTAAATGCTACTCTCTTTCGAGGAGGCTCCGATTCAAACTCAACATGATTGATCACAGACTGCTGCCAAATTTTATGAAAAGACTCATCAGTCCTCAGTCTAGCAATAATAACTTCTACCTTTTGTACCTTTACATTACAGTACGAGATGTCAAACCTCTTTGTTTGTAGAATAGTAAATAATATTTCTGTGTGAGGAAATATACTTTGGAAAACTTCAAGCAAAAATAAAAACTCAGCCCTCTTCAATTTCGAGACATATCCACTTGCAGCATCCACAGTGTCATCATCCTATGGCTGCGGATTATCACTAATGTCTTCAAAAAATGCTAGAAGATCACATGAGCTGGAGTAAACAATCCCAACCAAACGAGCCTTCAAGTTCCAACGAGTTTCGGACGCAGTTGGAACCCTACGTTTCACAAATTGATGTAAGTTGGAAGAGCGTTTTGGGGAGCGAGAAAAGAACGAGGAAAGCCCAGTTAAAGTGGAGAAAAATCGTTTGCAGGAGTTTATCTTGCGAACACTTTGAGAAACAAGATTAAGCATATGACCATAGCAATGAACAAACGAGGCTTCGGGGTATTTTCCCCTGACTCTTGCACTAACTCCTGATACTTCACCAGACAGAGGCACCGTCGTAGGTCTGAGCAACAAGTTTGTGCCCTACTTTATATTTCTCAAGCTTTGATAAAACAGGCGGAGCTATTTCTTCCACATTTCTCTTCGAGCTCCAATCAATAAATTCAACGAATCGTTCACAAACTTGGAAATTCGAAATGTATCGAAAAACAACAGATAGTTGTTCCTTCTTNTACGGAATATTAGGTCATTTTATACTTGAGGAGACATGCCAGTAAACGCAGTAGCATTAGAAAAATGACTTCTTAAAATGTCATCGTATCGTTCTATCAGTTTTAGAAGCTCTACCTAATTACCTCTATTCCTAGGCTCTTCGTTCTCCTCGTGACCCCGGAAAGAAAGTTCTTGCTTTCCAAGAAAATAAACAGCGTCGATTAATCTTCGCATTGTCTCCTTATTTTTTTCCACTTTCTCATTGAAAAGCTCAATAGAGCCTTGTCTCAGGCTGTCTATCACAAAATCAATTCTATTTCTACCAAATATTTTGAGTTGAATCATTGCATGAATATGCGCCTGTGAGAGGCCATGTTTTCTCGATGATTTACTCAAATTGTTCAGATCCTTATAGCCAGTTTTGTTCCGTTCCCCGGGATAAACAACAAACAAGGCAAGCAATACAATCTGTCATTATTGTCTGAGCCACAACGCCATTCAATTCTTTCATACGATTCTGTCATAAAATGGAATAAAAACCGTCCTTTACAAGGGTGGACTATATAAAGGCACCGTTTTGGGCTCCCAGCTTCAATTATTTTCTGTCTTTCAGCAAAAGAAAAACGTGAAAATGATTTACCAAGTAATATTGCAATAACTCCATTACCAACAGACTCGGCCATTGTAAAGTAGATTTCAACAAATTAACAGGCTAAATAATATTCACTCAGAGTTACTACGTTGTTTGAAGTGGCCTGGTTAGTCACTCACCCCTTTTGAATGTAATCGTGTGCATTCACCAGCTATTTAATTTCCGGAACTCCAGCCGTTATGCTTCAAATTCCGGAAAACAATTTCATAATCATACAACACCTTTTTCAACCACACTTTTAATCAGGAGGCAAGGTTGGAAAAACATCTTGTTTGGGAAATAACTTTAAAACTTTATTGCCGGAATGTGAACAGTAAATGGTTTTTAGCATTACTACTCTAACAAATGAACCTTCCGAATTACCTTCATTCAATCAATCAGAAAGTGTTAAATAGAGACAAATGATTATTACTGAAAACAGCAAAAATTCGCAATGCACTGTTTTCTTTTTAATTGTCCATTACAATACTGAGAAGAATTCAATACATAGAATATGCATTCGTTATTATTGTTTCGAACTGGCATGCTGTTTAGCAAACTGCCTAAGTATGAAATCCACAAAAAAAACCAAAGGACAAACCCCTGCTCCTTCGCACGACTTTGCTGCATACAAGGTGTCAAACCTTGCATAACCTGACGCTATGCCACTGTTCCTGTTACGATTTCATTGAGTTCATGTTTAACTAGTTTGCTGTTTAAGTTGTCCATGCCTGAGCTCTTGCTGTTTTTGAGTGATTTAATAACTTTCTGTATTTCTGTGATATCAAAAGGTGGGGTCATAGGGGCAGGTTTTATGTCAATCTCTTCCTCTCCCTCTTTGTAAAAATATAGACTGAAAATAGTTTTTAATAAAATCCACCTGCTCTTTGCTATTGGTTACTTTCTATATTTTCCATTGACCATTATATTTTTCTTAGGTTCTGTTATTTTGAGTTTCTCCATAGCTTTGAACATTTTCCTGGAGTCATCCTTGCTGTTCTCTATGGCTTGTATTTGTTCCTTGACCCTGGTCTCATCATCTCTTTTTATTTCTGTTTTAATCTCTTTTCTGATTATGATGTAATCTATTTGGTTCCTGTAGGGATTTCTTCTGCCTGCTCTTATTCCTGGGCTCTCACACCTGGTTATATGTGCCATTTTGTGTTGGAATAAGGTGTTTTTTAGTGTAAATTTCATGTTGGCACAAGTTTCAATAAGTGCTTCGCCATTGTTGTTTATAAGGCCTTTGCCAAAATTACCAACAACCTCAGGGTGGTTGTCATGGCCTGAACCTGCCTTTGCATTGAAATCACCTCCTATGATGAGTATGTTGTTGCTCTTAACTGTAGTTATAGTTCCATCTAAAGCCCAATAAAAATCTTCTCTTTGCTTTTGGTCTTTTTCACTTGTTACTAAGGTGGGTGCATAAGCGCAGACTACTGTGATATCTTTTCCGTTTACCTTAGCTTGCACGGTACAGATTCTATCATTAATTCTGTTAAAGCTGAGTGCTGAGTTATTGTTAGCTACAAAACCAATAACATGGTGTAAATTGTCATCTGTTCCTGTAGGGTATAAATCATAGCTGTTACCTTGTTCATCTTTGATTGGTATTACAACCTGTTCCTTTCAGATGTGTTTCTTGCACTGCCAAAATTTGAAGGTCGTATTTTTGCATATAGTTTGCTAGGTCTTTTTGCTGGTAATCCACTTTTATTCCTTCTAAATTTAGTATTCCTATGTTCAGTCTATTCACCGACAAGTGCTGCTAGTGAAGAGGAGATGGGTGGTATTTATGATGGCTTACAAGAGACCTTAGATTCTATGCGAAATAGGAAGAAAGAATGTAGAATCCAGATTTAAAATAAGTTTGAAACTTTATTAGGATGCGAAGAATCGAAAACTCCTGATGAGTTATGTGAAGAGGGAAAAAAGAATATCAAGAATATTGCAAAAAGCACAATTGCTAAAAAGAAGAAGTCTCAAAACCAGTGGATAATGAATGAAACTATTTTGGAAATAGAAAAAAGACCAATTAGTAAAGCCCGAGGCGTCAATACTGACGAGAGACGAATGATGTACAGAGAATATACTTCAAAAATTCAAAAGATAATAAGACAAGATAAAGTAAGTTACATAAACGATCAATGTGAAGCGATGCAATCAAGAATCTATATAGAGGGTGAAAAATCTCAAAGAAGTTCCGTTGATGCGATTGAAGATGAAAACGGAAAAACACCAAAAGTAGCGCAAGAAGTGCTCTGGAAAAATATGATGGACATGGGACTTCCAAAGCACAGTATACTACTTATAAAGGCTTTGTATGAAAAGCAAACAGCTACAGTTAAAAATCATATTGTCTTTCAGACTTCTTTCAAATTGGACAAGGTGTCAGACAGGGTTGTATACTATCTCCAAATCTCTTTAATATCTTCTCTGAACAAATAATGAGAACAGCTTTTGCTGACTTTGATGGAACTGTTACCACAGGTGGTAGAAAAATAACTAACTTACGTTATGCTGATGATATTGTGCTTATATCTGAATCAATGACTGAGTTTACAGAAATGACAACCAGAGTACAAATGACCAGCACAACATCCGGACTTTATCTTAATGCAAGAAAAACAAAACTTATGAATATAATTGCTGACAAAGAAAGTTATGACAATCGAAATTTGATGATAGATGGTGAAGAAGTGGAGACTGTTAATGAGTTTTGCTACATAGGAGCAATCTTTACAGACAATTACGATGACACGGAAGAGATTAAGAGAAGAGTTTCCGTAGCTAAAAATGCAGTTGTTTCCTTAGCGAAGATTTGGAAGAATAAATCGATCTCAGTTAAAACAAAAAGGCAAATTCTTAAGTGCGTTGTATTTATTTAATCCCAACATATGGAGCTGAATGTTGGGTAATGAAAGATTGTGGCAGTAAGAGAATCCAAGCTTATGAATTATGGAGCTATCGCCGGCTTCTTCGTGTTAAATGGGTAGAGTTGCGAACAAACGAGTGGATTATTACCAAACTTGGAAGGAAACCATGTCTACTACATGATATTGATAAACAGAAACTCTCTTTTGTTGGACATGTAATTAGAAATAAGGGACTTGGGTATGATCTTCTCACTGGAATGGTGTTTGGAAAACGAAAACGTGGAAGACCCAAAATGCGATTTGAGGACAGCATTAAGAACATAGCTGGAATCAGTATTGCAAGGGCAGTCAGAGAGGCAAACGACATTGGCGAAGATTCTGCAGGGATGCCACGGCAGATCGTGCCTATCTAACCGTTTAGTGATGATGATGGTGATGTTCAGTCTTTTGTTCTTGCGCATTTTGTTGCTATTATCCGCTTCACTGACTGTTATAAATGTGAGAATAAAGACTGAAAGGCAGGACAAATTTCCCTCCATGTGGATTTGTCACTTCCACAACCAACACTGTTCAATGTTAAATTTTGAAAAAAACGTGGATTCTTGCCTCCATCTGGAAATCTGAATATTGGAACTGAGGCTTAGGCTGGTTCCTGATTTTACCACAGATCAAATATGTAAAGAAATATGTTTAAATATTCTTTTTCTATGATTTCACTTTGCCAGAACCATACCAGTAGGAGGGGCCTTATTTCTATGGGCTGGACCCTCTTTTGTTTTACTCGTTGTTCACTGTACCACGATTGCAGGTCAACATAGTTTCCTGAATATTGGCGAACAAGATTGCCAAGAATCCGATCAAAGAGCTGGGCGTTTTAATAGAGTGAAAGGTAAGTGATCATACCGTTAGGAACGCTTGTTGTGTGTTTCCTGTTATTAAATATTTAAAGTAAATAAATTTTAGACATCAAGGTTTTTTCCAGAGCATATTGCGTTACATCAATTTTCCTTTTTAGTTGGTTTAAGAAAACTGATGCCACCGCCGAATGCACAGAAAATCATTGCCAGACTGCTGAGATTAAAACCTGCTCTTGGAAGTTAGTTATCCACTCAATGCCCTTCCGAGATGATTACATATGCATTAAACATTAAACAAGCATTAAACAAGTACTTGCACTGAACTGGGCCACCTCAAAAACACAAATGAAGCATATTTATAGATGGGGGAAAACAACCAGGGGACTGAAGAGTGGTTATCTTTTTTTGGAACTGGCTGTGTACAGCGATAGAAAACCATGAACCTTTTTCTGTCATCAAGCTAAAAGAAGTTGAAATTGAACACATAAAGCATCCATTAGTCCTAATGANCAGAAAATCATTGCCAGACTGCTGAGATTAAAACCTGCTCTTGGAAGTTAGTTATCCACTCAATGCCCTTCCGAGATGATTACATATGCATTAAACATTAAACAAGCATTAAACAAGTACTTGCACTGAACTGGGCCACCTCAAAAACACAAATGAAGCATATTTATAGATGGGGGAAAACAACCAGGGGACTGAAGAGTGGTTATCTTTTTTTGGAACTGGCTGTGTACAGCGATAGAAAACCATGAACCTTTTTCTGTCATCAAGCTAAAAGAAGTTGAAATTGAACACATAAAGCATCCATTAGTCCTAATGAAAAGGCAGGCATCATCTCGTCACTTATTTTAGCCTGCTTGATTTTGAAAATTTCATTGGACTGACAATTCACCAGTAGATTATGCCCAATAGCCATATCACAATTATAAATGTATTGAATAAATGACCTGGGACTGCCATTTTGGTTAAATTGGAATAAAACCATATTTTGTATATACCAGGTGTAGTTGTGGCAGGGAATTTTTGTGCACAACAAAACATGTTTTACACAGACATTATTTTTATTAGTCATAAAATATTTCTGTTAACCCAGGTCCCAGAAAAGCATGTTTTCTGCTCATTCATTTGATGTGCAACTCTTCAAATTTTTGTTTTGGTGTGCTTTGTAATATTTGATCATAAAACCACATTCTTATTTGGTGAAATAAAATTAATTTGACAGCACCATATCAACTTTATTGGCCTACCTGTGCAGCATTCTATTTTGATCTCTGAGAACATACAAATGACTGCTTATTGGGATATTCTTGGCTCTTCAAAAGGATATTTGGATGAAGCACTCCACCTAATTAAGGTTGTCTCTAAGTTTTGGATGACACCATTTGACTTAGTCAGCCATTGTTTTTACATGTAATAACAGAGTTTATCACATGAGTACTATAAAATGTCCACACGTTTAATGAATGAGAGATATTTTCTTATCAATCAATGTTACAACCCCAATGCAATCTATAACAAAATATATAACACAATTCATGAGTAGGAATGTCAATATACCACATCCCCTATAATATGGGGAAAAAAAAGAAAAAAAGTTCTAATTTGTAAAGCAGTTTTTCTCAACAATGTTGATTCAGAAGAACGACACATTTGTGAATTCTAGGAGTTGTCCATATCCTCATTGAAATAACACCTGTTTGGTAATTTCTGCCTTGTAGATCTTCTAGATATGAACTGTTCATCTGTTCTGTTCTCCTGCCTCTCCTCTATATTCATACTTTCTTCTTCTGTAACATCATCATAGTCATAATCCTCATAGCCTGTCATCCCATCCTCGTCGCCAATATAAAATGTCCACACATTTAATGAATGAGAGATATTTTCTTATCAATCAATGTTACAACCCCAATGCAATCTATAACAAAATATATAACACAATACCTGGCAATCTTCATTGTATTACCTAGCGGTTTCATAAACGTTTCTGATGGGTTGGCTGCAGCATGGAAAGGTGGAATTTTCTGTGTATTTATACCCCTTTTTGCTGCAAACTCTTGCATTGCCTTGGAATTAAATGGCGGTCCATTGTCAGACAGCTGATTACAAGGATTGCCATATATATCATAGATATCAGCCATTGCTGGGATAACTTTGGCTGTTGCTGATGATGTGACAAGTTTTGCTGCAGGATATCTTGAGGCTAGATCCTGTACAATAATGACATGCTTTTAAGATTGCATAGGGCCAAACAAATCCACTGGTACCATCTCCCAGCATCTTTTAGGCACCTTGTGTGGAATTATTGGCTCACTAGTTTTCTTGTCCGAGAAGATATTACATTCATGACAATTTCTTATTGCCTCTTTTACTTTCTTTTGCAAGTCGTGGAAGAAGAAGTGATATCTGAGTCTTCTTTCTAGGCCACAAATTCCTGGATGGCTACCCCGATGAGCTAATTCTATTGCTAGTGCTTGCAGTTGTTCAGGTAATACAATGCACTCCCCTTTAAGAATAATTCTGTTTCCAGTTGTTGTAAGCTCTGGTAATATTTCCTTGAATCTAAGGAGTTTTTGGTCTTCCGATTTTGGTATCCAAGTCTGGCCTTTCATAATCAACTTTCTTAGCTTTAGCAATGTTTTGTCTTTTGAAGTAGCCTTCAAAATCTAACTTATACCAATAATGGTTGTTGAGTTCCTCTGTTTCTTCCATTTCTTCTTTTGAAATCAGTGCTAGAGGCTTTGCTTTTCTTGACATGTAATCTGTCTGATTTTTACATCCCTTTTGATATTTGACTTCAAAATCAATATCCTGATGCCTCATTTTGATTTTGTCTGTGCGAATTGATCCTGGTCTGTTTCTGTTAAAGATGGGACACGAAGGTTTGTGGTCTGTGATTACTGTGACTGTTTTTGGAGATCCTACAAGGTAATTCCTAAACCTCCTCAAACCGAAATCAACTCCCATTGCCTCCAAATCTAGCTGTGGATATCTTGTTTCCGATGGACCTGTTATTCGTTATGCAAATGCAACTGGTTTAGATTCTTCTTTTGTATCACCTTGAGCTAACATTGCGCCAAGACCTGTAATGTGTGCATCTGTAAATACGTAGGTAGGTTTTGATAAATCAAAGTATCTAAGTAGGGCATCTTTTCTAAATGCTGAAATCAGAGTCTCAAAACAGAGTTGATGTTCTTTTTCCCATCTGAACCTGATTTTTCCTCTGGTTAATTCCCCCAATGGGGCCGATTGCTTTGCAAAGTTAGCTATAAATGCTGAATTTGATTGCATCATACACAGGAAACTGATCAGTTCCGACTTTGATACAGGTGCGGTAATGTGATCCAATGCCTCTACCTTGGCTGGATCCGGACGCACCCCATCTGCTCCATAGATCATTCCCCAAAAGGATATTTCTTTTTTTCCAAACGAGCATTTCGCTGGATTCAGTGTAAGACCAACCTTTGCTATGGTTTCCATCACCTCTTGTATGACATGCAAGTGGGTTTTCATATCTGTTGTTGCCAGTATCAAATCATTATGAATCAAGTGTGCTCCTTTTATGTTAGCAAATATAGGCCTCAGAGCCGCATTCAGTTCCCCTTGTGCTGGTTTCATTCCCATGGTTAACCTTCTATATCTATACAACTTATCATTGGCATGAAATACTGTGAGGTATCGGGACTCTTTTGCTAAAGCTATCTGCCAAAAGGCGCTTTTAAAGTCCAGTTTTGAGAAAACCTTACAACCTGCTAATTTGGCCTTAATATCTTCATGCCTGGGAATAGGGACATTGCTTGGCTCTATTGCTTTGTTTACATTTCTTGTATCTGGAGTAACTCTTAATTGACCGTCAGACTTTGGAGCAAGTACTGAGTTAGAAACCCATGCAGCCAGCTCATTCACTGGATGCTCCTCTATTATTCCTTCACTGACCATCTCATCAACGGCCTTTTGAGCTCTTTCTTTCAAGTGATAAGGGAAAGATCTTGGTGACACACACACTGGCTTTACATCTTGCTTAGCATGAAATTTTACTTCATGATTTTTAAGTTCACCAATACCCATAAAATTTTCTGGGTATTTAGCTAGGCACTGTTGTATTGGGTCTTTGTCTTTATCTTCAGAATCTATCATGAGAACTGGCTGAAAAACACCTGGATTTTTGTTGAAAGTGATGATACCAAGTTGCAATGCTGCTTTTCCCGACAGTATGGGCTCACAAGATCCAGATATGATATGCCGATTCACTGGCACTGATGACTCTCCAAACGAAACGGAGCATCTAGCCTCCCCATAAACTGGTAATGAGGGGGTATTGTATGGTTTGATTCTGGTCTTGGATGGCACCATTTTTGAGAGCAAGTTCCATCTTTTAGCCTGGACTGTACCGCACACAGCTATTCTAGCCCCAGAGTCTGCTATGACAGTATCTAAGCTATTATTGACTACCACCTGAACTTTGAAGTCAACGTTATCATCAACCCTTTTCTTAGGTTTCAGTGTTGGTTTCACTTTGCAAGCTGTCTTGACTCGGAAAAGATTAACATTGTACGCACACTCTTCTTCAGAATCAGATTGTTGTTGGTTTCCAGTGTTGTCACTATCATCCTTTTTTGCTCTGTTTACATTCTTGTTTTTGCAGACTTGTTCAAAATGTGCTTTATTTCCACATTTCTTGCAGGTGTGGGTCTTGGCAGGACAAGTTTCCTTATGTTTCATTATAGACCCATTAACTTTGTATCCGCAGTTAAAGCATGTTATAAGTTTTCTTTGAGTTTGCTCTTTCTTTTTGTTGTCTTTCATATTACCGTACGAGTATTTTCCCATTCTATCAACACTCTCTCCGCCAATCTCAGCTCCTCCTCTGGCAGCACTCTCCATCTGCATACCTTCTTTTCTCAAAGTGTTCAAATCCCATGATTTTCGAAGAGCCTCTTCTCTAATTTCTTTTGAGTGAGTTCCAATGATAATTTGATCCCTTATAGAAATCTCTTCTGCAGACATCCGTTGTTATCACATTTGAACTGACAATGCTGAGCCTCCTTGTAGACTATGTTACAAAATGCAGGGAACGTTTCTTGTGGTAGTTGTGCAATAGCTCTAAATTGGAAGTTCTTGAGTGTAGTGTTCTCTGTGGGTTTGTAGTATTGATGCATACTATGTACAAATATATCCCAGCTTGCTACCTTTCTAGATGTTTCCTCTGGTTTAGCAGCTCGCCAGTCTGCATGGAATCTCATTGAGGAATACATTCCCAATAATTTAGCCACTTTGTCTTTGGATCTCCATTCTTCCCTAATTTCATCATATTCATCAAGAGTTGGCTGTGGTTTTGGAACGTCTGCAGTTGCTCTTGTGAATGCCCATCTTTGCAAGGCTGCATCCATAGACACTTTTGGAGGATCGGGAAACTGAGCATCGTATCTCAACTCAAACAGTTCAACAAATTCCTCAAATGCCTTTAGAGTGTCTACTGGATGATTGTCAGGGTCAAAGAATACTTGATCGCATCGGGGTTCTCCACTCATTGTTGTTGTGTTTTCTTTCCTTGTTTGCGTGTGTTGTTCCAACTGATAAACTACAATTGTGCCTCTTCCGAATCACGTCACTGTTTATCAATTTAGCGTGTGTAATATATACGCCTTACCGAATGATCCACTGCTGTTAACATGTGTGCAACATGCAGTGTGATGTTGCTTTGCTTGAATACAGTGGTATTCAGATGACCCAAATAGCAGCTGGATCAAATCCTTCCACTTTCCGATTCAGAGAGATGTAGTATATTGACACGTCAAACCTCTATTTTATTGTAGAACTGATTTTCATGGAAGGCGTTGTGCACATCTATGCATGCAAGCATTCAAAATTTGTTTTCTGTTTTGCACTTTCAAATATGTAGATAGGAAAATGTATGCCTTACCATTTGGGCCAGTGCTGTCTTTGTACGTGACATGCACTGTTATGCCACTTTGTTTTATTGTACCAGCTCCACAGAGGTCCTTGTCTTCAGTTGCCACTTCCTCATCGCCAATATAAAATGTCCACACGTTTAATGAATGAGAGATATTTTCTTATCAATCAATGTTACAACCCCAATGCAATCTATAACAAAATATATAACACAATACATGAGTAGGAATGTCAATATACCACCAGTACTTTCTTGTCTGAGAAGAAATTGAAATAGTAACAGGTTTGAAAGAATAAAACCCAGAGCTGGCCAAACTGAAACTAGGTTCATGCAAAAAATCTTGGATTTTCTTATTAAAAGGAAAAATAAAGCATGAGAATGGAAGAGTTTGCATATTGTAGAAATATTCCTTTCCCATTGTATGGATGTTGTAAACCTATTGAAATAGGGATTTTACTAAATTTTCATTTGCACAAATTTTCTTAAGAAACTAGACATGGGCCCTAGATCTAAGTTTTCTGAGATTTTTGTTCTTTTGAGTTATGCCACTTAGCTTTTAGGGGGACTGAGTGCTGTTAGTACTGTGATACATGAATTGTGTTTTACAGTTCCTGGGACTGGTTACTTAATGAGTGTGTTTTTTGTAACATTATCTTTTTGTAAACTCATGTAAATATCTCTTCTTCTGTTGGTTAAAAAGATATTACGATATTTTTTTTACTAAGTCATACTTAGCAATCTGTGGGTTTTTTTAGTTTGCTGTGAGCAATATTGTGTTAAGTTGTGTTAGTTTTTTTCCATAACATGCATGTTTTTGTAAATATGTGTAATTAATTGTGTGCTTTTAAATGTCATAAAAAAGAAAAAATATATATTTTCATACTTCATATATTTAGATAATGAAATAGTTGGGAATTGGTAGCAGCACTGTTTGTTTAAAGAAAAAAAGTGTTATTTATATTGAAAGAGCCAAGAAAAGGTTCCTAGCAGATGTAGATGGACTGACCTTCTTCTTCTTCTTCTTTCGGTGTTTCCCTTTTCAGGGGTTGCCACAGCAAATTGACTTCTTCCACTTGAGTCAGTCACATGCGTCTTTCTCGGTCAAGCCAAGTTCCCTCATGTCATCTCCCACAGTCTTCCCATCTCCTCCTTGGCCTTCCCTGCTTTCTCTTGCCAGGCATGCATTTAGGAATGTGATCCTCCTCCCTCCTTTGCACATGTCCATACCACCTTAGCCATGTCTCTCTCAACTTTCCTGCAATGTCACATATCCCGATGGTGCCTCTGATCCTTTCATTTCTGATCATATCTTTTCTTGTGACTCCAAGGGGCCATCAGCATACGCATTTCTGCTGTTTGCATCTCCTTCTCAAGACTCTTGGTTAGAGGAGCTGTCTCTAGTCCATACAGCATCGCAGGCCTTACTACTGTTTTGTATAATTTTCCTTTGACTGTGACCGGTACTCTCCTGTCACACAAAATTCCAGTCATGCTATGCCAGTTGCTCCACCCGGATTGTCTGGATTCTTTTCTTCACTTCTTTTGAACAATCGCCACTTTACTCAATGGTGGACCTGAGGTACTTGAAATTCTCTACCTCTGGGAGATCATCATGACCGATTTTAATTGGTGGTAAGTCTCTTTTCTTGTTTATGCAGAGGTACTCCATCTTTGCTCGGCTCACTTTCAGACCACGTTTCTCAAGTGCATTTCGCCATCCTTCCAGCTCTTCTCCAGCCTGTCCCTTCCCTGTGTTCATGAGCACAATATCACCCGCAAACATCATATTCCATGGCACCTCCTTTCTTACTTCATCTGTCAACACATCCATCACTACAGCAAAGAGTAGTGGACTCAGGGCTGTCCCCTGATGCAATCCTACTTTTACACTGAATGCTTCTGTCCTTCCTGCAACACATCTGACCTCCGTCCTACACTCTCTGTACATTTCTTTAACACAGCGCACATACTTTTCCGAGACTCCTTTCCTTCTCATGCTATACCAAATTTCCTCTCTCGGTACCCTGTCAAATGCCTTTTCAAGGTTGATGAATACACAATGGAGCTCTTGTTGGCCTTCCCGATACTTCTCTGCTGTCATTCTGAGCACAAAGATGGCATCCGTTGTGCTTTTCTTGGGCACAAAGCTAAACTGTTCTGGGCTAATTTCGATCCCTTCCCGGACTCTCTGATCTATCACCCTCTCCCAAACCTTCATGGTGTGACTTAGCAGCTTTATTTCTCTGTAGTTCGAGCAGCTTTGCACATCTCCTTTGTTCTTGTATATTGGGATTAATGTGCTTTTGTTCCATTCTTCCAGCATCTGCTCTATTTCAAGGATATCATTAAACAGGTCTGTTAGGAATTCAATTCTGCAATTTCCAAGGTGTTTCCAGGCTTCTACTGGTATTTCATCTGGACCAACTGCTTTACTGTTCTTCATTTTGCTAAGTGCCCTTTTAGTTTCCTCTCTTGTGATTGGTCTGATCTCTCTGTCCTGGACTGCTCCACTGTTTTCTTGGCCTTTCCTGGGGTTCTCAACCTTCATTAGGTCTTCAAAATACTCCTTCCACCTCCCCAGGATTTCCGGTTCTGACTTCAATATAATGCCATCTTCATCTTTCATAATCTTAATGTGTTGTATGTCTTGCGTGTCCTTGTTTCTTTGTTTAGCCAATCTGTGGACAGATTTCATTCCTTCGCATGTCTCCATGTTGTTGTACAATTCCTCAAATGCCTCTGCTTTTGCTTTCACCACTACTCGCTTGACCTCTTTCTTTGCCTCCCTATACACT
>RDPX01000023.1:3905597-3921325 GCA_003991215.1 Morbakka virulenta
AATAAAAGAGAAGAAAGATGGATCGACTGGTGCAGAGCTCACTAACATATAATCACAAATACTTGGTATAAAAATCATAGTAGATGCCTGTGGACATGGAAAGATCCTGGTAATAGATATAAGAACCAAATCGACTATATAACCATCAATGCCCAATTTAGGAATGCAGTCAAACAAACGAAAGCCTACCCCGGAGCGGACTGCAGAAGTGACCACAATCCTGTTGTAGCAACAGTAAAGTTGAAGCTGAAAAGGTTGAAGCGTACTACACGTACATCAAATACTTTAATTCTTTTAAGCTATCAGTTAAACAATTTTATAGTTAATCAGTTTTTATTTTTAAATAGTTTAAATTTCTATTAAAGTAGTTTTTATCTTAATTTTACAGGACGCACATTGATAACAGCATATCTTTTTGTTGAAATGTTTTATCCTGTATAAAGATTCATTATAAATAAATAAATAAATAAATAAATAAATAAATAAATACCTGGAGCTAAACTGCAATGGAATATTCTACATGAGAGTCAAGAACTCAAAGACCAATATGCAGGGGCAGTATGAAACCATTTTGAAGTTCTAGAAAACGAAGGAGGAAGTAAATGGGAAGTCCTAAAGGAAGCCCTAGTAACTACAGGTAAAGAAATGATCCAACTGAAAGAAAAGACACAGAAGAAAACTTGGATGAAGCTGGAAATCTTACAGAAGATGAGAAAGAGGCAAACATATGCAGATAGAGATTCAGATCAGTACAAAGCTTTGGATTGGAGGATTAAAGACGACTGTAGAAAAGCAAAAGAAGAATGGATAAATGAACAATGTCAAGAAATCAAAAGCTATCAAAGTTTGGACTCCAAAATTTTGTACAATAAGATCAAAATGTTGACAGGAAAGAAATTTTATACTTCAAGCAGATGCATTAAGGCAAGGGATGGTACTTTGATAATGGAGAAAGAAAATATAATGGAACGTTGGGCTGAATATGTAGACGAACTATTTGAAGATACAAGAGGAGAAAAACCACATATTTTGAAAGCTATGGATGGTCCAGAAATTCTCCCATGCGAAGTTAAAGCTCCAATCTCAAAGATGAAAGCTAATAAAGTGACAGGTCCAGTTGAAATCTGCATCAAAATGATCAAAACCCTCTAAGAATTTGGCATCCTAAAAATAACAGACCTACTAAATGAAATTTACGATAGTGGAGAAAACCCTTCAGAACTTAGCAAGTCTGTGCTCATTGCCTTACCTAAGAAACCAGGTGCAACCGAATCCGAACTGCACAGAACAATCAGCTTAATGAGTCACGTTACAAAGATTCTAATGAGGGTTATAATGGTCAGAGCTAGAAGATCAATAAGGCCAGAGATCGGTAAAGAACAATTTGGATTCATTTAAGATTCAGGCACACAAAATGCAATTTTCATCATGAGAATGATCTCCAAACGTGCAATACAAATGCAACTCAACATTTATCTTTGTTTTATAGATTACTCGAAAGCATTCGATAAAGTTAAACATGAAGATTTACTAGAGATGTTACAGGAGTTGGATATAGATGGAAAGGATATAAGAATTATTAGAAATTTATACTGGGAACAAACTGCAGGAGTACAAATAGACAATGAAATTGGAAAATTTTGTAAAATCCAAAGAGAAGTAAGACAAGGCTGTGTTTTCTCACCAGACCTCTTTAATCTGTACAGTGAGAAAATTCTTAGACCAATAACCAAAGAAGATGGTTTTAGAANCAAACGTGCAATACAAATGCAACTCAACATTTATCTTTGTTTTATAGATTACTCGAAAGCATTCGATAAAGTTAAACATGAAGATTTACTAGAGATGTTACAGGAGTTGGATATAGATGGAAAGGATATAAGAATTATTAGAAATTTATACTGGGAACAAACTGCAGGAGTACAAATAGACAATGAAATTGGAAAATTTTGTAAAATCCAAAGAGAAGTAAGACAAGGCTGTGTTTTCTCACCAGACCTCTTTAATCTGTACAGTGAGAAAATTCTTAGACCAATAACCAAAGAAGATGGTTTTAGAATCGGTGGCCACAACATGAACAACAATCGTTATGCTGATGACACAACATTAATAGCAGAATCTCCAGCAAAATTACAAAGGTTACTGGATGTAGTAGTTGAGGAAAGTAGAAAGAAAGGGCTAAGTATCAACCGCAAAAAAGACTTTTTGTATAGCTATCAGCAAAGAGAACAGAATGTTGGACTGTCCAATAAAAATCAAGGGAGAGATAATTCAGCAAGTTACTAAATTTAATTATCTCGGCAGCTTAATTACATCTGATGCAAAAAGTTTGATAGAAATCAATAAAAGAATTGGAACAGCAAAGGATGTGTTCCAGTGAATGTCCACAATTCTAAAAAGTCGATCTCTGTCTCTAGACACAAGGATAAGAATACTTAACTGCTACATAATTCCTGTACTCACATATGGTAGTGAAACATGGACCATGACACCTGGATTAGAAAAGAAGTTAGAGGCGACTGAACTATGGTTTTTAAGATGAACGCTCAGAATACCCTGGACCGATCATGTCACCAACGAAGAAGTTCTCAGAAGGTCAGGATGTCAAAGAAAAATTCTGTTAACCATATGCAAACAACAGCTCCAATTCTTAGGGCATGTGATAAGGAAAGAAGGATTGGAAGAGCTAGCACTGACAGGAAAGATAGATGGAAAGAAAGGTAAAGGAAGGCCAAGAACAACCTATATGGCAAGGATAGCATCTTGGACAAGGAGAAGTAAGATACAACTACTAAGATATGTGAAGGATTGAGGTCTGTGGCGGAGCATGATTGCCGACATTCTAGGAGGACATGGCACTTGAGTAGGAGGAGGTCATTCCAGAAGGCATCTGACAATATGGCTAAGAATATCATACTGAAAAATGTAGGTAAAAGTACATGGCCTTAATTGACACTATTGTTGGTGACTGGGAATGCATAACAAATATCACCACCATCCAGTTTTATGGCAGGCATGCCACAATGAAACTGTTACATCATACTGATAAGCTTGTTTAGGCGGGCAAAGGTCTACATGACTTTTCCAGAGCCTTGGGGATTGGCAGTGTTAAAGTCCTTAATCAAGTCTACAAATGTTGCATTGAGGTAATGTTTTGTTTCTGGCACTTCTCATGAAGCTGATAGGCATAAAAAGTCATATCAACTCCCCCATGACCTCCTTATAGCTGTAAAGACTCTGGTGAGTTTCTGTCTTTAATTTGCTAAATGAGGCGATCAAGGAGAAATCTAGCAAGAGTCTTGTAAGCAATGTCAAGGAGAAAAATTCCATGATCATTGTTGGAGAATAGAGCTATGCCTGAGCTCCCAAGGAAATGATTACTGATGCCTGATGCATTGCCTGAGGTAGCATGATGAGATGCTATGCCAAGACTGCCCCTCCCCCCTGCCTTGCAAATTTCAGTGGTGAGGAAGTTAGTGTGTAAGGGCTTGCTTTGAGGGAACTTACATTGCTCTCTGGACACCTGATTCTGATGGATAAAGCCTCACTGGAAAATTGTTGAAGTGTTCTTGCTATCTTCATAAGATTGTCTTCTCAGTGAGTAGAGTGGTCCTGTCTGTGGTAAACATCCCTAAAATTACCAGAGGTTTGAGGCCTGTTGAGGGCTTTCAGGGGATCATAGAACCTACAAAAGTTGTTCCTGTCATTGTACTTCTGTATCTCATCTCCCTTATTGGTGGGCCAGGAGCCCTGCATCTCTCTGAGCTTAATCTACACCTTGCTTTTGGTTTGTAGTGTGCTTTCATAGGGACAGATAGTTGTCTTGCTGAAACACTCTTTGGGCTTGGTGTTTCTCTTCAAGTGCATTCTGAATTTACTCATCTTGTTGTCAAACCATGCTGTGTTTTCTAAGTTTTAACCCAGATGAGTTAATGCAGTGCTGTATGCCTTATTGCTGAATACTGCTCAGTCTTTTGTTTGGCTTGAATCAAGATTTATTTTGCTCAAATTGTCACTCAAATTGCCCCCAGTAAGGTTCAGTAACACAAAGTGCTGTTCCAGCCTGCAGACACTCAGTTGCTTGTTTGCCTCTTTACCTTGAGTATATATAAGCTTTGAGTATATGAGTATGTAGTGTGTCCAGCATTCTGCACTGCACATGAACTTAATCCCACAAACACCCTGCCCACCTGTTTTCTGACTATAACATTAACTGTAAGAGGCCGGTGTCTCTGTATGTGAAACCAGGACATCTAGTTATGATTTTGTAGGCAAAAGATTGTATTAGTGATGAGGAGGTCATGTGCTTGACTGGTCTTCAATGGCAGATGACTGTTACTGTTGGTTTTGCAGCCTCCATTCCTCTCAATACCCCCCTCCCATGCCTGGAATGTTTTATCTTGGAAAACACTGTAACTAATAGTGGCTAACAAGATGACAGTAAATGATAACTCAAAAATTAGCTTGGGAACTTATTCGTATTACTCCAAATCACCGACTGACTATTACACTGGAAATCACAGGTATTTATACAATTTTACATATCCTACATTAAATAAATACATCAGATATTTTGCTTAGTAATCGTAAACAACATGGCACTAGGACTTACCAACATTGCACTAGGACTTGCCAGTTTTGCTGAGTACATTACATGGCTATATTACATGGCAGTATGTACCAACTCTGGCATTAGAATTGCCAAGAGCAATGAACTTTTTGCCCTGGAGCAAAAATACTATTGGTGCCTCCAAGTTTTCATAGATATTGTCTTTGACCTTCTCTGGATTTGTCATGGTGGAGGGAGAGACACTGATGATAGTGACATGGCGCTTTTCTTTCAAGAGGATGTGCAGGTGCAAAAGAAAGTTATTCAGTCCTTTGGGGAGGGTGATTCACTTGCTTATCAGATTGTATCTAATTGTAAAACCCACTTCTGGATCACTATGTTTTTCACTGTAGATGCTGTACCTGCAGAGTTCTCTTGTGACAAGTGCAGTCCATTTCTCAAGTCTGTCAGCCCCACGAGTTGTCCATGAATATAGTCACATTCCATGTGCTGATGGTGAATAGTGCTACAAATGTCTTTTTTTAAACATTTCAACCACATGGTAAGGATCCCCACCTTCCATGGTATGCAGGGCATCTTGAGATGAAGAAGACTATTTTTAGGGCATTTTTTCTTGCCCCTGCCATAGGCTAAGGAGGTAAGCTGAAGAGGACTACTGAGACACACAAGGGGCTGCTAAGCTTTACTGCTACTTCAGTCCAGTAGAGAGTGATGCTATGCCCTGAACGATCTGTGTGCAGGTTTATGAGTAATGCTTCCAGTGTGCTCACACCTACTGCTTTGCCATTCTGCAGTCACCACAGGAATTAAAGGTTGGCTAGGCTGGCGTGATGTCTTGACTTGCTCATGACTTAGATTATAGTTATGAAGAGAAGTGCAGGACATCAGCCCTAAACTCTTGTAGTGAACAATGCTCAGCATCCATCATATCTCACTGTACCCTTTTGTGCTCCATAGTGCTTTGCTGGATCCTGCTTCCTGTCCATTGAACCTATCTAGTGGTTTCCTCTGGAAATTCTGCTGGATCTAGTCTTCACATGCATGGGTATACAAGCCCTAACTCACTGAGGGTCAAATCCATTGGCTACCCACACCACGTTTTGACAGCCACTGGAAGCCATTACCTGGGTTGTACCTGCTGTTCCATGCAAACAGCTATGAGAACCCACTGGTGAGAAATGAGTGCCAGATGGGGTCAAAGTAGACAAACTATTCTAAATAACACCATCTGATCCTCCATCAAAGGTAATATCCTCCCCAAATACACCATACAATAGAGAAAAGTAGACTGCTGACTAACTAAATCAATCAAACGGATGACCTGGAAAGTTCAAATGAAACATGCTAATTACAAAAGCACTACAGGATTTTGTTGAATGGGTTAAATAATTGTCATAAAGGCCAAGACGTCTGTACAGATTAGAGTTCAATAGGAAATCTCAGAAGATGTTTTAAAGTTGTTATGGCAGTGGCACCTAGCTAGTTGTATCATATTACCTCTTTTGAGTAACCTAAACAAGCTTGGGGCACCTTAAGAACTTAATTTGAATGGGACTCATTACCAAATTAAATACTAATGAAAAAAACAATATCTTTAAGGCCTGAAATGGTTGAAGGATTCTCCATACAGAAACATATGAAGCACTGTAGAGAAACAACTTATTGACACACAGTCATTGGAGGACCATTGGTTGTAACTATTTTGAAGTTAAATGGAGGAGTACTCAACCTTACTTACCTCATTAGAATCTTTAGGTGATACAATAGCTTTACAAGGTATCCAAGAAGCACTTTAGCATAGGAGCAGGAGCAAAAGAGAATTCCCAGGGTTAAAAATGTGTTAGTTCATTTGAGTTCCTCAAAGAAAGAGAAGCAAAGATCCATAGTTAGGTGGTATAGTTGTAAAGAAAAGGGTAATTCTTGATGTGACTGCCCAAAAAGGGTGCTTTTCAAAACGGAGCACAATGCTGAGGTAGAAGAGGAGACCAAAGGACTGAACAATGATACTGGATTTGCTGAATGCAAGGGTTCAAATTTTCTTCACATTGGCTAATAAACATTGTTGCTTAAGTTACATGAAAAGAAACAAAAGTCGCTTTTCGTGTACCTTAAAAGGGCACATGAAAAGAAACAAAAGTTCCTTTTCATGTAACTTAAGCGAAAGTTTGGTTTATTGCAAAACTTTAGATAAGCCAAGTTATTTCTTGTGGTGATGGTAGGGTTGTTCTGAAACCTATAGGAATTGGTACAATCCCATTTAATGTATCAGATGTAGTTTACTTGTATGAAATAATTTGGCCAATTTTCCTACTTGTACCTGGTCTGGCTTGTAATTCATTTTCAGTTAGGACCATAATTGGAAGGACTACTCTATAGTTTGGGCTTGGCTAGTGCTTGATTTTGTTGCGAAGAAGGAAGGCACAGTGAAAGTAAGTGGTAAATTTGTGGTATGCTTTATTAGTTGGACCGCTAGCATCTTACAAGAAGTGCATCAGTAGTGCTTACTGTATAGTGATATTTGTAGGCCAGTGTAATCATTGCCTCATGGTAGATATTTTGTCTTCTTTACAAATGAGTACAACAGACACCAGATGCTGCACATGGTATTTTCTTAAGAGTAAAGGAGAAGTATTTTGAGAAAGTCAAACATTTTTAATAATTTAAGGCATGTGAAAGTGGGTGCCATTTTTGGAATTAAGATTGATAATGGCAGAGGGTATTTCAATACAGACTTCAAGCAGAAAAGGGGCATACAACATGAAACACAAGTTGTTAACACACCAAAACAAAATTGTATTTCCAAGATGTTGAATTGCACATTGGTTGAGTCTGCAAGAGCAATACAGTACAGGGTTATCAAATGAGTCTTGACTGAAGGCAGTGAATACAGTAGCATGTGTGTGGAAATAGTCTGTGAACATCAGTCAGGAAGGCCATCACACTGTTTGAGTTGTGTTATTGTGAAAAACCTAATGTTGGAAATATGCTAGTTTTTCAGTGCATTCCATCTGTACATTTTGTGTTCCAGCATGTAGAAAAATTGATATCATGGCCTTTATGTTATAAACGGGTTATGTTATAAAAGGATTATAAAGTGTATGAAGAGCTTTTAAGTAAAATAGTTATAAGAAGAGATGTAACCTCCAACAAAGATGATGGACCATGTGAAGTTAAGTAGTAAGGAAATCAAACTATCACTGGTAGAAGTAGACCCAGCTCCAGTGGGAGAAGTTGGACAAACGTCAGAGAGTACACCCATTTGTTTATTTTTTGTTTGATAAATATGCTGAGTCATGCAGCATATAATATTAGCCCAGGGGGAAAATGAGTAGATGAGGCCCCAAGAGCCTCTTACAAAAATGCACGCAAAAAGGTCTTAGACAGGGAGACTGATCCCATAACATTTGTCTGATGGTGCCGCTGGAAGATATAAGGTTTGCTTGCTTGCTAAATGCTATGCATAAATACGTAAGTTAGACTGTGATGAAACTTTGGTACCAATGGTTAGGTTTTCTACGGTATACATTTTACTGCTATTGCTGTTTATAAGAATTTGTATATAAATCAGATGAATGTAGTAACAGCAGAATGGTAAGCAAGATGAAGATATCTAATGAAGTAGCAAGAGCATTTTGAGGTACTAAGGGGCAAAAAGCTTGTTTGCAGGAACGGAAATAGTCCTCATGCTGTTGGAACCAAGCTTTTACTTTATTCAAGAAATTAATCACTTTCAGTCTGGAGTACATAAGATCACAGTGCTTATGTAAGAAGCCCAGATATTCAGCCAGAGTAATAGTAATTTAATCTTAAATGGAAAGGCAACTGAATAAGTTAGTAAGATCAAAGCCAGTTTAAAATCATAGTTTGAGGTGAAGTATCTGTATCAACTTCATTTTTCCCTTGAACTAAGTGTGGAGCAGAGGAATGGTAAGGAAATTGTACTGCATCAGTTTTGGTATGTGAGATGTATTTATTCGTACCATGAAACCGACACCAGCCATCATCGTCCAGAATGAAGAAGGCAACTTCATGGGCTCAGATACTAACAAAGCAAAAATAATAAAGGAATGGTTCCAACGACAATTCACTGATGATACTGATGTCCCGCTAGAACCATTTGAGGAAAATCCAAGACCTCTCAATAAACCGATCACTGTAGCGAAAATAGATATTGCCATCAAATACCTCCAGAATGGTAAAGCAGCCAGTCCTGATGACACGAACAACGAGCTATTTAAATACGGTAAAGAAATCGTTGCGGCCCCACTTGCTAATATAATCAACTCAGCCTTTCCTCAACATACACCATACCAAAGCGAAAAAAACTTCAAGGCGCCCCTGCAAACCTTCGCCCGATCGCACTGCTGAACAGCACAAGGGAAATTTTATCCACCATTACCCTGAATAGAGTAAGGGATAAAGTAGACAAATATGCAGGGTTACACCAAAGCGGATTCAAAAGAGGTAGAAGTTGTGCGGACATCGTCTGGGCACAACGCATGTTAACATCCGTCGTTCCTGCTAGGAAATGGGACTTCCACAAGATGGATATCGATATGTCAAAAGCCTTTGATACCATCAACACAAACGTATACTCGAGATTCTTATACAGGCAGGATGCAATTAAGACGAACTAAGACTTGTGCTTATACTACTATCAGGAACATCTCTACGTGTTCGAATAAAAAACGCACTCTATGATTCATTTGAAACCTCCATAGGATCACCTCAAGGAGATGGTTTATCACCAGTACTATTCATATGTTATCCCGCACACCCCCCAAGAAATATCAGAAACAATTCCATCAGGCCAAATCCTCTCGTTTCTTGCCTTGGTATGCCACTGGAAATGGAATATGCAGACGATGTCGACTTTTTAGATGAAGAAAAAGAACCTCTGGAAAAATTACAAAAAATTGCTGCAGAAAAACTTAAAGAAGAAAATTTATTTATGAACGAATGTAAAACTGAGTTTACACACACATATCTTACCGAAATATCTGAAACTGATCCGGAAGGAACACCTATCCAAGGCTGCGAAAACTGGCGTAAGTGTAAAACTTTAGGGTCCCTGCTATGTAGTTCAGCAGACATCTCAGCCAGATGCATCCAAGGCAACATAGCATTTAAATCATTATCGAAAATCTGGGCTCGCCGCACTAAGATTCCGCTCAAAACCAGACTCTACCTTTATAACGCGTACTGCCTCTCCATCATGCTATATAATTGCGACAGCTGGGCTACAAACAAAACCGTGATGAATAAAATAGATACATGCCACCGTAAACACTTGCGAGCGATAACAGGTTACCTATGGTCCAAAAGCATAATCAGTAATAAAGAACTGTATAAAATCTACCAAACGGATCCTTTATCAACACTAGTAGCAAAGCGAAGATGGTCTATGCTAGGTCATGTCCTACGCATGGACATCAACACCCCCGCCCAGAAAGCCCTTGAATTCACCATATTAGGAGCAACAATGTATAAAACCAGAATAGGATGCCACTCTACAAATCTTCTCAGCACCATCCGTGAAGACATAAAAAACTCCGGACCAGGGCAACTCTGTGCCAGGAAACAACTCCAGAGCCTAAGGGAAAAAGCAAGAGAGAAGAAGAGCTGGAAACTTTTCAACGAAGGTCTGATTGCATCTTTGGGATGTTCTCGACTACCAAAGAAGCAGAACACAGAGGATAAGTAAGTAAGTAAGATGTATTGAGTAAGTGGTATATACTAATCCTTTTTTAACACCTGCCAAGCCAGATGTTAGATTATGAAAAAGTGATGGTTTAAGTACAGAAATATAATCAATTTATTAGCAATCAATTGCAGGACATTTGTTGTATACTGCAATTGATACTAAACCAAACATTGCACAAACAGTTAGTATGGTCTCAAAATTTAATTCAAACCCAGCTAAAGCACACCTTACAGCAGCCAAGTGATTGTTAAACTAACTGAAAGGAACTGTTGATTTTGAACTTGAATTTGTTTTGTCTGCTGTCAGTTGAGCAAAAAGTAGCCCACAGTTTTTTGTCAACACCTGAATCTTAATACTTCACCTGTGTTCTGCAGTGCAAGTAGCAGTCTGGCTTTTACGTCTGCTTTCAGGAATTGTAAAGATCAGTCAAAGCAGCCACAGTCTGTGAAGACAATGAAGGTACAATAGCAACGGCAAAAAAATCCAGTATCACAAAATAAACCAAGCACACTGGCATAAAGTATCATTTTGTTTGAGATACTATTCATCGTAAAATTGCAGAGTTGGGCTGTTGTGCAGGTGAATATACGATTGCTGATCTGCTAGCAAAGCTTTACACAAAGGGTTTTTTGAAACACTTGAGTTTGGTCTGGTAATTGATCAGTCAGTGGGAGTAAGCAGGTTTGTTCTATCTATGGACATTTTATCTAGCTATAAACTTGTTTGAGACCACCATCTTAATTTCAGTGAGACGATACAGGGCATTTTATTGCCCTTGTCGATCATTCTGTGTCAATAATTGTGAATTTGATGATGTCAAAAAATCACATTCAATTTTTTGTTAACAAATAGTACAGGTACTTTTACTCAAGTTACTCCCAAGTTTATACTTTAAGTTGTGATTGGTGATTTCAAGTTTGTTTTCAGTTTTTTGAATATTTAAAAACTTTTATGGTTTTAATTCATTACCCAGAGTTTCAAAGCAGCTATAATATGACCTGTGTTTGTCTAGTGGTTTGTTTTGGTTTGTTCTGTTCTGCTTTTTTCTCACATTATGGACGATCTACCTACTAAATTTCTTTAGTTGGGTCAAAATGCTTTGAAGCTTAGGTGGCTGAGAAAAAAGAGATAATTTAATTTTTGGTTTACTGCACAAATTTTTTTTTGTAATTTGTCCTTCAGATTGACTTTAAACACTACCATCTTTATTTTTCCAAATCCCCTTCCTCAGTAACAATAATAATGGACATAATATATGTGGTGCTTTTATTCTGACGGGGAGAATAGAGTTGGTTAATAAACCAGAAGATAAGAGAGCACAATTTTAATGTTGGAGCTCAAGTCTCTAGCACCTGCATAAAAGTATTTTTTAGCTACGAGTTGTCTCAAGCGAAGTGCGAATGACGTATAACAGCCGTGCTGTTATTAACGAAATTCTTAGCAGTCTTTCAACTGGACCGAAATACTCCTAGCAACAAACACATTTTCTTTTAAGCTTTGAATTATTTCCTATTGATATTGACCTAAATATGTTTTGCAATGTAAATACTCGAGTGGCTTTTTCGCTAGTTAAGTTGTATTCAAGTGTATTTAGCTTTCTTTTAATTCTAAATTGACATAATGGACTGCCTTGTTTTTAGTGTAGTTCACACTGCTTTTTAAGATATATTGTAAACCTAGCTATTGCAAGGTACGGTTTTGTTTAAGTATTAGTTTTATTTACAGTAGAATTCGACTACGAATAGACAGCAACACCCTTGGCTTTTAACATTAATCCGTGAAACATTGTTGATGTGTTAAGGGAACATATTAGTTAAAAAAGGTAATATTATTGAAGACTCGATCACTAGATATCAGTAATAAAGGTATGAGATAACCAAGACGGAACATATCCACCTTAAAAGTTACATATTTTGGTTAGTTGATTTTTGTTGAGCCAACAGTTGGAAATTTAGTGCAGTCAGTAGCTCAAAGAGGTATTTATTGGAGAATTGGCCACAGATTGGAAGTCTTTTCAAAGAAAAGTTCCGTTTTGGGTTAATACCCAAACTACTTCTTATAACTATTACAAGGATTTTTATGGGCTTTATAACCATGCCATAACAGTGGAGTAAGGCCCAACTAATATTCCCATTGGAATACCCTGAACAGGAGAGGGAGCCACCTTTGTTTGATCTAGGGATAGCTAGCCTTGTATACCTGTAGTTTACTACAAGGAAAGGAAAATTTGTCGGGGAGATGGACTGCTCTTTCTTCAATATTTTTCTATATTTCGGTTAGTTATAGGCTTACTGGCCAGTTTTTTTCGTCGCGTCGCATATTGAAATTTTATTAACTCTCTTGTAAGTTGCATTTGAAAGACGTACGTGTTCTCCTTTATAGTTAAGAAAGTCACGAGTTGTAGTCTAGTAGACACATACTATGTGGACAGTTAGGATAGTGCCCTTTCATCAAGAGAGGATTTGGTCCTTCCATATAGTTGTTTTCAGTAGAGATCCACTTATTGAAGGAGGAGTACTTTTGTACATTATGCTTACTACACTAATTAGCTGGTCGCATCTGTATTTTTCATTGAATACGAAATAGAGAAACGTTTGTTTAATCAATACCTGCATGCTCTTTTTATTAAAGCCCAATTTATGAAATATAAAAATTAACTGCACTGCACACGATGACTCAAACAAAGACACCTCAGTTTTCACACATTAAGGTTAGTCGTATCCAGCCACCAAAGATTCTTCAGCCATCACTTTACAGTCTTTAACTCTAAGGAAGGTTTACAAACCCTGTACTCCCAACACATTCATACAGCTGACACGGTTTCAATTTAATTGATATTTGCTATCACTGTGTAGCTTCCATCTTTGTGAATTTCTTGCTCTGTTTCGTTTGCTATTGTCATGAAGAAATACCTTGTTTGACATTGTGATTCCGTTTAATGGAGCTACGTGCCTTGTCATTTCAGATTGAGAACTGTACTTTTTGTCTTTTTATACCAAAATAAACAAACTTAGGTTGAGCTTTAAAGTAGTTAAAAACCATTGTTGTCTTACCGAATTGCTGCTCGGATAATACTGATTGCTCTTTTCGAAAGCTTAAATTACATTTAATGTAGTTATTGCAGCTCCCTAACGGAGCAATAGTATTGAAATTGAGGGTGTGACCAGCTGTCTGCGTTGCTTTTAGAAACAGTTGCATTAGTGATTTTCGGGTTCAGTGTTATATGCATTAAATTTGCTATGGGTGACATCTTGATTAACTGCTTGTCTTTGTTTTTTCGTAGATCGATAGCGAGTTTTTAACCTCGGATTGAAAGTGCTAAAACGACACTGATTCTGTGAGAAAAATGGCTATAAATCCAATTCGAAACCGTCAAATCCTTGCTTTCGTTTTATCTTGGATTGCTTATGCTTCATCTTATCTTCTACGAAAGCCACTTGGAGTTGTCAAGTCCGATCTCACCGTGGGACTTAAAATGACTAAGGCTGAGTTAGGGTGGCTTGATACTGCATTGTTACTTCCTTACGCCGTGATGCAGATGTTACTTGGAAGCCTTGGTGACAGGTACGGATCTAGAAAAACACTTGGAGCTAATCTTATTACTTCTTCATTAGCGATGGTGACTTTTGGATTCTGGAAAAGTTTACCAGTTTTTGCAATTCTTCTCTTTATTAATGGAACTGCCCAGGCCACTTGTTGGCCAAACTGCGTCAAAGCACTTTCATCGTGGTACACAGAAAAACAACGTGCTACAATTTTTGGAATCTGGGGAACATGTACATTTGCAGGAGGCGTTCTTGGTACTGGACTTGCAGTTCAATTGCAATCAATGTATTCACCAAATTTGATCCCTGTCTTTGTTATTCCCGCCGTAATAGTATTTTCTGTCGGGCTTTTGGTGTTGATATGTTTGAAAACACCAGATGAGCTTAATGTGCAAGTGACTGGTAAGGAAATACCACTGCATAATTCTAAAAATAACTCCACCAAAACGGGAAAAGGAATAAGTTTTCTTCAGATGTGGAAAATTCGTATGCTACCAGAACTTGCTTGGACGACATTTTGCATGAAGCTTGTAAGATATTGTTTATACATGTGGCTGCCATTGTATCTCTTTCAAAGTTTAAAGTATACAAAGAGTCAGGCAGGTTTTCTAAGCACTGTTTTTGAAATCGGCGGTGTTTTGGGATCGGCAGGTATGGGTGTCTTTGTCAATAGCTTTATGAATGGCCGTACACACTGGGGAGTCTTTTTTGCTCTCATCGGTAGCGCAGTGTCTCTTGCTTTGTTTCAGTTTACTAGCACTTGGGGGTGGCTTTGTAATGTTGTGTTTATGTTTTTAGCAGGGGTCTGTAACTGTGGGCCGGATGCCTTTGTCTCTGGATCCCTGGCTGCAGAACTTGGTGAGCACGAGGGTATCCAATCGGCAGTTTCAGGTATGATAAATGGATTTGGCAGTCTTGGAACCGTTATTGAAGGACCTGTAATTGGTATTATTGCGGAGCTGTATGGATGGAGTGGAACATTTTATTTTATGATTATACTTTCAATTCTTAGTGCAATTGCTATGCTACGAGCTGCACGAATAAATGATCACATAAAACGGCAAGCAGCAGAGAATGTGTTTTAGGTTTCTGATCGACTGAATCAAGACTGCTATAATTAGCTAAAGTATGGACATTTAGATGACAGTATCTAAAATGAATTATTCTTTTAAGATTTACTGTATGTTAAGAGGTGTGCATAATACCCAACTTAATATAATAATATCATGTTTCTCAATATTTGTTTAGGTGGTAATATTTGTATGTTTTCACGCTGTTGTATATGTTGGATCGGTTTTGTTAAAAATTTCCTGTTGTTTGAACCTCCTATATAAAAGGTAATGTTAATAACGGTTGTTATTAAATGACACATATTCCATAGCCAACCAATGAATACCCATTTGTAGTTTATTATTGATGTGTAGTTATTTGTTGTTATATAGAAGTAAAAAATTATCGGACAGGGTTTAAACAAAGCATATTTCTACTAAGAATTGCCAGCTGGTATAAGATATTTTAAGAAAGCGTAATTTTTTGAATTAAGGAAAATTACATAATCTTATTTGAATAATTAATTATGTAATTTATATATACGAATAATTTTAACCCTTTAAATAGGCTATTAAGTTAAAAAACCATTGGATTGACGTCGTATATTCCATCACCTTAATCAAATTTTTTATGCGCAAGTCAATTCTATTTTATTGGGCTTCTTGACCTCAACATAGATAAACTTATTGTAATAGTACATAAAATATTCTGACCTTTCCATTGGCTCCTATAGTGCCCCTTCCCTTTGGGGCACCCATGAAATACGTAGCTATGGAATGAAAAAGAGAGAGAGAGAGAGAGAGAGAGAGAGAGAGAGAGAGAGAGAGAGAGAGAGAGAGAGAGAGAGAGAGAGAGAGAG